>CM060591.1:23127997-23610497 GCA_030578255.1 Tiaroga cobitis
TGTCTGTTACAGTGATTGTTTAACCCTTGTTAAAGTTTAGGCTTTGTATTTTTGGATATATATCTTTTTATATATAAAAAAATTGCATACAACCCATATATTTTAAATGTATTGTTTGCTTTAAATTACATTGAGATTTGTATGTTTGGTAATTGAACCTGAATGAATTTTAAATGAATGTGCGATATTTCAGATCATATTTTTGTTTTCCTTAAAATTTGAACTAACACTAACTTTACTCTCATCTGAATGATAGATTATTTATTTATGTATAAAATAAAAACACATTTGATTTTTCTTTTTTAATCAATGTAGAATGTGTAACTGAAAAAATAAACAGATTAGGGCTCTGTTCGAGAACAAGAAATGAAAACCAATGCAATATGATGAATGTCCAAAAGATTTTTTTGCTTTTAAACTATGTGTGTGTGTGTGTGTGTGTGTGTGTGTGTGTGTGTGTGTGTGTGTGTGTGTGTGTGTGTGTGTGTGTAAGAGATTTTGGTTGGGTGACAGTTGTAGTTTACAGTTTGACAAAAGCACAATGTTGTGTTTTATTGCGATTGTACACAAATATAAGTAAACACTTTGTAGTTTGAATAATGTCCTGTATGAACAAAAGGATGGAGTATGTTTTTATGTCTACATTGTTCAATCACGCCTCACACACACACACACACACAAAAACTATTTTTCTAATCAGATCAGGCAAATATTCTGTCTTGGCACACTTCATATAACTTTCAAACTTGTGTACTTATTTCATGTGTCCATTAAGTCCATGAGACCGTAGGGTGTCTCATTTTTCATTTTAGGTTTCAGAAGGTTGCTCACGCATACTTTGTGGTTGATATGTGCCCTCAATGCACACTTTTGCAGAGCCCACACTGATGCAAGCACTACAGCACACATCTTCTCAAAGGTCAAAGCGGGGTTACGTTATTGCCCGTCACGCACAGTAACCCTAAAGGCACCGGGGTGGCGGTGCCACCGGCTTGTTTATATATATATATATATATATATATAAATATAGCTGCGAGCAGCGATGAAGGGCCAAAGCCGGCGGCACCGCCACTCCGGTGCCTTTAGGTAACTAAAGGCACCGGGGTTGCGGTGCCACCGGCTTGGGCCCGTAATCGCTGCTCGCAGCTATATTTATTATTATTCTTCCGACTTATTATTATTTTACTACCTTTTGGGCACTTTTGGGGCCCTAACGTGCTCGAAAACTCTTGAAACTTTGCACACGGGTCAGAACCCGCGGCCATCAGGGCCGGGCTGAAGCTGGTACCCGGGCGTGGCAGGGGGGCTCGACAGCGCCCCCTGGAACGAGATTCGAAAACATGTCCATATATCAAACACGCTTGCATGTAATAATCTGAAACTGGCTACACCTATAGACATCATCGGGCCGAACAACTTTCGTGCTCTAAGTTTTACGGCAGCCCAACAGGAAGTCAGTTATTATGGGTTGTTTGGAAACGCATGCTCAGGAATTTGAAACACTTCTCCTAGGGAATTCCCCCGTTCGTCTCCAAACTCGGTGTGCATGAAGTCAAGACATTGAGGATGAAAAATTGCCAGGGGATTTTTGATATCTCGAACGGTTTGGCCGTGGCGAGGAAACGAATTTATGGCGAATAATGGAAACAGGAAATGTGTTATAACTTCTACATACATTAACTGATCTTGATGAAACTTCAGCAGTGTGTTCGCTGTAAGAGGCCGATCACATAGATGTGACTATTGTGAGTCAAAGTTATAGCGCCACCAACTGGCAGCAGGAAGTGTGTCACTTTCTAAATGCTTTTGACAAAAGTGGGGGGATTAGTTTTATCTACAGTAACAAAACTCGATATGTATATTGTACTCTTCGAGCCGGACAACTTTCTAATTTACCGTAATTAGCAACGACCAACAGGAAGTCAGATATTTTGGTTTGAATATGGTGAGCCTCTCTCTGAGCTCTGTATGGCAAGCCCTTTTAACATTTAAAAGCTAAGTTTGACTATCCGGAATTAACATTGTTGATATCAACAACGTCTTTCTGACAAGTCGTAATTATATTTTGGATAGTTTGTATTATCATTTAAGATATCTGTAACGTAATTGGCCTATGGCTAAGCCACGCCCCCAAACGCGATGAGCCAATCA
The DNA here is from genome assembly GCA_030578255.1 of Tiaroga cobitis. Classification (NCBI taxonomy): domain Eukaryota; kingdom Metazoa; phylum Chordata; class Actinopteri; order Cypriniformes; family Leuciscidae; genus Tiaroga; species Tiaroga cobitis. The sequence goes on from CM060591.1 coordinate 23,130,149, forward strand.
CAGTGCGCATAGCTAACCCAATAAAATGAAAGTTACAGATATCAAATTTCAGATATCTCTAATCAAAATGAATTTCAAGATATCTTTCACTTGATAATAGATATCTAATATCTATTATCAAAATTATGACTATCCCTAACTCCAGTTTGAGATATCTACAATGCCGTTCTGACTAGTCATAATTTAAATGTATTTAAATGTATTGTTTGCTTTAAATTAAAATTGTATGTTTGGTAATTTAATCTAAATTAATTTAAAATTTATGCACTATATTTCAGATCAATATATTTGTTTTCCATCATTTTAATCAACACTAATTTTATTCTCATCTAAATTATAAATAACTTATTTCTGTATAAAATAAAAAATCCCGAATAATCCAGACCAACCAGAGCGCACTATTCCTACAACATCATCAGTGCTGAAGTGGAACTACCAGAGCCGTTCGGCAGATAGCGAGCAGATGCAGCATATGTGTTGTAATGAGGCAGGGTCAGGCCAGGGGGGTCCATTTGCAGCTTTTTATTAAGAAAGGTCAAGACAGGCAGGGTGAGCAATGGCAAACAGGGCAGAACAGAAAAGGCAGAGACAAACCAGGTTGACAGGCAAAGGGCAAAGACCTCCAGATAAATACTGGGCTTCTGGATTTACACATTTAAGTGCTGCAAAACAGATTGACTTATGACATCCTATGACAGGGGTGGGCAACAGTTTTAGTCTGAGGGCCACAGTTACTTTGGCAAAGTAAACGGAGGGCCACACTTTGGACAATTGCATTAAACAGTTACATGATTAAATGGTACAAATTAATTCAATGCAAATATGTATAAGGCTACTCTACAGTTACTTTGACTTTGCCAGCCTATTTCAAGGCCTGATATTTATTTTTGCTATAGGCCAGTCTGACCTAGGCCACTCTAAGGTTACAATAACTTGATTTACTTTCCTACACTACCCTGCACATTGTTCATTTCATTCATACCAGCTGTAACTATTCAAGATGGAAAGCTATTAAAAAAACTGCAAATGTATCTGTGCAGGTTACATTAACATTAGGGATGTGCACGAATATTCGAATTTTCGATCTGTAATTATTATTAGTAAAATAAAATACTATTCGAATTTTACTACGTTGCTTTGCTGGCCGTAAATGCAGTGAATCCATGATAAATCCCAAGCACTAACTCGCAATTATAATTAAATGCACTGGGTGGCGCTGTGGAGTGTGTTAACAAGTTGTGTGTATTTGATCACATAATGTTGTCGTCTGCCTCGCGAAGTTTGGAATTACTTGAAAATGATCTTACTAAATGGAATTACTTTTGATCAAATTAATGAATTAATCTGAGTTATAATATCATCATCACCACAATGAGAAATCACATGAAATCCAAACAGTCGACTGAGGAAAGACAGCTGACCAACACTGCATTCACGACTGCAGGTAAGCGCAGCTGGACCCCGCGTAATCCGAGCTTAGATGATAACTTATCTTATAGCAAAATTATTTTGAGACATATACTTCAAGTTTCGTTGAGGGAGACCGGTTTAAGAACAGAAAACGCAAAGTGCTGTTAGAAACTCAGAACACCGTTATCTTTGTGTCTCTGAAACGTCTGTCAGCGCAGCGCCTTTTCTCACTCGATCATAAATTGCTGGCGGCGCCCCTGCATGTGGATATTGTTTTTCTCTATATAAACGTGAAACAATATAAACACGATAATCATATGCTGACTCGAGTGTGTGTACGTTCTGTACGATATCTGGCGCAACGCTTTATTAGGCTTTTTTTCCCGTTCGCGCTGCTTGAGCATTCTTTTATTAATGCTTTTGTTTTTTATATTTTTTGTTTACACATAGGCCTAATGTTTAATGTTTTCAACTAAAAGAAATGGTGACAAAAACGTAAAAAAAAAAAAAAATTAAAAAATAACATCTTTTTCGTTAAATGTCATTTAAATAAACGAATATTCGAATATTCGATTTTTATGAGCCCAAATATTCGAATGCAATATTTTTGAAAAATGCCCATCCCTAATTAACATACAGACTTCCAGTGTTGGGAAGGATACTTTCAAAACATATTTCGTTGCAGAATACATGACTGGCAAAACCAGCAAAAGTAATGATTATGAATATGTAAAATATAGCAAGGAGATATTTTAATTGTTTATTAATAAATAAGTGTTTTCTTTGTCATTGTCGGCTAAGATGAAGTTGACGATGCTGACTCGCGATCTTCAGTAGCCTAGTGAACGCGCCAGAGAGAAATGCACATTTCATAAGGATTACAGAAGCAGAGAGCAGTCTGTAGTCTGTTTTCTTTCGTTTTGAATTGTTCAGTTTAAAAGTAGACATGTGAGGCAAGTAGGCTACTTTATATGCTGAGTTTCGGTTCATTTATGAGACGAGCTCCAGTTCACGCGCCGGCGTGATTATCTCGTTATTAATGTTTCGTGATTATCTCTATATTGTCTGCTATATTTACTTCTTATTTATTAAATACAGGCAATTGGTTGATGAAACATTGATTAAAATTAAGATACAATTAATACAAAACGAAATTCACTTTAAAGAAAGGTTTTGTGCTTTCTGTTTGATGTCTTTGTGAAAGTTTTAAAGCATCTTTTAGTGCCGCTTTCAGAGCGCTCACGTCCGTAACGGAGAACACGTCCGTAACATTGTTTTTCCTCATAAATGCGAACACGAAAAATAAAATAAAATGAATATTTTATGTTATGTGGAGACAGAGACAACCCTTCATCCGGTGGGTAGTATTAATTTTGGTTTGCGCAGTGTAATTCACAGAATTACTAAAACATATTTGCCACTTAACCCTCTGGGGACCAAAGGTTTTTTGGGGCCCTTGGGATGTTTTGACATGCACTGACATTTGTGCTTTTTTCAGTTATTTATAAACATGTTAATGGCAAAGGTGTAAATTCACTCTATATAGCACACACGGGGCTACCATAATATGTTAGCAACATGCATGTACATGTTTGTATTTTTGAGAGAATATTATTTATGCGTGGTTATTGAAAAAACTAAAACTAAAAGTTTCTGAAATAAGGCCACAGAACACATATTGATTATTTCTTCACAAGACTTTTGAAAATTGTATCACATAGTCTAGAATATTTGCTCCAAAACTATGTGAGAAACATCCTGACTACTCATTCAGATAAGTCAATAAAGTCTTTTAGAATGTGTATGACGTGTTTTGTTTGAGAAAGCTTTATGCGAGGAGGCTTGATCTCTCATTAGTATGTATCCATTTCACACCTGAGAAAGACAAAGACCCTCCCATAATGGCCCTATTAGGTGCTATCAGGCCATATCATTATGAAGAGCCTTGCAGAAAGAATGAGGAGATTTAAAAAAGAATGGCTTTTAGATTGTTTGGATTTATTTACAACACACACTGCTTAGAATAAGTGAACACACCCATGCTAAAGTTGACTAAAAAGAGGAATAAAAAATCGTAATGCCTTAATTAAAAAAATGACGAAAACTCCAACCTTTAGGGACATGAATAATGTCCTTGAACTCTTTGTGAATGAAAATTTATCACAAATAATTAAATGTTCTTCTTTAAAATACAGGGTGCATACGTCTGGACATATCTATCACACACCCTTCACCATATAGACAAGGTTTTATTTCAGTTCAAAGTTAGAGTTGGAAAAATCTTGAAAAGAAAATTGTCTTTTCCATAAATGTCTTAGTTTGATCATACATATTTCAAAGTTGAGGATTCATTATTTTGATTTAGCTTGGATTGGAACAAACACTAGACTATAACATCTTAGTTGATTAGTTTATTGACAAAACATACTATATATTTAACATATGAGCAGAAACTCCTAACAAAGCTTATTTGATGTCTATTTTAGAGTAAAAACTTTATACTCTATCCAAAACTAGTCAACAAAATGTATTTTATTTCGTCTATAACAGTGTGTATCTGTGGGTTCATTCATTCATTCACACACACACACACACACACACACACACACACACACACACACACACACACACACACACACACACACACAGAAACATGATTCACATTTAAACAGTATGCTATTTTTTCCGTTTACAGACACTAACGTTATTCTATATCGCGATTAGAACAAAGCACAAGCATAAAACCCTTACACACTTCTCAGCTGAATCTGTTGCTCCTCCTCGTGGTGAAAATAAACCAGCACTTGTTCTGAGGTAGGTAAATGTCCCAGGATTGTTCCTCATAGCCGCTCAAGATGACAGTAGATTAATCTGACAAAAAAATAGTGTGTTTTCAGAGTTTATGGGCGTTAACGCGTCTCAATGTGGTGCTTCACGTATTTGCGTTTGAATAGCGCGTGCTCTCCGTGGGCGTGTCACATTACCGGAGATAATGAGCTGAGAGAAAGATAATTAGAATGGCTGACACGTCTCTCTTTTTATATAGATTACATAAACGGAGAATATTTATTTTAGTTTTGAATCGGATCATTTAAAAGTATAAACTCAAATGATTTAAAAGATATATTGCTCATGTCTGGGTGAATAGTATTTGCTGAGTTTTGTTGAAGATTAGAGACGTGCTCCAGGAAAAAAGTTCACGGTGACAGAGGCAGAACGCACACCCTGTTTATATTCTTTATTGTACAAAAGCACAATATTTTATTTCGATTGTATGTGGGCACATAAAAAAGTAGACATTTAACAGATTATTTTCTCATATTTCTTAACTCTATATGAACAGAAATGATGGTAGTACTTTAAGTCTATTTTTCTGCTATGTGAAAAAAACGAGCAAAACGCGCCGGCGCGTTTCTGGTCCCCAGAGGGTTAAGTTAAAGATTGTTTTGTGTCACGCATGTTTATTTCGGCGTGTGTTTCATCCAAATTGCGATCGCATCGCGGGGGCCGGATTGAAGCACTATGCGGGCCGGATCCGGCCCCCGGGCCGTATATTGCCCATGTATGTCCTATGACATTAAAAATGATTCTAAATTTAAATGATCTCATATATGTGGCTATTGTGATTCACGATCATAGGCCCTGTCCAAAATGGTACACTTCATATGAATTTTCGGTCTTGTGTACTTATTTCATGTGTCCGTTAAATCCATGGGACCGTAGGGAGACAGTGAAAGCGGGGTTACGTTTTTGCACGTCGTGCACAGTAACCCTAAAGGCACCGGGGTGGCAGTGCCACCGGCTTGTTATATATATATATATATATAAATATAGCTGCGAGCAGCGATGAAGGGCCAAAGCCGGCGGAACCGCCACTCCACTAGTTTAGGTAACTAAAGGCACCGGGGTTGCGGTGCCACCGGCTTGGGCCCGCAATCGCTGCTCGCAGCTATATTTATTATTATTATTATTATTATTCTAACGACTATTCGGGCACTTTTGGGGCTCTTAACGTCCACGAAAACTCTTGAAACTTTGCACACAGGTCAGAACCCGCGGCCATCAGGGCCGGGCTGAAGATGGTACCCGGGCGTGGCAGGGGGGCTCGACAGCGCCCCCTGGAACGGGGTGCGAAAACTTGGTCCATAAATCAAACACGCTTGCATGTAATAATATGAAACTCGGTAGACATATAGATCTCATCGGTTCATATATCCTTTGTACTTTTACTTTTTACCCCAGCCCAACAGGAAGTCGGCTATAATGGTTTGTTTGGAAGCGTATGCCCCTGGAATTCGATATACTCCTCCTAGAAAATTCAACCAATCGCAACGAAACTCGGTCAGCATGAAGTCAAGACATTGAGGATGAAAAATTGCCAGGGGATTTTTGATATCTCGAACGGTTTGGCCGTGGCGAGGAAACGAATTTATGGCGAATAATGGAAACAGGAAATGTGTTATAACTTCTACATACATTAACTGATCTTGATGAAACTTCAGCAGTGTGTTCGCTGTAAGAGGCCGATCACATGGATGTGACTATTGTGAGTCAAAGTTATAGCGCCACCAACTGGCAGCAGGAAGTGTGTCACTTTCTAAATGCTTTTGACAAAAGTGGGGGGGTTAGTTTTATCTACAGTAACAAAACTCGATATGTATATTGTACTCTCCGAGCCGGACAACTTTCTAATTTACCGTAATTAGCAACGACCAACAGGAAGTCAGATATTTTGGTTTGAATATGGTGAGCCTCTCTGAGCTCTGTATGGCAAGCCCTTTTAACATTTAAAAGCTAAGTTTGACTATCCGGAATTAACATTGTTGATATCAACAACGTCTTTCTGACAAGTCGTAATTATATTTTGGATAGTTTGTATTATCATTTAAGATATCTGTAACGTAATTGGCCTATGGCTAAGCCACGCCCCCAAACGCGATGAGCCAATCACAGTGCGCATAGCTAACCCAATAAAATGAAAGTTACAGATATCAAATTTCAGATATCTCTAATCAAAATGAATTTCAAGATATCTTTCACTTGATAATAGATATCTAATATCTATTATCAAAATTATGACTATCCCTAACTCCAGTTTGAGATATCTACAATGCCGTTCTGACTAGTCATAATTTAAATGTATTTAAATGTATTGTTTGCTTTAAATTAAATTAAGATTGTATGTTTGGTAATTTAATCTAAATTAATTTAAAATTTATGCACTATATTTCAGATCAATATATTTGTTTTCCATCATTTTAATCAACACTAATTTTATTCTCATCTAAATTATAAATAACTTATTTCTGTATAAAATAAAAAATCCCGAATAATCCAGACCAACCAGAGCGCACTATTCCTACAACATCATCAGTGCTGAAGCGGAACTACCAGAGCCGTTCGGCAGATAGCGAGCAGATGCAGCATATGTGTTGTAACGAGGCAGGGTCAGGCCAGGGGGGTCCATTTGCAGCTTTTTATTAAGAAAGGTCAAGACAGGCAGGGTGAGCAATGGCAAACAGGGCAGAACAGAAAAGGCAGAGACAAACCAGGTTGACAGGCAAAGGGCAAAGACCTCCAGATAAATACTGGGCTTCTGGATTTACACATTTAAGTGCTGCAAAACAGATTGACTTATGACATCCTATGACAGGGGTGGGCAACAGTTTTAGTCTGAGGGCCACAGTTACTTTGGCAAAGTAAACGGAGGGCCACATTTTGGACAATTGCAATTAAACAGTTACATGATTAAATGGTACAAATTAATTAAATGCAAAAATGTATAAGGCTACTCTACAGTTACTTTGACTTTGCCAGCCTATTTCAAGGCCTGATATTTGTTCTTGCTATAGGCCAGTCTGACCTAGGCCACTCTAAGGTTACAATAACTTGATTTACTTTCCTACACTACCCTGCACATTGTTCATGTCATTCATACCAGCTGTAACTATTCAAGATGGAAAGCTATTAACAAAACTGCAAATGTATGTGTGCAGGTTACATTAACATTAGGGATGTGCACGAATATTCGAATTTTCGATCTGTAATTATTATTAGTAAAATAAAATACTATTCGAATTTTACTACGTTGCTTTGCTGGCCGTAAATGCAGTGAATCCATGATAAATCCCAAGCACTAACTCGCAATTATAATTAAATGCACTGGGTGGCGCTGTGGAGTGTGTTAACAAGTTGTGTGTATTTGATCACATAATGTTGTCGTCTGCCTCACGAAGTTTGGAATTACTTGAAAATGATCTTACTAAATGGAATTACTTTTGATCAAATTAATTAATTAATCTGAGTTATAATATCATCATCACCACAATGAGAAATCACATGAATTCCAAACAGTCGACTGAGGAAAGACAGCTGACCAACACTGCATTCACGACTGCAGGTAAGCGCAGCTGGACCCCGCGTGATCCGAGCTTAGATGATAACTTATCTTATAGCAAAATTATTTTGAGACATATACTTCCTTTAAGTTTCGTTGAGGGAGACCGGTTTAAGAACAGAAAACGCAAAGTGCTGTTAGAAACTTAGAACACCGTTATCTTTGTGTCTCTGAAACGTCTGTCAGCGCAGCGCCTTTTCTCACTCGATCATAAACTGCTGGCGGCGCCCCTGCATGTGGATATTGTTTTTCTCTATATAAACGTGAAACAATATAAAGACGATAATCATATGCTGACTCGAGTGTGTGTACGTTCTGTACGATATCTGGCGCAACCGCTTTATTAGGCGTTTTTTTCCCGTTCGCGCTGCTTGAGCATTCTTTTATTAATGCTTTTAATTTTTATATTTTTTGTTTACACATAGGCCTAATGTTTAATGTTTTCAACTAAAAGAAATGGTGACAAAAACGTATAAAAAAAAATAAAAAAATAACATCTTTTTCGTTAAATGTCATTTAAATAAACGAATATTCGAATATTCGATTTTTATGAGCCCAAATATTCGAATGCAATATTTTTGAAAAATGCCCATCCCTAATTAACATACAGACTTTCAGTGTTGGGAAGGATACTTTCAAAACATATTTCTTTGCAGAATACATGACTGGCAAAACCAGCAAAAGTAATGATTATGAATATGTAAAATATAGCAAGGAGATATTTTAATTGTTTATTAATAAATAAGTGTTTTCTTTGTCATTGTCGGCTAAGATGAATTTGACGATGCTGACTCGCGATCTTCAGTAGCCTAGTGAACGTGCCAGAGAGAAATGCACATTTCATAAGGATTACATAAGCAGAGAGCAGTCTGTAGTCTGTTTTCTTTCGTTTTGAATTGTTCAGTTTAAAAGTAGACATGTGAGGCAAGTAGGCTACTTTATATGCTGAGTTTCGGTTCATTTATGAGACGAGCTCCATTCACGCGCCGGCGTGATTATCTCGTTATTAATGTTTCGTGATTATCTCTATATTGTCTGCTATATTTACTTCTTATTTATTAAATACAGGCAATTGGTTGATGAAACATTGATTAAAATTAAGATACAATTAATACAAAACGAAATTCACTTTAAAGAAAGGTTTTGTGCTTTCTGTTTGATGTCTTTGTGAAAGTTTTAAAGCATCTTTTAGTGCCGCTTTCAGAGCATTCACGTCCGTAACGGAGAACACGTCCGTAACATTGTTTTTCCTCCATAAATGCGAACACGAAAAATAAAATAAAATGAATATTTTATGTTATGTGGAGAGAGACAACCCTTCATCCGGTCGGTAGTATTAATTGTGGTTTGCGCAGTGTAATTCACAGAATTACTAAAACATATTTGCCACCTAAGTTAAAGATTGTTTTGTGTCACGCATGTTTATTTCGGCGTGTGTTTCATCCAAATTGCGATCGCATCGCGGGGGCCGGATTGAAGCACTATGCGGGCCAGATCCGGCCCCCGGGCCGTATATTGCCCATGTATGTCCTATGACATTAAAAATGATTCTAAATTTAAATGATCTCATATATGTGGCTATTGTGATTCACGATCATAGGCCCTGTCCAAAATGGTACACTTCATATGAATTTTCGGTCTTGTGTACTTATTTCATGTGTCCGTTAAATCCATGGGACCGTAGGGCGACAGTGAAAGCGGGATTACGTTTTTGCACGTCGTGCACAGTAACCCTAAAGGCACCGGGGTGGCAGTGCCACCGGCTTGTTTATATATATATATACATAAACAAGCCGGTGGCACTGCCACCCCGGTGCCTTTAGGGTTACTGTGCACGACGTGCAAAAACGTAACCCCGCTTTCACTGTCACTTAACGGGCACTTAACGTGCTCGAAAACTCTTGAAACTTTGCACACGGGTCAGAACCCGCGGCCATCAGAGCCGGGCTGAAGCTGGTACCCGGGCGTGGCAGGGGGGCTCGACAGCGCCCCCTGGAACGGGGTTTGAACACTTGGTCCATAAATCAAACACGCTTGCATGTAATAATATGAAACTCGGTACACATATAGATCTTCCCGGTTCATATATCCTTCATGCTCTTACTTTTTACCCCAGCCCAACAGGAAGTCGTCTATTTAGGGTTGTTTGGAAAACGCATGCAATGGAATTTGAAATACTCCTCCTAGAAAATTCAAACACACGGCACGAAACTCGGTCAGCGTGAAGTCAAGACACTGAGGATGCTAAACTGCGGACGGATTTTTGATATCTCGAACGGTTTGGCCGTGGCGAGGAAATGAATTTTATGACTAAAAAAGGACACATAAAGTGTGTTATAACTTTGCTAGTTTTACCTACAGTTACAAAACTTGCCACGAATTTTGTTCTCATCAAGACGATCAATTTTCTAATTTAAAGTCATTAGCTCTGAGCAACAGAAAGTCAGATATTGTAGTTTGAATGTATTTATTGTGCCCCCTGCCATTCTCTGTGAGTGTGTGTGTGTCTGTGTGGGGAGGGGAGGGAAGGGAAGGGAAGGGGAGGGAAGGGAAGGGAAGGGGAGGGGAGGGGAGGGGAGGGTTGATGTCTGTGTTTATGTGTGTGTGTGTGTGTGTGTGGCTGGCTGTATGATTTTTCCTGCATTAAAGGATAAAGAAATCTCTAAGTCCTTGTCTTTTTGCATACTAATTTTGCATTTTTTTAAATGACAAAATATGCATATAACCCCCATCTTTTAAATGTATATTTTGCTTTAAATAAAAGTAAGATTGTATTGGTAATTGAAGCTGAATGAATTTAAAATTCATGTGCTATATTTAAATATATTTGTTTTCCTTTTATAATTTTAAAACACTAACCTCATTCTCATCTGAATTACATCTTGAATTATTTTTTTCTGTATAAAATAATACTCTGATTAAAAAAGAGACATCAAAAGTGTTTTTAGTCAATGTAGAATGTGTAACTTAAAAATAAACAGATTAGTGCTCTGTTTGAGGACAATCCTGTGTGGGGAGGTGGCAGGGGGATTTCTCTATTGGGTGAGATTTAATTTAAATTATTGTTTTTCAAGGTAGCATTCTAATCTGGTAAAGCAAGTAATATTCTCTGTATCTTTATATAAATATACACATATATGTGTGTGTGTATATATATTTATAGCTACGAGCAGCGATTACAGGCCCAAGCCGGTGGCACCGCAACCCCGGTTATAGCGCCACCAACTGGCAGTAGGAAGTGTGTCACTTTCTAAATGCTTTTGACAAAAGTGTGGTGGGGGGGGGGGGGGGGTTAGTTTTATCTATAGTAACAAAACTCGATATGTATATTGTACTCTTCGAGCCGGAAAACTTTCTAATTTACCGTAATTAGCTACGACCAAAAAGAAGTCAGATATTTTGGTCTGAATGTGGATTTTTGGCAAAATCAGCCTCTGATTTTTTACCCACTCCTCTTAAGTGGTTTATTTAATTCCAACCAAACTTTTTCAACATGATGAAAATACATTAAAGAAGCTAAATTGTGAATGGCTATTGAATATCTCAAAATGTTTTGCTATGGCGAGGGATTAAAGTCATGTCAAAAAAGTAAACACTAAAAGCCTCATATCTTCTAAAAAAATAATTATACACCATTTATTTCTAGATAAATTTATACAAATATCAGAACTAAACCCAATATATTTTTGTTTTTTTTTTAATTTAAGAATAATGTACAAGTTTAAAAACAGCCAGAATGCGCTATTCAGTTAAAAAATAAATACATCAAGTAATACATAGGGCTATACTGCCCTCTTGTGTCCAAAATGATATCAACTCAGTAGCCTACATAAAACTTTTTATTAGGTATGGCTATTGTAATTCAATATAAATATATATGAGGTATGTGGCTGTGAGGATCTTTTCCCACCGGTTGATCGACGTGTGACACCAGCGAGGGCTTTTAAATCGCTAATATAAAAGTGAAAGTAAAGGACGTCCGCACGGACATTTATAGTGGTGGCGCTCGCAGTGCGCTCGAATGAATTTCTATGGAAGTAGAAATGAAAAAATGTTCGCTCTGTTTTGCTCGCTCGTCGCCATGGACGCGCACCGTTATGAATGCCAGTGCAGCCGCATACTTTTTAGTGTCACTTTAAAATTAGCGCCATATCGGGGGCCGATTGCTTCCGGTTTTCAGGGAAAACACAACAACAAAAGAGTAAATGACAGATTCGCTTAAATAGGCGCTTTTACACAAAATATTCCGTCATCATTTTTTTCAGTCAGCCCTTCACTCTAGTGATGAATGAATTTTGACTCCTGTTGCTGATCTTAGCTGCAAATTCCGTTTTGCTCACAATTTAGTAAGCAAACACGTTCAAGTTTTAATTGTAGTGACTAAATGATTTTATTATACACACACACATATCAAATTGACGGTGGGGGGCCATGGTATATTTAAATCTGCATATTGTAATATCTGCAGGGCACCCCTAGTCTAGTCTTATTAAATGTATGCTTCATCTTTCATTTTTAATTTGTAAATTTGATCAACAAATTCAATTATTTAGAATAATAAGACACTAAATGGCTGTTACAGGTAGGGGTGATCAAATTAAATCGTTTACACTGAAAAATAACAATGCATTAAATAATGTTATGAGATTGTTTGAAATATGAGTTAATTAACAATCGTTGGAAAGAATGATACTTTTAAACAACACTAAACCGTCATTAGGTGTCGCCAGGCGACCGTCTTAATGAGCGAGTCATTGATTCATTCGTTCAAACGATTCGTTCGAACGACGAAGTCATTCATGAATGAGACAGGTGCTGCGTCCCAATTCGCCTACTTATTCTACGCCCTAAAAGTATGTACTCTTTTTGAGAAGAAAAAGTACATACTTTTGAGTGTGTAGCAAAAGAGTATAGGCAAGCTTTGGGACATACTATTTCGTCATCTTTAACGGACAGCTCAGTCGCGAGCATCTGTCACCGTAAACTGCCGCCCTGTCAATCATCTGATCTTGTCACATTTAAAATCCTCCATTCAATCTAATTTCATTTCTTACCGTTCGGAGAGAAATGTTGTCGCACGTTCATCTGCCAGTCGTGAGTCTTTCATGTGGAGACTCTCCTCATGTGTTTGCAATTTGAATATAATTATGCATTTAAAAGTTAATGGCTAAACGCTTTACAAACGTTCACAATGCTACTGCAGATGCAATATAATGTAGCCAACATTGAATAAATACATTTTCGTCAGGTTAGATACTGATAATTAATCACTCAAACCCCATTATCTAAACCACTCTACATAACCGCCGGACTCGCGCGTCCTCCATGTCTGTAGTTTTTTTTTAACACTTTTCATTCGTGTTTGTAGTTCTAACGGAATCCTCGTCCAACGCGCGATGGGTTGTGGGCAATAACAGCCGTTAGAGTGTGCATCAATCTGCACTTCGGATTCTGACCGGATATAGTAGACCATCCAGGTCTCTTTGGAACACTCATTTCAACATACTACGATTTGGGACGTACTAATTCTATTTTCGAATACTATTTAGGACGGATAGTATGCGAATTGGGACGCAGCTTATGGATTGGTCATTGAATCTTAGAGTCAACCGATTCGTTCAAAATGCTGAATCATTGTGTCTGTTACAGTGACAAGAGTTTAACCCTTGTTCAAGTTTAAGGCCTTGTCTTTTTGGATATATATTTTTTTAAATTACAAAATATGCAGACGACCCATATATTTTAAATGTATTGTTTGTTTTAAATTAAATTAAGATTGTATGTTTGGTAATTGAACCTAAATAAGTTTAAAATGAATGTGCTATATTTCAGATTAATATATTTGTTTTCCTTTATTTTAATCAACACTAACTTTATTCTCATCTGAATTATAAATAAATTATTTCTGTATAAAATAAAAAATCCCGAATACTCCAGACCAACCGTGCACTATTCCTACAACATCATCAGTGCTGAAGCGGAACTACCAGAGCCGTTCGGCAGATGGCGAGCAGATGCAGCATATGTGTTGTAACGAGGCAGGGTCAGGCCAGGAGAATCCATTTGCAGCTTTTTATTAAGAATGGTGAAAACAGGAAGGGTGAGCAATGGCAACCAGGGCAGAACAGAAAAGGCAGAGACAAACCAGGTTGACAGGCAAAGGGCCGAGGCAGGCAGGAAGAATCAGAGTCCAATAAACAATCCAGATCGGGGCAGGCAGAGAGTAGTCAGCAACGGTAAACAATCGGTCAAATACAGAAATCGAACATGGGAAATGATGGCCGGACAAAATCCATGTAAGTGGCTATTGTGGTTCACGATCATAGGCCCTGTCCCAAATGGCACACTATGAATTTTCAGTCTTTTGCTTATTTCATGTGTCCGTTAAATCCATGATTTAGGGTAGGGTGTCTCATTTTACATTTTAGGTTTCAGAAGGTTGCTCACACATACTTTGTAGTTGATATGTGCCCTCGATGTGCACTTTTGCAGAGCCCACACTGATGCAAGCTCTACAGCACACTTCTTTTCGACAGTCAAAGCAGGGTTACGTTTTTGCACGTCGTGCACAATAACCATACAGGGCACCAGGGTGGCGGTGCCACCGGCTTATATATATATATATATATATATATATATATATATATATACATTAGGGCTGGGCAAGTTAACGCGTTATTATCGCGTTAACACATTTATTAATTAATGCCGACAATTTTTTTATCGCACGTTAACGCAGTTTTTTTTTATTATTATTTTGAAAGTTCGTTGCTCACTGGCTCTGAATACACATAGGCCTACAGTCAAACCATGGATCACAGGAGGGGTGGGATGTTGGTCAGCCAGCAAATAACCCACCCAAACAAGCAGTGGAGAGGCTTTGGCCGGTTCTCTCAGGTGAACAGAAAGGGACACAGCGCTCCGCGAGTGAATGACAGGCGCTCTATGGATAGTAACCATGGCAACGGCTTCTGTGCGCTACGCAGCGGTAGCCTTTTTAACTTAAATTAAAATCATACATAACTTTACCTGATAGGCCTGCGTTTAGTTTAGCGGAGATGCTCTGCAATGTGAATTCCCTTCTGTTGATGACGTCCTGATAACTATTTAGATTGGGAAACTCACAAACAGCGAGCCGAGGATCAGTCTCTCTTCCAATGGTTTGTGCTGCGCGTCGTGTAGCTACAAAAATTCAACTTCTGCAACGGGAGAGCGCGGGCGCGTGCGTGAGGCAAGCATGACCGCAACAGTTTCACAGGAACGCACCCGCTTGTCGCTGCACCTGTGCTCGACCACTTCACCTCACTCTAGGCTGATTTATAATTCTGCGTCGGACCAGACGAACCGACGCCGGAGCCTCTACGCTATAGACTACGCGTTGGTTTTTATTTATAGCCTACTTCTGCCTCGTTGTCCCCCTTGACGCGCAATTACACATGCAGAGGGAAAAACAAGAAAACTGGACTCGTTTTAACAAGCTAGATAAAAGGTAATGCCCTGGCACTTGGCATTTGTTTTAATATTTGATTTGATTAAATTAATGTTTAAGTTGAGATTTACAATAAATATTGTATTGCTACTGTGTAAAGGTAATACTGCTGGTAAAAAGCACCTTATTTGTTTAAAGTTTTTGCAAACCACATGTTATTGCACTTTTGTGTATATAGCAGTACATTTAAATCAAAAGTGCGCAATACACTACTTTAGAATTCATTATTCACTCTTGCGCGTAACAATGCGATTAATCGCGATTAATCGCAACAAATTCATGCGATTAATCGCAATTAAATTTTTTAATCGTTGCCCAGCACTAATATATATATATATAAATATAGCTGCGAGCAGCGATGAAGGGACGAAGCCGGCGGTACCGCCACCCTGGTGCACCAGGGTTGCGGTGCCACCGGCTTGGGCCCGTAATCACTGCTCGCAGCTATATTTATTATTATTTTACTACCTTTTGGGCACTTTTGGGGCCCTTAACGTGCTCAAACTCTTGAAACTTTGCACACGGGTCAGAACCCGCGGCCATCAGGGCCGGGCTGAAGATGGTACCCGGGCGTGGCAGGGGGGCTCGACAGCGCCCCCTGGAACGGGATTCGAAAACATGTCCATATATCAAACACGCTTGCATGAATTAATCTGAAAATCGGTACACATATAGATCTCATCGTTTCATATATCCTTCGTACTCTTACTTTTTACGCCAGCCCAACAGGACGTCGGCTATTATGGGTTGTTTGGAAACTCGTGCTCAGGAATTTGAAACACTTCTCCTAGGGAATTCACCCGATCGTCACCAAACTCGATGTGCATGAAGTCAAGACATTGAGGATGAAAAATTGCCAGGGGATTTTTGATATCTCGAACAGTTTGGCCGTGGCGAGGAAACAAATTTATGGCGAAAAATGGAAACAGGAAGTGTGTTATAACTTCTGCATACATTGACTGATCTTGATGAAACTTCAGCAGTGTGTTCACTGTAAGAGGCCGATCACATGGATGTGACTATTGTGAGTCAAAGTTATAGCGCCACCAACTGGCAGCAGGAAGTGTGTCACTTTCAAAATGCTTTTAAATCACCCTCTTATTTTTACCCGATTTGCTTCAAACTTCATCTGTATATTGTAGACACACGCCTGATGTAGACCTGTGAGAGGATTATTTAATATCTAAGATAATGTTGCCATAGCAACGCATCAAACTTTAATATTCTTTTTGGATGCTTTTGAGACTCTTAGCATGCCTGAAATTGCATGAAACTCGACAGACAGATCACATTTATTAGCCAGTAGACATGTGCAAAGTTTCAGAAACGGGCGTGGTGCAGGGACTCAGTAGCGCCACCTTTTGACAAAAGTGAGAGGGTTAGTTTCATAGTTTTATCTGCAATCATAAAACCCGGTAGGCATATTGTTCAGATCAAGCCGGACAACTTTCTAATTTACAGATTTTGGCTCCGAACAACAGGAAGTCAGATATTTTGGTTTGAATGTGGATGTTTTGAAGTATTCTCTCTCCCTCTCTTCCTCTCTGCGTACCTCTGTGTCTGTGGGGGAGGGGGATGTGTCTGTTTGAGTGAGAATGCTTTTAATTGTTGTTGTTCAAGGTTTCGGGGGCTTTTGGGGCCCTTAACATCCTCTAAAACTCTTGAAACTTTGCACACGGGTCAGAACCCGCGGCCATCAGGGCCGGCCTGAAGCTGGTACCTGGGCGTGGCAGGGCGGCTCGACAGCGCCCCCTGGACTGGGATTCGAACACTTTTCCATAAGTCAAACACACTTGCATGTAATAATATGAAACTTGGTACACTTATAGATCTCATTGGGTTGAACAACTTTCGTGCTCTAAGTTTTACGACAAACCAACAGGAAGCTGGCTATTATGGTTTGTTTGGAAACGCATACCCCTGAAATTCGATTTAATTCTCCTTGGGAATTGATCGGATTCCAACCAAACTCGGTCAGCATGAAGTCAAGACATTGAGGATGCTAAATTGCGGACGGATTTTTGATATCTCGAACAGTTTGGCCGTGGCGAGGAAATGAATTTTATGACTAAAAAAGGACACATAAAGTGTGTTATAACTTTGCTCGTTTTACCTACAGTTACAAAACTTGCCACACATTTTGTTCTCGTCAAGCCGATCAATTTTCTAATTTAAAGTCATTAGCTCTGAGCAACAGAAAGTCAGATATTGTAGTTTGAATGGATGTATTGTGCCCCCTGCCATTCTCTGTGTGTGTGTGTGTGTGTCTGTGTGGGGAGGGAAGGGAAGGGAAGGGAAGGGAAGGGAAGGGAAGGGAAGGGAAGGGAAGGGAAGGGAAGGGGAGGGGATATATATTTATAGCTACAAGCAGCGATTACAGGCCCAAGCGGGTGGCACCACAACCCCGGTTATAGCGCCACCAACTGGCAGTAGGAAGTGTGTCACTTTCAAAATGATTTTGAAATCACCCTCTTATTTTTACCTGATTTGCTTCAAATTTCACTACTATAATGTAAACACACGGCAGATGTAGACCTGGATGTAGACCTGACCTTTCAGAAGGTTGCGCACGCATACTTTTGTGGTTGATATGTGCCCTCGATGTGCACTTTTGCAGAGCCCACACCAATGCAAGCTCTACAGCACACTTAGCTTGCTCACTTCTTTTCGACAGTCAAAGCAGGGTTAAGTTTTTTTTGCATGTCATGCACAATAACCCTAAAGGCACAAGGGTGGCGGTGCCACCGGCTTTATATATATACACACATATATATATATATATATATACATACATATACATATATATATATATATATATATATATATATATATATATATATTTACTGCCGTGCAATAGCAAAAGACCGTAACTTTGTTTTTGGTCGAAAATGAGTTATTGATATTTTTCCCACATTCAAGACCTCCTTTATCATGTGGATAAATATCTTGAGTCAATTCCGTTGTTTTTTCGAGAAAATAATGGTTTGTCTTAACCGTAGCTTCCAAAAGCCCATGAGAAACCAAGACAGAACACCGTAACACCAGTTACGGCTCTTTGGCTTAGTTTTGGAACGCTCATATTGAGTTACGGTACTCTGCCTTTGTTTAGCCGTGCGTCAATATGAAGTTACTGTGCTGGCGTTCTATCAAATAATGCTACCAATCAGATTATACGGTGTTCTGCCTTTGTTTTACTCTCCATTAAAATTGAAATTACGATAGCCTGTGTACTTTGTACAGCTACCATCTGTCCCTGTAACTTCTGATGTCCTCAGAGCTTTGTCCTGCTCTAATGCGGTCAGAACATTTCTTAACCCGCTCCATCGACAAACGTGCGATATCGATTGCGAAGGATGCAGAGTTGACAGAAAAATATTACACATGCCGTAGCTGGTCAATACAACAAAGAACTAAAGCCCCGCCTCACCCAGTTCGGGTACCGGACCTAGTTGGAACAATCATGCATCTAGCTGGCAGAGTGCCAAAACTTCGCCGGCGCCTTCAGCTCTGCCCTGAACACGGTCGAGCCAACGCGGGACTAATATCACAGAGTGATAATAATGAAGCAACAAGGGTATATTGGCGCGCGTGATTTTTTTCCCCAAACCACTTCAGCGGAAATCCCGCCCTGCAGCTAATTCTAAAGTTTTCATTGGTCATGTCAATCACTGTACTGATTGCCTACACCAAACACTGATCCCTAAACCTACCCGTCACTGTAACCTAAACCAATGAAATTGGCTGCAGGGCGGGATTTCCGCTGAAGTGGTTTGGGAAAAAAAAAAAATCACGCTATTGGCGCATACAACATACTGAAGCAAGTGCTGGTGCATACAACATCAGAACAGCTGTTAAAAGCATGCATACAAAACACAGCATTAGGAATAAATCCGCGGGACGAGCGAAGTGCACGCACGATAGGCTAATAGGGCAGGCAGCTGAAACCAACGCATAATGAAAAGACGCAGAACACAGAAGGTTGTGCTATAAATGCATTAGTCGTCTAAGTAGTCCAGAACGCGCTCCCTACTGAGTCCTAAGGGCTAAAGCACCGCACATGCTACTTTTCGTGAACGGAGCGTGACACCTTCGAACACGAATCTCGGTAAACGCCTGTGAAAGTATGCGTCTTTCAGATCCACCGCTATAAACCAGTCTCCGGGTCGAATGTGCGCGAGGATCTGTTTTATCGTGATCATTACATTACATTATAACGCGTGTTTAGCAAGTCTTAGTACTCGGTACCACTTGAAGATACTCTTTACCGCTATGGAGGTATTTTGTCATGTCTAATGTATTAATAGGGCCACCAGAATGCAACCAAAGCACAATAACTAGAAGGCTAGGTAATTGTAAATCATACAAAATAATTGCCATGATCACAAGATTTTATACAGGTGTTACTATATTGATTTTGTTAATGTGATCAGCAACCAAATATTGATAATGTGGAAGTTACTGCCTTTTGCCTTGGCAGGACTTCTCACTTTTGGCTGACAATACAAAGGCAGAGTACAGTAACTTTAAAAAAGTGGTCAAAAGTCAAGTTTGAGCTCAAAATTTTATGATGTAGATAATTTTCATTAATTAAACATCTAACTGCCAGATTTTCAGTATCCTACCTATAATTAAATAGGCGGGACAACTAAAAATCTTTAAAGTCATTTTTCTCAGTTCCACACTCTAGCGAGTTAAGGTCTTTTGCCTTTGTAGGGCAGTATATATATATATATATAGAGAGAGAGAGCTGCGAGCAGCGATGAAGGGCCAAAGGCGGCGGTACCGCCACCCTAGGTAACTAAAGGCTTGGGCCCGTAATCGCTGCTCGCAGCTATATTTATATTTTATTTTATACTAATCGTTTCATATTAGTGTCTAATTAATAAATCTTTGTTATTTCCCCCCCCCTTATTTAGAATTGCTGTCTTGATTTATTATTTACATTAATTGGAAAAAAACAAGAATCTAAAAATTCTGGGGAAGTAAATTAAAAGTAGATTATTTTGCTTTATTATTCCCTGGTAAAGGCACCGTGCGCTTATTAATAATTTGATAAAAGAAGAAACTAACCTCCGGCCAATTCAACATTCAACTGCCAGGAATCCAGGGTTTTCTTGTTTGTGAAACATTTAAATTAACCACAAGGGTTGAGAAAAGGGTTACATAATTTCAGATTATAATCTAGATGTGCTGTGTTTGACAGAAACCTGGCTAAAACCAAACGATTACATTACTTTAAATGAGTCCACCCCACAAGATTAATGTTATAAACATTAATATGGGGGGGGGGGGGGGGGGGTGTAATTTTTGCTGTAATTTATAGTAATATCTTCAAAACCACTAAGAAATCTAGTTTTAAATATACTTCCTTTGAAGTATTGGTGCTTAATGTAAAAATATATAGTGTAAATGATAAATCACGTTTGAGAATTCTGCTGGCTACTTATACGGGCACCATACAGACTTTATCAAAGAATTTGCGGACTTTCTATCAGAACTAGTATTGGCTGCAGATAAAGTACTAATTGTTGGTGTTTTAATATACATGTAGATAATGAAAAAGATGCATTGGGATTGGCATTTAAAGACATTGTTAACTCAATTGGAGTTAGACAACACGTGTCAGGACCTACTCATTGTCGTAATCTCTAGATCTAATACTATCACATGGAATAGATATTGATGCCGTTGAAATTCTGCAGCAGAGCGATGACATCTCAGATCATTATCTAGTCTCATGTAAACTTCACTTAGCCAAAGCAGCAAAGCCGACTCCGTGTTATAAATATGTTAGACCTACAACTTCTGCCACTAAAGATTGCTTTATCAATAATCTTCCTAATCAGTTGCATCATCTCAGCATCCCGGATGGCTTAGAAGAACTCGATATTGCAACAGAAACTTTTAACTCTCTCTTTTCCAGCACTTTAGACGCAGTTGCTCCGTTGCGCTTAAAGAAGATTAAAGAAAATAGTCCAACGCCGTGGTACAGCGAGCACACCCGGGCCCTTAAGAGAGCAGCCAGAAAAATGGAGCGTAGCTGGAAGAAAACTAAACTAGAGGTATTTCGGATTTCATGGAAGGAGAGCTCGATTGCTTACAGAGAGGCCTTAAAAGCTGCTAGATCTGCTTATTTTTCAACCCTATTAGAAGAAAATAAACATAATCCTAGGTATTTATTTGAAACAGTGGCTAAACTACGAAAACGAAAGCTTCAAGCCCAGAAGTGTCCAAGCAACACAGCAGTAATGACTTTATGAATTTCTTAACTTATAAGATTGATAATATCAGGGACAAAATTATAACTATGCAACCGTCTAATACAGTATCGCATCAGGGAGTGCATTTTAGTCTCTCTGAGGAAAAATTTGGTTCATTTGTTGCTATAGGAGAGGAAGAATTTTTCAAACTCGTTAATTCATCTAAATCAACAACTTGAATGTTAGACCCTATTGTTAAAAGTGCTATATAAATGAAGATGACTTGACTTGACTATTCCGACTAAGCTACTGAATGAGATGCTTCCAGATGTCATAGATCCTCTTCTTAATAGCATTAATTCGTATTTGTCTCTAGGATACGTACCAAAAACCTTTAAGATGGCTATGATAAAACCGCTTGTTAAAAAAAACGCAACTTGATCATACAAAATGATCAATTACAGGCCGATCTCGAATCTGCCTTTTCTGTCAAAGATACTGGAAAAAGCAGTATCCTCACAACTGTGTTCCTTTCTAGAAAGAAATGATATCTGCGAGGATTTTCAGTCCGGATTTAGACCGTACCATAGTACCGAGACAGCTCTCATCAGAGTCACAAATGATTTGCTCTTATCATCTGATCGTGGTTGTATCTATCTATTAGTGTTACTTGATCTTAGTGCTGCATTTGACACAATTGATCACAACATTCTTTTAAATAGACCAGAAAACTATGTTGGCATTATTGGAATTGCATTAGCATGGTTTAAATCATACTTATCTGATCGTTATTGTCACGATGTGGTTGAAGCAAGGAGGAAGCAGGATCCACATGCGCCACACTTTATTTAATAAACTAAAAACTTTACAAAGACTCAGATTAGGAACAGAAACAGGGCATCCAACATCCACAGTAACAACACACAAGAACTCACAAAGACTGGACTTAAACACAGGGCTTAAATACAGGGGCAAACGATCTAAACAGGATAACAAGAGGCCGTGGTCAATGAGAAACACCTGTGATGACTAATAGACAGACAGGAAACCACTAAACATGACAAGACAAACCCACACCGTGACATAGCCCAGCTATGTTCAGCGGGATAGGACAGGAAATTACACGGAGAAAACTCTGAACTGGGTGAAGATGACGACGAGGGCTCTGGGGGTACTGTAAGCTTGTGAGGTGTCGTGTAAGTCAAGCCCACAGTAGATAAGAAATTGCCCAAAGAGCAAGCCTGAGCGACATACCGGTCAAGAGTCCAGTCAGTAATGTCCTTCGGCATCCATCGAGCAATCTCATAATCTAGCCCGTTCCAGAACAGGTCCATGAGCTGGGTATCATCTAGTGTTCCCAGATGACAGCAAGACAGAAAGTATCTCGCGTAACATTGAACAGGCTGACCATCCTGAAGCAGCGTCAAAAGGAATTATCCCAGGGCCCGGTTGCTGACAACTGCTGGATCCATTTTGTGGTGAGTTCTTCTGTCACAATGTGGTTGAAGCAAGGAGGAAGCAGGATCCACATGCAGCAGACTTTATTTAATAAACTGAAAACTTCACAAAGACTCAGATTATGAACAGAAACAGGGCATCCAACATCCAAATTAACAACACACAAGAACTCACAAAGACTGGACTGAAACACAGGGCAAACAATACAGGGACAAACAATCTAAACAGGATAACAAGGGGGCATGGTCAATGAGAAACACCTGTGATGACTAATAGACTGACAGGGAACCACTAAACATGACAAGACAAACCCACACCGTGACAGTTATCAGTTTGTAGCAGTAAATGAAGAGATGTCTTATCGATCACAAGTTCAGTATGGTGTACCACAAGGCTCAGTACTAGGACCGCTGCTGTTCACTCTGTACATGATACCCTTAGGAGATATCAATAGAAAACATGGAATTAGCTTTCACTGTTATGCCGATGATACTCAGCTGTATATTTCTACAAAACTTACCAATTAACAAAATTAACGGAATGCATAGCTGATCTAAAAAATTGGATGACTATTAATTTCCTACTCCTAAATTCTGAAAAAACAGAGATTCTAATTATTGGACAAAAAACTTCCACACGTAATAACCTAGAATACTGTCTAACACTTGATGGCTGCTCTGTTAAGTCTTCATCGTCAGTTAGGAACCTTGGTGTGCTCTTTGATACCAATCTTTCATTTAAAAATCACGTGTCTAGTCTCTGTAAAACTGCATTTTTCCATCTTAAAAATATATCTAAATTACGCCATATGCTCTCATTGACAAATGTGGAACAATTAGTTCATGCGTTCATGACATCAAGACTAGATTATTGTAATGCTCTACTGGGTGGTTGCCCTGCACGCTTAATAAACAAACTACAGCTAGTTCAAAACGCAACAGCTCCAGTTACCAGAGCAAGGAGATATGACCATATTAGCCCGGTTCTGTCAACACTGCATTGGCTGCCTATTAAACATCGTATAAATTTTAAAATATTGCTGATTACTTACAAAGCACTAAATGGTTTAGCTCCCCAGAACTTGAGCGAACTCTTAACGCATTATAGTCCTTCACGCCTATTGCGTTCTCGAAATTCCGGCCAGTTGATAATACCTAGAATATTTAAATCGACTGCTGGCGGTAGATCCTTTTCCTATTTAGCACCAAAACTCTGGAACAATCTTCCTAACATTGTCCCGAAAGCAGACACACTCTGTCAGTTCAAATCTAGACTAAAAACACATCTATTTGGCCTAGCATACACATAACACACTATAGACTTCCTTAATTCAAAATTAGGCTGCATAGTTTAGATCAGCCGGAACCGGGAACACGTCCCGTAAATCCTGATGTACTTGGTACATCATTAGAAGGATGGCGTCTACGCTAATATTAGTCTCTCTGTATACCCTGAGGGACCGTCTATGGTGGACTTGCGCCTGGACCCATCCCAACTCATCCTGCAGTGCCAGCCTCATCAGCCCTGTGAAGGCCTCATCGTCACGACAGCCATCGACACTGATCCTCAACAACTCGTCTCCATACCGGCGTGATTACTTCAACTTACAACCAGATGGAAATGGATAAATACTCTAAATGTTCCGATCCAATCTGACTTGTAATGCTGCCCGAATCATACACTGTTCCTTCGTTGGCCAGAGGAGAACTGGCCCCTGACTGAGTCTGGGTTCTCCCAAGGTTTTTTTCTCCATTCTGTCACCTGATGGAGTTTTGGTTCCTTGCCACAGTTGCCTTGGCTTTTGGCTTGCTTAGTTGGGGACTTTCATGTTAGATAAAGATAAAAAGATAAAAGATAAAATATACTTTAATGTCCCCCAGAGGGGAAATTTGTCTTGGGCTACAGTCACTGCGACACACACTTACAACAACCCACATAAATATATACACTGAATATAGACAATACAAACATGCAACATGCCTCATTACACTGTACCGTGAAAACGGTGCACAACACAGTGGGAATAAAAAGTGTACAAGTAGGTAACAGTCATTTGTTACTGTTTAGCATCTTAATGGCAGCTGGCATGAATGAGTTTTTATACCTCTTTAACCTGCATTTCGGCATTCTAAATCTTTTACCTGAGGGTAACAACTCTAGTTCCTTTTTGAGAATGTGGGTTGGGTCATCCAGAATCTTATGTGCCTCCCTGAGTTATCACTGTGAAGCTGCTTTGATACATCCTGCATTGTAAAAAGCGTTATATAAATAAAGGTGACTTGACTTGAACTTGACTTGATACAGCTGCATAAGTCATCTGTACCATACGTTTAAGGAGCATTAGTGAGCTGATTATATCATTTCAAAACCTATAGAAACAAATTAATATCAGTTTCAGAAAGAGGCATAATAGATCTGAACCAATAATTAAACTCTTCAGAACTGTACTAAGGTAGCCTTTTACCTCTCATTCTTTGTACAAACAAATTTTGGGTTACACAAGCTTTGCCAAAGATGGGCATGTCAACGTATTAGACTTTTAAGTGAATGGTATTGATTCTGTTCTACACCAGTGAGGCCTGCAATGCTGGCTAATGCTATTGACAAGCCATCGGTCTTGTATAAAACTGTGGAGGTATGCGGCTTCTTCTAGCAAACAGAAAGAAGAGACAGGAGGAAAGAGAGTAAGAAAAAAAAACATCAATGGACAGTGATGGAGCGCAGAGACCAGGGCTAAGATGCAAGCACAGCAGACACACTAAGGACCGTATCTATGGTTTGGGAACCCTAAATTAGAGGAAAGATAAAGGTAAGGAGAGAGAGAGAGAGAGAGAGAGAGAGAGAGAGAGAGAGAGAGAGAGAGAGAGAGAGAGAGAGAGAGAGAGAGAGATAGAGAGAGAGAGAGAGACTGTAAACCACTGTATTGATCCTTCAGCAAATCAAACTAACATGCATGACCCCGGGGTGCATATTTACACAAACTCTAAAGCATTACTGGAAATTCAGATGAATGGATATTCTTTTCAAGGCACAAGAACAGGTTCTGTAATAAAGAATCCTGGGTGGTGAAAATGATTCTGTAGCAGAGGTGAGAATTAAGGGGGTGGGGGCAGAAGAAAAGCTGAAATCATAACAAACCCTTCTCCCAGATCCACTGCCTTTGCTGTAATGACCTCAACCAGACGGGAATTCCTTTTAATTAAAGTGGAGGGAGATCAGTTAAGCAGATGGTTGTCGACAAATATTAGAGGAAATAGACAATTTAACGGTCTGTGCACTTATCACTCCTATTTTCTGTACCCAGCACAAACTGATAAACAGGAAAGGGTGTTAATCAACCTTGGAACCTTTAAAGCTAGAGATAAGGAGACATTTGGTATCTTTGTAAATTAACTTAGATTTGGCTAAGACTGGTCTGCTTATGTTCACATATACATATGTCAGACTGACATAAATAGAATTTCTATCCATCTGATGGCCTCTGTGTTCTGGTGCGGAAGTTTGTAACAGAAAAATGTATGAATGTCCATGGTGACAAATGACTGGCAGGAAACTAGAACAAAGGAAACGTGTGACTGAAAAGTGTAACTAAAAGTCCATGAAAATGAACTAACTTAACATAATCATGACAGAACGCCCCTCTCCAGGAAGAAAGAACCTCGCGCCATAAAATGACTGAAGAGTGGGTTCAGGGGACGGAGGAAGGGCTGGTGAAGGAGGAAGTCAGAAATTAACCAGGGTGGTGCAGATGGTGAGAGGAGCCAGGGAGAAGCACGGAGCAGGAGGAGCCAGGTGGCACACCAGAGTCCAGCCAGGATGGAAAGCCATGACAGAGCTGATGGTGGTGGAGCCTTAGGCCTAGACAGACAGCCAATGGTAAGTGGCACAAGGATGGACGACGTCCGACCGGTCCGAGGGAGCCCAGTGGAATCAGTAATCACAATAGTCCCTGGTGGAGCCGAGACAGGAAGGACCTAAGTCGGAGGAGTCAGGGCGACAAGCAGAGATGGAGAGTTGAGATCAGCAGCCATAGGCAGAGCCAGGGGATCCACCTGTGCAGGTGGAGCTGGGGCTATTCCAGAAAGCAGGTTATGTGACATACCCGGGTATGTTTAAGTGTAAGTAAGCGGATAACCTCAAATTTTGGTTAAAAAAATCAAGCCTAGTGTTAGTTTTGGCAGTTCACGTTAGTTAATCGCGATCAGCTGACTCTCAGCTGATCCACGCCTACCTATAGGAATATGACACCCATCACTATATTCATATATAAGCTCCTTCAGTATTATCAACAGCTATTGCGTTTCTCCGGAGCTAATTAAATTGCGAAATTCAGCAGGCAAACCGCATCATATCACTAGGAATCATGAAATCGGAATTTAGCGAGAGGAATTCGTTCCCCACAAGGATTTCACCTCAGATTAATTCAAGTTCGTGGTCTTGAGCACGCGAATTTGCCGCATTGATCAAGCTGCCTGATTTGGAAGTGACCTGAGTTAGCATTGCTTCTAGCATCGCTGCATTATTGACATTGGACTCGTTGAAGTTATACAGACGTGACTGACTCAAGAAAAATTTCCAATGAGATCTGCACTCCACGCATGAAGAAGGATAACAAGAGAAGTTTAAGCTAAGTTCCTTTTTATGCTCTTCGCTAAAAGCTATCAGGGTATTGGCAACATGCTTTTTGCTAATGCTATCCGTGTTGCTTAGGCTATCTACAGTAGTCATTTTCATTGTGCTAGGTATGCGATCATATTGTCAATGTGTGTTACTCATCTGTGTCATTGCCAAGTGCTTGTCGTTGCACATGCCGTTCTTTAACCTATCAAGTCAAGTCACCTTTATTTTATAGCACTAAGCAGCACAGATTCAAGCAGCTTGCGGTGAGGGATAGAAAATAACGATTCATGGTGCAAACAAATAATTTCTGCTGTGGCGCAGCTCTAAAAAGACATTGTTAACAGTCACTGTACAGTTGAGTCAGTTCAGCGTTGATTCTGTCGGGTATCGGACCTGGGGCTCGTTCTTCGTACGTTGCTTAAAACATCCGAGATCAAATGAGACATCCAAGATGATATCATCGTGCTAATCATGATCCGGCTAATTAGGTTCTTCGAACACTCCTGTTGTTTATGATTAGTATAGCTGGATTGAGTTATCTGAGATAATTGCGCGTGCATGCGCTGGGTTAAAAGGGGATATGTATCGATAGTAGAAACATTGATCAGCAACGCTGCTATTGGCTGCTCACCGTGTCCAAAGAGCGCGCTCAGTTTTACTCTGCAGCAGAGCAAGAGTTATTGCTTGAAGGACATGCTGAATTTGAAAACTTAATTACAAGTTTTCACCTAAAATGTGCAAAAGCCAGGAGAGAGGGCTGGCAACAAGTAGCTAATTAAGTTTGTAGTGACCATTTAGATGTTTTTATCACTCATTACAGTATATATATTTTTATTTTAATCATTTCTAAATAATTAATAACTTTGTTCATTGTAATGTCAGTCACCACCCACTACTAGAACATGGGAACAAGTAAAAGTGAAGTACTAGAATATTCTACATAATGGCAATTTGTACTATAGGCTAGGCCTACTATAATCTCTTTTAAAAAGGCACTGTTAATAAATAGTTGGTTGTTTATAAAAGCAACCAAGAAAAAGGCTGAGAAAAAAAAAAGAAAAGAAAAACAAACAGGTGGTGGTCCTGCACCCCCACATTATACCCCGGCAGAAGAGCTGGCCCTTGGGTTAAATGTGAACCGACCCGTCCTGGGTTCAGCTCTTCCTCAGACACACAGCAGGGACCAGTAGCAGCAACTCCTTCATTACTGGTAAATGAACTTTAAATGATCTTACACTGTAAAATAATTTTTTGCTGCACTATAGGCCTATAATCCCAATGGCTGGTCCAGTCTTGAGTAGGCCTAGTGATGAATTGCTTACTTGTGAAAGTGTGCATGCGTGAAACTACATGTAGCCTAGTTAATGTAAAAAAAAAATCTGTTGCCATGAGTTATTGATCACATTTCCCCCAGTGTACTTCATTGTAATGAAATTGTGTTTTCCTCTTTTTTGCAGTTTTAAACACCAACACTTCTATCTGTTCCCAAGCAAGTGGCTGAAGCATGTGCAGTAAGTGGACTTTTCCAAACTTTACATCAAAAGGGAAGAAAGTACAACACTTTCTAATGCCCATCCCTCCCCCCAATGCACAGGACAGTGAAGAAACTCTCTCAGATGACTGTCTTTTGAAAAAAGTATCTTTAAATAACTTTACTTAATTTACACTTGAGTACCTATTATTTCTGAATGCAATATGTGTTGCAGGAGTCCACATCTACAGAAAGGCCTACAGAAGAGTCTGCACAAAGGAGTTATACAGAGGTGGGCAGTGTATAATTTTCCTTTTATTTTTTGTTGCATAAGGCTTGTGTTGACAGGTTTAACCCAAGCCCCCCTGACCCTAGAAAATAGAGTATTTTGGGGGGGACAACTTAAAGAAAAAAAACTGGCACTATAGAGTTAGAGATAGAGTTGCTTCAAAGGAACTTCAGAGTAAGTGCTAATATATTATTTCACACAGGGTACTATTGCTGACCTTGCATAGTATCTCTTATTGCAGGTAAAATATGACTTGATCACTGGCTTTTCTTTACAAAGAACAATTTAAATAAAAAATCAAAGAACTAAGCATATTTGTCTTGTCTTTTATTAAACATTTATTGAAATGTTTCATGTTTTTGCTGATGGTGGAAATGTTGTGTAATATGGCACATGTAATGTTACAGGCCCTGTGAAGTGCAACCCTCAGGCTTTTCAGACACTGAAATCTTCCCTTTAGTTGGCCAAAGTTCATTTCATTGTGTGACCTTGTCCTAGCTAGAGCTGCATTGTAACTGTGTATGTAATACAGTGAGCTTGATATTTATATGTTTCCTTACCATTTTCAAGTAATGTGCATAAATGTGAATCTCTGTGCTTCCACATTTGTGATATGGAACAGTCACACACCATCTAGATATTTTAGTCTGTCAACTGCCTTTTTTTAAATTTGATATAGGCCTAATATTACTAATCTGGAATATTAAGAATTGTAATAGTAACTTGGCTGCACATTTACATTGTGGTCCCCCTTTCTGTTCACAAAATCCCCCTCATAGAGGGCTTGATGGGTACATGTGTGCAGTCTATTGACCAATCACATTAAGTGAAGCCTGGGGGACATTTCTGTGTCATATTAATCGGCATGTTCATGATTGCATGATCTTCATTAAAATGTATAATATACCTGCGTTGGTAAAAAAAAAACCCTGCTATATCCTACAACCTTGGGTCTAAACTGGCTTGGAAATGCCACAAAAAACACCCTAAAAACTGCTTGAGCGCCAGGGTAAACTTTGTGAATGACAGCACTTATCAAGTTCTCCGCATCCCCATAGTTTAAAGGAAAGAGCCACTCGCAAATAATATCAGGACAATGCACACAGTTTGTGCTGTTATTAAAGGCCTACTCCGACGAGTCGAACATTTAATGTGCGTTTCCAAAAAATAATTGATGTAAACGACATCCTCACGAGTCATGAGAAAAATTATATCTCTCAAAAAGTACACTATCGCGCTGCGTTAAAAGACTTCTCGTATCACCTCCGCTTATAAAGCCGCGATCTAATCCTGTTTACATGAAATAAGCCTGCTCGCGAGCAGGTTCAAGCTTGCGCACCTGTTGCTATGACAGCAAGTCTAGGATGAGCTTCGAAGAACCAAACAATCCAAGATCATACCAAATCGCCAACAATCAAATCCAGCTAACTGAGTTAGCGACGTACGAAGAACGGGCCCCTGCTTGGTCTATCTAGTTGTTCTAGGAAACATTCCATTCTTAAAGCTATAGTGTATTAGAAAAATATACTTTCTCTACAGGCTATCTAACCGAGATGTTATTGAAACACACTTGTTCTAATGCTGAGTGGTTACTGAAAACATGCTTGCTTTAAAACCGTCTAGTTGCAATTGGAAACATGCTTGTTTTTAAGGCTATCTGGTTGCTATTGGAAACATGCCGTTCTTAACCCTATGGTCCTCTTTGCGTGTCGGTCAAAAATGATTTTTATTTCAATTAAATGACTGTACTATATTCAGTGGCGGAACTAGAGTTTTATACATGGGGTGGCCAGGGGGTGGCCACTGCTCCTTTCGGGGGTACACAGTACACACACACAGTGGAAAAGCTTGTGGAAGGAATTGAGTCACTCTGTTTGTGTCTATAAGTGTTGAACATCCAAAATATTTGCAGAAAACAAAGCTGAAGCACCAAGTAGATAAGATACTGCATGTGTCTGTTATGAACTGCTGAATTTATTTACAAAAAAAAACTCACATTTACAAAAAACATTTTTTTTTTTTTTTTTTTTTTATTAGATATAGCAGGCATCAAGCAGACATGTCCTTGAAAAAGTTAAACAATTTTATTGCCCATCAATATAAAATCTTATCCTGGGAAGATTAAATACAACATAATTCTTTCTTTATAATAATTTATAATAATTCTAATTCTAATTATTTAATTCATAATTTTTTTTTTTTTTGTGTTCATTTTTGGGTGAACTATCCTTTTAATCTGGCAAAATCATCTCAATTTAAATTCCTGAATTGGGTATGTGATTGACTGCCTGTGTCTGGTAGATGCTCTGACCTGTTGCTGGTTCTGAAGTCGGACCACACTGACTCTGACTAGCCAGTGGTGATGCAAGTGCTGGGGGGTCTGTTTGCACCTGATCTGCCTGTTAGTCCAGTCATTTTAAGCCAAAATGGGGGTCAACCTTAAACAAATTGCAACAAGCAAACTCAACTGATTTTGTATCCTCAATATGTCCTGAGTAAGGAAAAAAAAGTCCCAAAGAATCCCATTAGGGAAAGTTTAGGAAAAAAAAACAAATATAGCCTATTCATACGCCTATTCATTCTTTTTCTTACGAGAATAGGGTAAAAAGTTTAACCTTTAGATATCACCATGAAAATTACTGAGTTGATTACTTACATCAAGACAAACAAAAAATGTATTCCAAGTTTTTTTAAATTGTTTGTGAAGATGGACAAACGGTGCATAATCTAATTACGTATGCGCTAATCTGCATAAATACCACAACAGATCTAAACATTGGGTATAGCCAGGTGAAAATGTCTTGTTGAATCTTGTTGACACATAACAGTAAAATACTTAATGTTAAAGTCTGAATGGAACCCATTTAGGCTACCCATGAGCATTAATACATAGAGGCAGGAAGAAGTACTTTAGAAACCAGCCTTTTTTAATTATTAAGAGATGGGGTTTGGGGCTGGGTCTGTGTGACTGTTTCTGGGGGACGAGTCTAAGGGAAGAACAGGAGACAAGGGTAAGGAGAATGCAGAAGACAAAAGGTAAGTAAAATAAAAAGTGAATCCCCAGAAACAGACTTCGAAACTTCCCCTAATGGGATTCTTAGGGACTTTGTTTCCTTACTCAGGACATAATGAGGATACAAAATTATTTTGTTGAGTTTGCTTCTGTTGCAATTTGTTCAACCTTTTTTTCATAAAATGACTGGACTATGTTTGTGCATATTTTAAAATAACTCTGATATCTCTCCCTTTCTTTTCATGTTTAATTGACCCTGTTCAAAAATATGACACATTTAAAATATGATTCCAATCATATTCATATTCTAATCATCATCCAATTACCAACATTTAACTCTTTCTCGCCAGTATAAAAAAAATGTGGTTTTGGTAATTTTCACAATTTCATGGCACCCTAGAATATTTTGTTGTATGAATATCTGAACAAAAGAAAGAACAAACCCTGTGCTTTTAAAATAAAAACAAAAAAATAATGTTATTCTAGCTTCGTGCATCTTTTTTTTAATCAACATATGAATGTTGGCAAGTTTCATAAAAAGCAACATGAGCAAAAAGCTGAGAAAATCGCATTTTTATCAAAGACTACATCTAGATGAGATTCATAATGATGATCAAAACACAGTAGATCGAGTCCATCAACAACCTACACCCATAAAGCTTCATAGTCCTATAGTGATCGCATTATGATATCGCTTGTTTCTGCTCTTCTTTGCCTGCGTTTTGATCTCCTATCCTCACATTCGCTAGAACATTTGTGTAACGTACACACGGCAAGGTGTACTGTATTTGCGTGTATTAGGCCTAATGTAGGCTATTGGGAGCAAACCACCCTGATGCTAAACCTTAAAAGGTTACTTGAAATATGATGTTTTCTTATTCGGTGAAGTTCGGTATCTTGCAACCATCTCTCGTCATCTGCTCGTCCGTTTGAAAACTACGTGAGCCGCGCTGCCGGCGAACGTAATTAAAAAAAAAAAAAAATCAGCATCAGCAACTGCCAGTAGCAAATTAAATTTTGGGGTGGCACCCAGGGTGGCCAATCGCATGTCAGGGGTGTCCAGTGCCACCCCGGACCCCCCTCTGGCTCCGCCACTGACTATATTGTAGCTCGATAATGTTTTTATTTAATATTTAGTGTTTGTAGGGGATTTTATGGTATTAAATTATATTTTCGCTGTATTTATAATCCATTTTTTTACTTTTTGAGCATAGACCTGAAAATTAAATTTCCAATTTAAACTGACGTAAATCTTGAATGCTTTAGACTAGAGCCCTGCGCGGGACTCTTTTCTTCACCCCGCTCCCGCCCGCGCCCGCTGAATTTCTGACCATTACCGCCCGCTCCAGCAACGTATGTGTTACACTCCCGAAATATATATGTCCACTCCCGCCAGCACGTGCAAAACTCTGAGAATTTATTCCCGCACAATAATAGAGATGCATTGATTTTGTTTCTTCTCCCGTCCCACAGGAAAAAAAACACATATTTTTATTGCTATTATTAAAGAGATTCATGGGGTTGTTTGTTTCGTTTCCCTGGCCTGCATGTATTCTGACGCACTGATCAGAAAGATGAATATTAGCCTGGCTAGGCTATCGGGGACATCTAAAACGCTTAGGCTACCGCACGTTTTTTAGCCACCTATTCCCGCCCGCAGCAAAGTTCAAACCGCCCACTCCCGCGAGATTTGCGTTGGGTGTGTTGCGTTGGTTGCGTTGCGCGGGACCCGGCGGGACTCAATCTCAATGCAGCCCTCTACTTTAGAGCACAGACTTAAGTTTGATCTCTTTTCAAATATGACACTTGGCAGATTATTACTGAAGTGAAAAAAAGTTTTAAAAAGTGAACGTAAAAAAGGTTACAGACTTTTACGTTTATTGTTATGAAAAATCTGCAAAAATACTATTTAAAATTTTATATTAAATATTAAATATATACTATTTTATAAGAGTTTTACTCTTAAACTGTGAGAAAATCAAAGCCATAAATCTAAACAAGTTGTGTTAAAAATGTGAGCCTGATATCTAAAAAAATAAGCTTTTAGTAAGAATGTATTTGGCCGCAGTACCAAAAGTTTTCACTAGGTGAAATTCGTCTCCTATTCATTTCCTATGCAGTCATTTTTGGCCACGAAGAGTACAAGTGTGACTATTATTTTCAGGACCATTTAACCTGTTCGAATCATGTCCATGATTTTTTTCTTTGTGTTCACACAGAAAGTGACAAAACCTTTACCAAGTTTCATACCATTCCAATAAAAAAAAATAAAAAAAAGCAAATGTAAAATTTTTCGGTCATAAATGACCGAAGAGCACCAGAGTGTATTGGAATATGCTTACCCTAAAGGCTATCTCGTTGTTATTGAAATACGCTTGTTCTTAAGGCTATCTGGTTGCTATTGGAAACATGCCGTTCTTAAAGCTATAATGTATCGTAAATATGCTTGCGTTAAGGCTATCTGGTTGTTGTTGGAAACGCTTGCTCTAATGCTATCTGGTTGCTATTGGAAACACACTTGTTCTTAAGGCTATCTGGTATGGGATCAAATTCCCGCCAAATGTATGCGGCCACGGATCAAAATATAATAAGCGTGAATCAAAAAATAACAAGCATGACAAAAAACTTTAAACACATTAAAAAATTTTTTTTACAAAACTTAAACTTGTTCATGCTTTCTTTAAAATGATGTTTTCCTTGGTTTTATTTGCGCTCTGTTTCATTTTCTGCTCATAATTAATTTTTTTGTACGATTGTGCTGTAAATTTTCTCTTCGCTCTTCTTTCCATGCTCTGCGCGTGCTCTTCCAAATGTTGCAGTTCGAGTTTCATGTAAATTAGGGCTGGCTTAAGCATCACCATTGGTCCACTAGTTCTAGATTGACAGCTCCTCCTCTAGCCAATCAAACGAAGAGGGGAGTTGACGTCACTCCAATGCAACTCGCGCCACTGATGTTCTCTCCTAGCTACAGGTGAAAATAACCATCAGCTCAACTGGCAAAAATCTTTCCGTGGCAGGACACCGTTAAACTGTTTGTGTGCCTGCTACTCGATCTGTTACGTCTACCTGGTGTTACCTTTCCTCTTCTGCGCTCACCGTCTGAACGCTCGTATGTGTGTGCGTAACAGTTCACTAGTTACCCAAGTCCGTGCAAATGGTAATTGCACAGGAAGATGTTACCACCTGCTGGGCATTGCTGCCTGTCGCGCCTCCTCCAGTGCCCATGGGTCAGCTGCAGGGTCATCAGCCAGAAACCACCGTTCACCGACGTTTCGCTCCTTTAATTCTGGAACGTCTCCTGGTGGCGGAGCAGTGACAGGGACGTCTCCCTGTCACCCCCTGCAGCTGATAGCTGTTCTCCCTGCTGCTGTTATCTGGGGTTAGCTGTTCTTCCCCCAACACCTATCTTTCCTCCTCAGCCAGAGCCAAAAGCTACCTTTCTCTGCCTCCTCTGCCAGATCCTTTGTTGCCCTCCTTAGCCTCCCTCCGGCCACTCCTGCTTCCCTCAAGAGGCGTATGGTTGACACCCCAAGGAAACCACGGCATCCGACCTCCACTGGGTGGATGGTCGTCTTCCAGCCAGCCTCCCGGCACTTGGCAGCAAGCTCCGAGTACTTGGCCTTCTTCCGTTCGAAGGCGGCCTCGATCCCCTCCTCCAGTGGTACAGTGAGCTCAATGAGGTGCGTCGATCTCGCCTTGGTTGACCACACCACTATGTCTGGCCGGAGAGATGTGGTGGTTATCTCCGTGGGGAAACGGAGCTGCTTATCTAGGTCAACCCTCATGTCCCACTCCTGGTTGGGGGAGAAAAGCCTTGCTGTTTCTCTTGATCTGGTGCTTCTCCTTACCCCTCCTTCCGACACAAAGATGGTGGGGTCCTCTGCTGATGGTGGTTGTTTGCTACCCTGTCGACACTCCTCAAGTACTTCGGCTAGCTTTCTCAGGACCTGATCGTGGCGCCATCTGTAGCGTCCCTGTGAGAGAGCGATCTTACAGCCTGCCAAGATGTGCTGGAGACTTGCGTTGGGAGCATTGTAGAGTACGCAGGATTCTTCATTTCCAAACCACTGGTGGAGGTTCCGAGGGCAGGGAAGTGTGTCATAGGTTGAACGAATAAGGAAACTAAGTCTTGCCTGTGGGATCTTCCACACGTCTGACCAACTGATGTTCCGGTTCATGATTCCCTCCCAGGTTGTCCAGCTTCCTTGTCGACCCTGCGCCACAGCCTTGATTTTGTAGCGATCTTCCTCCATCCTCGACACCTCTGCTACCACCATGTCCTTCCTTTGCTTGCGATTGGCCTTGGACCAAAAGCGTGGCGTCTCTCCCCATCCTAGACCTGCTCTTCCTACCTGAACTCTGCCCATGATCTCCCGGTGTTGTAGCCGACCGACAACTTGATCGACCTCGGTTTGGGCATTCCACTTGCGGCCAGTAGGAACCTTGGCATTTGCGTTCTTTACTGACTCGTCTGTGGACTCCCTCAGCTCGAGAACCAACCTGGTCTTTTCTTGAATGTAGCCCAACTGTATGGACTGCAGTGGCAGCTGCAGCATGTTTTTTCCAAATAGACCGGTTTCAGATAGGCACCGTGGCAATCCCAACCACTTTCGGATGAATGAGTTGGCTTTTCCATCCATCTTACTTACAGTTGATGAGGGAATCTCACTCATTTTCAGGGGCCACATCACCCTCCTGTAGAGTGTAAACTGGTAGCACCAGACCTTAAACTTCCCAGGGAGTTGGCTTTGGTCGATCCTTGCCAGTCCGTCGGAGAGCTGCTTCATGACGGTTTTCCCCATCTGTTTATCAGATAGGCCTGCAGTGTACTGCCTCCCCAGGCTTTTGATCGGTTGCTCTGATAGAAGTGGGATTTTTTCCCCTCCAATGACGAAGATGGTATTGTCATTTCTGACTCCTCTCCTGAGGGACAAGCTCCGAGACTTGGAGGGCTTGATCTTCATTCTTGCCCATGACATCAATTCGTCCATCCTCTTCAGCAGTCTTGATGTGCATGCTGCTGTCTGAAGGAGGCTGGTGACATCATCCATGTAACTCCTCAGTGGGGGAAGCCTCTTGCCAGTTGGGAGTTTGATCCCCCCGACCATTTGCCTTGCCCCGATGAGGATTATCTCAAAGGCTGCTACAAACAGTATTGGAGAAATGGAAGCTCTAGCGTTAAGTTCTGCCAGGAAGACTCAATTGCTACGTCACTTATTACCTTCTCATCTATCCAATCGTGTCTAAGACTTGTGGTATAAAAGACCAGTACTTACACATGTCTGAGTTCGCAGATGCTGACGCTTTCATGCAGATTCAGCTGGTAAACTCAGTAGTAGAACCAAACCATGTCTCAGGACACGCAATCAATTTGTGATTATTCCGATTCAGAGGATTTCGTTCAGCCATCTCCTTCTGCTTCACGTCGCAGTACCCGTATTCAATGCCGCACCTCTTTATGGGCGAGTTGGTCTTCCGAACTCATCCTAAACGCTCTCGAGGACGCCGGCATCCCTGTTAGCGAAGGAATTTCAAGAGAAGATCTTCTGCTCTTAGCCCAGAATGCTCTGGGTAATCCACCTGCATCTACTCCTCATCCAGATGCCGCTGTGACCACCGCCCAGCCGAAAAAAAGCCAGTGGTAAAAGATCAGCAAAATCCACATCTCGCTCAGCTAAACGCCCAGCTCTACCGGCACAAGAGATATCTCCTCCGCATTCAGCTGTCTCTCTCGATACTAATCAGCTGCTTCTTTCTGCTGTTCACGATTTATCCCAAACGGTTAAAGGGTTACAGTCTAAGATGTCGGGTTTTGAAAATTCTTTTGGCATCCCTGACCACAGCCCAGATCCCATTACAACCCGGCCTTCATTTTCCGGTAGCATCTCAACAAACATACCTTCTACATCGGCCTCTCTGCCCGCTCCTCTCCTCGGGATTCAGTCGTCATCTCAAAATGTCTCAGCTCCACCGGCTTCTCCCAGCTTTAATCTCTCCTCATCTATACCAGCTCAAGCTTTTGGTAGGAGTTTCGTTCCTCCCGCTGCTGCTACAGTATCTCCACATCTCAGGTCAAATATTATCCAAGGTAAGGATATCAACTTGGCTTCCTTACTTCTCCCTTCGCCAGCTGCTGACAGAAAAATGGTGGACTGTGGTGACGTGGCAGTGCTCCTCAAAACTTCAGACCCGCGGTTGCAACGCAATTTATCGTTCGGAGAGTTCGTAATCGCCTTTAGCATTTACAGGGACACCCTATGCCAAGTTTTCCCAAATAGCTTGACCTTTATCTTTCGATGATGGCAGACTTTAACCAAAGGTACGGAGGCACTTTATTTTACGAGTACCATAAATCATTTTCTGCTAAATCCGCGTCTTGCATTTCACTCTACAATTCAAGACTTGACTGGTCGATCACTGACACTGAACTGCTAGTTCGTCACTTCGGCGGTCAAAGAAGTTTGTCGTGTTCTATCTGCAGCGCTCACGGACACTCAGCTGCTCTCTGCCCGAAAGCTTTTACCAACCTTGATTCGGACGCTGTCCGTGGTTCTGTAAACGTAAGACGCAGCTCCTACAGCAGAGGTCGCCCTGCTGAAACATTTTATGACAATCCCATTTGCAATTTGTTTAACGAATCTGTGTGTTCATTGAATAATTGTCGTTTTGCTCATATTTGTAGCCTATGCAAGGACCCGCACCCAAGATCTGTCTGCCCACGGCGATACAAACCTCAAACCAAAAAGAAAGCCCCTTTTCAGAGAAAATTCTGAGAAAACATCCATCCACACCCATCAACATCCAAAACCTCTCTAGCTACCTTTCTTCTCACCCCGATCCATCATTCGTTGACTATCTCATCACTGGTTTGTCCCAAGGGTTTAGGGTAGGGATACTCTCACCTCTCACCGCATCCTTTTCAGCAAAAAACTTGCAATCAGCTATGAACGAGCCCGGCGTCGTCTTTACTCTGCTCGAGAAAGAAGTCAATAAAGGCTATGTTATCGGCCCATACGCCTCTCCTCCTTTTTTCCCTTTCAGGATTAACTCCATTGGCGTCGCTACCCGTAAATACTCCGGCAAAAAACGTCTCATTTTCGACATGTCTTCCCCTCATTCCAGCATAATACCAAGCGTTAACGAATGCATTCCGCTAGAACCATTCTCCCTTCACTACGCTTCGGTGGACAACGCCATACAGTTAATCAAGCTAGCTGGTCATGGCGCTTGGCTGGCTAAAGCAGACATAACAGACGCTTTTAAAATCATGCCCATACACCCTGCTGACTGGCCACTCTTCGGCGTTAAATGGGATTCTAAGTTCTATTTTGCAGTAAGGCTTACTTTTGGGTGTAGGAGCAGCCCTCATATCTTCAACAGTCTCTCGGAAGCTTTGTGTTGGATCCTGCTGAACGTCTGTAAACTTCCGTTCGTTTTGCATCTACTCGATGATTTCTTGCTAATCGATTTCCCCTCTCCTCGTTCTTCCATTTTTGATATCTTAAAGCAGGTTTTCAGCGACGTCGGTGTTCCCCTCTCTTCAGAGAAAACTCTGGGCCCCTCCACTATCCTAGAATTTTTAGGTATCTCCCTCGATACGGTTAAAATGCAAGCCTCTCTTCCCCCAGAAAAGCTCATAAGAATCAGATCCTTTTTGGAAAAATTTTCTTCTCTACATGCCGTTTCGAAGCGCGATTTATTGTCCCTGCTGGGCCATCTAAATTTCGCCATGAGCATCATCCCGCAAGGCAGGGCTTTCATATCGCGTCTTCTAACAGCGGCTCATTCCATGCCTGAACTCAGTAATCCGGTCCAGTTAGACGAGGGCTGCCGATCTGACATCACATTTTGGTCTCGCTTACTAAACGATTGGAACGGCATTTCTTTTTTCTATAACAAGGCTTTCGAATCGTCCGCAGATTTACATCTATTCACCGATGCGGCTGATTTTCCCCAAATCAACATCCAATCCTCTCTCTTCAGCGCTATACGAACTATATCCCCTAGTTGTAGCTAGTGTAATCTGGGGTCCCGAGTGGTCTAGGAAACGAATTCTTATGTTTTGTGATAATGAAGCTACCGTAGCTATCATTAATAAAGGCAGATCATCTTGCCCGATGATCATGCCTTTTTTGCGTCGGCTAATCTGGCAATCTGTCATTTACAACTTTATCATCAAAGCTGCTCACATTCCTGGCCACTTCAATGTTGTCGCTGACGCTCTCTCTCGCTTTCGTTTTCAGACCTTCAGACGGCTCTGCCCCGCAGCCAACAAGGATCCAACACCATGCCCTCCCATGCTCGCCACAACGCTATATTAGAAGACTTGCTCTGCTCAGCTAGACTCTACATATCTAAAGGCGTTGCTCCATCCACTCTCAAAGCTTATGCTTCCGCCTGGTATTCGTTTTCCATGTTTTGTTTCGCCTTCCAACTTCCTCTCTTTCCTATTTTGATTTCGACCGTTTGCTCCTTTCTCGTGTTCAATTTCGACAAACGTAATTTAAAAATCTCTTCTATTCGTAAACTCCTCGCAGGCGTTCAATTCTACGCCAAATATTTCAATCCCGATTCTCCCAGCCTTTTCACCGCCACTCCTATTCGCCTTATGCTCAAAGGCATAGCCAAAACGTCTACCGTGTCCTCCGACAAAAGGCTGCCTTTGACGTTACCTTTAATCAATAGGTTAATAGTTTCAGTTCGCAACGGCCTGTTTTCCACTTATATTAACACTCTGCTAGAAGCAGTTTTTCTAACAGCTTTTTACGGTTTCATGCGTCCAGGAGAATTTACTTCACCTACCAATACATTCGATCCAGCCCGCGGTCTTTCCTTTTCAGATTTATTTTTTTCCCCTAATTTTTTCACACTCTTTCTTAAACATTCTAAGAACGACTCCAAAGGTTCAGGCGTTACTTTAACGATCTCTAAAACCAGTAGCGAATTTTGCCCCTTCTCTTCTATGGCTAAATTCCTTAAAATCCGTCCCAGACATTCCGGTATCTCTCCCCTCTTCATTCTACCCAACGGAGCACCTCTCTCTCAAAACCGGTTCAGGTCCTACCTCAATTCTGTTCTCAAAAGCTGCAGCTTATCCCCCTCTCAGTTCACTGGACATTCCTTCAGGATTGGAGCCGCTACTACAGCAGCCGAGCGTGGCATCTCTCCAGCTGCTATTAAAATCCTGGGCATTTGAATCCTACATAAGACCAGATTCAAAATCTATTCTCGAAGCTCAGCAAGCTCTCCAGTCATGATCTAGGTAAATTCCTATTTATCTACTGGTGGTGGTGTTTTTGCCAAAGCGGCTGGCACTTTTATGATAGCATGGTTTAGCTACTAAACCAAGATGGCCTGCGGGCTAAGTGTCTGCTTTAACGGCGTTTCACACTATAGTTCTAGACGGGCCGCGGCCATGTGTCCCATCTAGATGGCCGTGGCCATGTGTCCTATCAAAAGATGGCCTGTGGCCCATGTGTCCTATCAAAAGATGGCCTGTGGCCATGTGTCCTATCAAAAGATGGCCTGTGGCCCATGTGTCCTATCAAAAGATGGCCTGTGGCCATGTGTCCTATCAAAAGATGGCCTGTGGCCCATGTGTCCTATCAAAAGATGGCCTGTGGCCCATGTGTCCTATCAAAAGATGGCCTGTGGCCCATGTGTCTTATCAAAAGATGGCCTGTGGCCCATGTGTTCTATCAAAAGATGGCCTGTGGCCCATGTGTCCTATCAAAAGATAGCCCGTGGCCACGTGACTCTTCAAAGATGGCTATATAAAAAAAATTAAAAAAAAATAAAAAAAAATAAAAAAAAAACACACTAATTCTAATTTCTTTTCTATTTTAGGATCTCCAGGATTCACGACCGGTGGGTTTACTTCCTCTACCGTTCTTTGGGGGTGGGCTCCGTCCCGGCGGATTATTATTCCACCTATTTTGGGGGTCGGCTGCGCCCCTGCCTTCGTCTTCAGGCAGGAAATGCAGAGTCCGGACCCTCGGATTGCGAGCTATGGACGGGGCCTACGCCAAAGAACTTTATTGCTTGCTGGGCTATCAATAAATGTATTTATTGTTACAGTATTTATTCTCCCGAGTCTTTCTGGTAGAAATGGAAGCTCTAGCGTTAAGTTCTGCCAGGAAGACTCAATTGCTACGTCACTTATTACCTTCTCATCTATCCAATCGTGTCTAAGACT
Source organism: Tiaroga cobitis (assembly GCA_030578255.1). Lineage (NCBI taxonomy): Eukaryota > Metazoa > Chordata > Actinopteri > Cypriniformes > Leuciscidae > Tiaroga > Tiaroga cobitis. The sequence continues at coordinate 23,172,691 of CM060591.1, forward strand.
TGTGGTATAAAAGACCAGTACTTACACATGTCTGAGTTCGCAGATGCTGACGCTTTCATGCACCTCCATCCTCCCCACCACCACCAGGATGGTCCCTTCCCCTCCATCCTCCATCCTCCCCACCACCACCAGGATGGCCCCTTCCTATATCTCACGGGGGGTCGGCTGCGCCCCTGCCTTCGTCTTCAGGCAGGAAATGCAGAGTCCGGATCCTCGGATTGCGAGCTATGGACGGTGCCTACGCCAAAGAACTTTATTGCTTGCTGGGCTATCAATAAATGTATTTATTGTTACAGTATTTATTCTCCCGAGTCTTTCTGGTAGAAATAGTACACCCCATCGCAATTCCTACTTCGAGCCGCTGCCATCCGGTGGTGAAGTCCTGGAGGGAAAAACACATCTGCAAGTTGCTAAAGTACTGAGCTACCAGGCTCTTGACGCAGGTGGGCATGTGGAAGAATTCCATGGCATAGTTGACCAGCTGATGCGGAACTGATCCGTACGCGTTGGCAAGGTCAAGCCAGATGACATGCAGGTCGGTCTTCTCCCGCTTGGCCTTCTGGATCTGGTCCCAGATCATAGTGGAGTGCTCTACACATCCTGGGAAACCTGGAACTCCTGCCTTCTGGCAGTTGGTGTCAACATAGCCATTCTCGAGCAGATAGTTAGTCATCCTCCTGGCTAGCACTGAGAAGAAGATCTTTCCTTCTACATTCAGTAGTGCAATGTTCCGGAATTGGCTAATGTCTTTGGAGTTCGTTTCCTTAGGTATGAAGACTGCTACCGCTCTTTGCCACTCAGATGGAATTATTTGCTTTTTCCAGGCAGTTCTCATCAGATACCATAGTAGCTCTAGTACCTTGGGCCAGTTCTTATAAAGCTTGTAGGGGACCCCATTGGGACCAGGTGCGGAAGAGGACCTTGCCTTCTCCAGGACTTGCCTGACTTCGCTGAGCTTGAGGGGCATGATGTTGAACTCAACTGTTGGCTTTGCCGGCTGGGGCACGTATCCTGGAGTTCCTAAAGGGACGCTCCTTTGTGGATCACTGTACTGCTCTTTGACATACTGCTCCAGTTTCTCCTTGGTGGTTTCGAGCCTGCCACTCTTCTTTTCCTCCAATAGTTGTCTGGCATGCTTGAAGGGATCCTTGAAGAAGTTGGCTCGCTCTCTCTGCTTCCGCTGGTTGCGCTTGCGGATGCGTTCAGCTCTGCGAAGCCCGGCTAGCCTTTTCCGGACCTCCTCCCACAGGACTTTCAGACCCTCTCTGTCTGCGTGGGTTGCCTTCCTCCAGTTCTTGCGGAGTTGCCGACGCCTTTGCACAAGTTGGAGGATTTCCCTTTCCCTCCTTTCCTTCTCTCTCCTGGCAGTCCTCTGTTTGGGGAGAATTTCGCCAAACTTGTCTTTGCAGGTCTGGTATATTATGTCTCCAATCAGGTTAAGCTTAGTCTCGCCCCCTCCTCGCAGTGATCCTTCTAGGGTCTTGATCAGGTCCAAGTCCAAATTGCGCCATGCCTCTGCTTCATTTGACTTCGGCCACTTCAGCTTACTCCTTCTGGCTGGTTCTTTGGTCTCTTCATTTGGCTCTGTTCTGTCTAACGTGTTGGGGACTGGGTCTTCATGCTCACGTGGAGGCTCAGCCTCCACCAGGGGACCTTCCTCTGTGACTCTCATGCCTTCAGCAACGTTAGGTCCTTCGGCTCTGTGGTTTTTTCCCTGGCTTTTGGTCCTTCTTGTCTCACCTGCTAACGCAGTGCAAGGTTGCTGTTGGCCTTTCTGTCCACACTTCGCTTTCCCCTGATGGATCCGTAAGCCTCTAAACGTGGTCACTTTCTCCCATCCACATGCACACTTTCTGAGGATCTTCTCCTCGTTTACTGGAGTTCTGGTGTTCTCGTTGTCCATGTTCGTTGCCGTCGTCACCGTGTGGTCTGTCCTGTTGGGCCCATCTTTCATCCCACCTCTCGGAGGGCCCGCGGGTTGTTTCTCGTTATGTTTCTTTGTAGTTAGGTTTGGGTGTCTCTCTCGCAAAAGACTAGTGGGTTAGGTAACTAGCCACCCACTCCCGGTGCGGTCTTTCCCTGCTGCCATCCAGTCTTTCCTGGCTGTCATCCAGTCTTCCCTGGACTCCAACTGCCCTATTCACAGTAGTCACTGGGTTCGCCAGAACTTCAGTAATTGCACAGGAAGATGTTACCACCTGCTGGGCATTGCTGCCTGTCGCGCCTCCTCCAGTGCCCATGGGTCAGCTGCAGGGTCATCAGCCAGAAACCACCGTTCACCGACGTTTCGCTCCTTTAATTCTGGAACGTCTCCTGGTGGCGGAGCAGTGACAGGGACGTCTCCCTGTCACCCCCTGCAGCTGATAGCTGTTCTCCCTGCTGCTGTTATCTGGGGTTAGCTGTTCTTCCCCCAACACCTATCTTTCCTCCTCAGCCAGAGCCAAAAGCTACCTTTCTCTGCCTCCTCTGCCAGATCCTTTGTTGCCCTCCTTAGCCTCCCTCCGGCCACTCCTGCTTCCCTCAAGAGGCGTATGGTTGACACCCCAAGGAAACCTCGGCATCCGACCTCCACTGGGTGGATGGTCGTCTTCCAGCCAATTTGATGTGCCAACTCCAACCTTTCTCTCATTTCAGCAACGTATTGTGGGGGAGTGGGAGGTGAGGTTTCACTAAAGGGCATCCCTGCTACTAGATCAACAGGCTCCGTCAACTCCCGGCCAAAGAGCATCATATTTGGTGTGAAACCAGTGGAGCTATGCTTGGTAGCTCGGTAAGCCATCACGGCCATGGGAACCATGAGATCCCAGTCCCAGTGGCACCGTTCTGAAGTGGTGGCCAGTATTTTCTGGAGGGTGGCGTTAAACCTCTCAACTTGTCCATCCGACTGGGGTCGGAAAGGTGTCGTTCGAGTCTTCTCAATTCCTAGTAGTTCACACATCGCTTGGAAAACACAAGATTCAAAGTTAGAGCCTTGGTCACTATGCAGTGTCGACGGTGCTCCGTAGCGACAAACCCATTCAGTAACTATAATCTCCGCAACTGTGACCGCCTGGTCGTTGGGCAGGGGGTAAGCCTCCACCCACTTAGTGAAATAGTCCTGCACCACAAGAATGTAACGGTTGAACCGTTCTGTTTCATTCATGGGACCCATCAAATCGACCGCGATCCTTTCCATGGGAGCCCCCACCCGTACAGTGCCCATTGGAGCTTGCGGGGTCTTTGTGGGTCGAGCCTTCGCAGCGCAGCTAGCACACATGCGACACCAGAGTGTAACATCCTCCCGCATCTGGTACCAGTAATACCGTGACTGCAGCCGGGACAGCGTCCGCTCCGTCCCGAAGTGTCCACCCACTGGTCCATCGTGCATCTGACGCATGACATCCTTCCGAAACACTTTTGGCAAGAGAATTTGAGGATAAAACTCGGGGCCCTCCATCAAGTAGAAGCGCCTTACCAAAATGCCATCTTTTAGAAACAATCTCTTCCATTGGCTCCAGTAAGCTTTAGTCGCCGGTCCATAAGGCAGCACATCACCCCAAGAGGGCCGTTCCCCACCTTCTTCCATCCACCTTTTGATAGGAGCAATATCGCTGTTGGTTTCCTGAGCAGAGCGAAGTTCCTCAGCAGTCCACCCTAGGAATGGAGCAGTACTTGCCGTCATGACAGATTGCACTACCCCCACTGGACAGAACTCTAGATTAGCATTTCCCGCTCCATCATTTCCAGGTCTGATGTCAAAATCACACTGAACTGCCTGATGACAAAACTGAGGGTTACTGGACGAAGGTTCATTAAGGCTGCAGGCACAATTTGAACGACATGGCCTCCTGGACAGCACATCTGCGTTTTCATGTTGGCGCCCAGGCCGATGCACAACCTTGAAATCGTACTCTCCAAGCTTTTCCAACCACCGAGCCAACTGTCCTTCTGGTTCTTTCATTTTTATAAGCCACTGAAGACTACTATGATCTGTCCGCACGACAAAAGGTCTGCCCAAAAGATATTGACAGAAATGTGCTGAGAATTCCACTACAGCCAACAATTCTCTCCGTGTGGTGCAGTAATTCCGCTCCGTTGGTGTCAATCCTCGACTGCCATAGGCTAGAACGCGTTCTTCACCATGTTGGAGTTGGGATAACACAGCTCAGATTCCAAAATTGCTGGCATCTGTATCGAGAATGAGGTCGCCATGATCCATAGGATACCCCAGAACAGGAGCGGTGGTGAGTAGCTCCTTCAGTTTGTCAAATGCTTGATGGCTTTCAGGGGTCCATTGAAATCTGGCATTCTTCCGTAACAGATCATGAAGGGGCTTGGCCACTGTGGCAAAATCTCTGACAAAACGCCTGTAGTAAGATGCCAAACCAACGAATTGTCGAATTTCATTAACACTGGTAGGCTGCGGGCATTCTCTAATCTTTTCCACCTTCTGAGAGTCAGTGGCGATGCCCTCCTCTGAAACTACATGCCCCAAATAGATTACCTGGCGGCGGAAGAGGCAGCACTTGGCAGGTTTCAACTTGAGGTTAGCCTGGCGCAACCTTTCGAATACCTGAGCCAGGCGCTGAATCATCTCTTTGGCATCCCTCCCCAGAACAATTATGTCGTCCAAATAGACTAGGCAAATTTCCCATTGTAGTCCAGCCAGAACACGATCCATTAAGCGTTGGAACGTCGCTGGGGCGTTGCACAGGCCAAATGGCATCACATTCCATTCAAATAGCCCCTTCCTACTGCAGAAAGCAGCGGCCTGCCGTGCCCTTGGAGTTAACTCCACCTGCCAATAGCCTGAAGCCAGATCCAATGTGCTAAACCATTTCGACATAGACAGAGTGTCCAGGGTATCCTGGATTCGTGGAAGGGGGTAAGCATCTTTAATTGTGCGTTCATTCAGAATTCTATAATCCACACACAGTCTGTACGTCTGATCTTTCTTCCGTACCATAACAATTGGCGAAGCCCAGCTGCTATGGCTAGGGGCAGCTAAACCAGTGTCAAGGTTCTGTTGGATCTGTTCGTCTGCACTGCGCTGTTTCTCAAAGGCCATTCTTCTGGGCTGCTGTTTTACTGGTGGACCAGGTCGTGTTTGGATGTCATGTTGCACCAGGTTGGTGCGACCAAGGTCCGTTGGTCCGGCCGAGAAAACATCACCATAAGTGCTCAGTAGTTCTGCTAGCTCTTCTTGCTCCGTCTTCCCCAGATGCACTATACTCTCAGCATACAAAGACTGTAAATGACTTGGAACAGTTGCGGGGGTTGGGCCTGCAGTTGGCAGCTGAGAGTCAACAACCTTTACTACATTTGCAGCCTGTAGAAACCCGGCAATGGCCCCCTTCCTTACCCGTACGGCAATGGTACCTGGGTTGTACAGTCTTACTGGAATCTGTTTATTTGGTTGAGCATCAATTACAATCCGTGCCACCAACACTCTGTGTTTCTCCGTAAACCCTTTTGTTGGGCTCAGTAACACGTTGCCCTGCACATGCTCTCGGAAATGCGCGTTTCCTGGCACGATATATTCGCGTCCTGCTTCCAGAACAGCGGTGCGTGCTATCCTAACAACGTGCACCCTGGGTTTGTTTTTGGGATTAAAGTAAGGTATCTGCTCACCGAACAGTACAATTTTCTGACTGCCAAAGTCGAGGCGTGCACGTGCTTGCTCCAGGAATGGGTGTCCAAGAATGGTTTCTGTGTCCTCTGTTACATCGGCTACAATGAAGTTAACGCTGACTGTGTGGGTTCCGACCTGTATCGGCACGTGGACTTCCCCGAGCACATCCACATTTATAGGGCTTATTCCTTGCAGAGCCTGAACTGTCGATAGTTCAAGTGGGGGTCGAACTCCATCATTAATAGCCTCATAGCAGTGACGGGGTAGCACATTCCTTCTCGCTCCGCTGTCCAAGAGAGCACATAGCTCCATGCTGTATAACAGTGTGTGTATGCACATTTCAGGACCGGCGCCCTTTACCTGGAGAACGGTGGAAGTAGGTTGGATGTCTGCAGAATGGTGTAGTACTGGAGTTACACGAGATAGATCGAGCCTGGGTGAAGGGCAGTTCCGTCTCATGTGGCCAATGCCTTGGCAGTTGTGGCATACAATCTCTCCCCAATTAATTTTTCCACGTTTGTTGAATCTTAGTTGTTGCGGTTTGGATTCCATTCTGAATGGTTTCCGTCTCTGATCAGAATGTGGCGAAACTGAACCCTCTCCTTCACTTTCACTCTGTTCGGGGCATTCACGAACTGCTGCAGCTCTGGCTCTCCGTTCCATTGGCCTTGTGGCAGACTGCATGAGTTGCGTTACACTGGCGGCCGTTCGTCGTGCGGTCTCATATCTATGAGCAATATCGTAAGCACGACCCAGCGTGTGTGGGCGCTCCTCCAGCAGTCTTTGCACAATGTCAGCGTTCCCCATTGCGTTAGTAAACACTTCAACGCTGATAGAGTCCTGCTCTCTTTCAGAGCGATCTGCATAAACGATGGAGACTTTCTCATAGATATCATCTCTTAACACATGTAGCCGCTCACCTGCCTTGCGGACTCTCTGCCTCAGCTCTATCCCAATGGCAGCTGCATGCTCGGATGACGGCCCGTACGCGGCATCCATTTCCTCCACAATGCGACTGTAATCCCATCTAGCTGACCTGGGGTTTTTATGTATCACTGCACCTGCTGCTCCGACCAAACAAAACCTCATCTGCACTGTCATTGTCCTTTCAGACCAGTGATTAGCTCTGGCACAATCCTCAAAACGATTTAGGAACTCTCTCCATGACATTGAACCATCGAACTGACCTGGTCGGAGAGTAGGAATTCTTTCTCTCTGAGTACTGCATTCCTCTCCACTGTCAGATGATAGATCGTAACATGCCTGACGTGGTTTTCTTCCCTGCAGGCGGGGTCTAATAAACTCAGGGAAACAAGTCTCATCAGCATTAACATAAGCAGTCTTATTTTCAGCCTCATGAATGTTATGCTGAACTGTACCACTCTCATGTGGACAAGGACAGCGACTAATTGGTGACATATATTGTGACATTGGTTTAGCCGTTAGATCTTTGTACACAGCTTGTGGGTACTAGTTCAGATTTGCCGGCGTGCTCTGAATGAAACATGGTGTATCAATTCCACTGCCATATGTGAACTCACTTTCCACAATACTTTTGAAAGGGTTGGTTTCTCTAATTGTTTGTGGTGATATTTGTGGGTCACCACAACATGTAGGTCTGTTAACTGTAGCTGATTGAGGGCGAAGAGCAAAACCTTGCTTGAACGGATTATTTTTACTTTCATTATTGGACACTTGAACATCCAACTCATTTAACCAATCCGCGAATGAGATGTGCGTCCGTTTTCCTCATTCTCCGCCATTACAGACATAGCAGAGTTGAAATGACTGCTCTTATTTGTATCAGAGTATTTTCTCGTCATCCTCGCTCTCTCACGAGCATCCGTCATATTGCGCGCTGTCTCTCTCTCTCTCTCTGATAACATCTACTTCAGTTTACCATTCAGAATGTCCATGTAACTCACCAAATGCGACGAACAAGATCCCGGACGAGCCCCCAATGTTACCTTTCCTTTTCTGCGCTCACCGTCTGAACGCTCGTATGGGTGTGCGTAACAGTTCACTAGTTACCCAAGTCCGTGCAAATGATAAGTTAGACGAAGAGTCCTGAGTATACTGCTTTATTGCTCCCTTCGGCATGCATCCACATAACTTCCAATGTTGCAGTGAACATAAATACTCGGTTCATTTCCACTGAATGTAACAAGAAAATAAAGAAAAATACACCTCCGCTCTATTCAGCGCTGCACACGCGACCATGCGTGTTCCGGACTACACTACCCTTAATTCCCTCCACTCAGACTACAATTTCACGTCCTTACAACATTAAAGGAACAGCTCCCTATTCCCCCTTCCTCCCACAACACTGGCGATCCGTTATCGTTAAATTAGTCACCCCAACGACGACAACCTGTCACAGTTGTGCCTGTCTGACGATCCATCATATTCACCTTTAATGCCCTGGCCTTACTTCTGGACCTTGCACTGTGAGCGTCGATCTCCTGCGAGCCACACAACAGTGTTTCATTAAAGAATTCCTGATTTGAACGAGAAGTTTGAATGAATGACTCACTCATAAAGACAATAACTTGCCACCACCCACTGGCCGTTTTACTTTCATATTTAATCTATGACATGGAGGGGCAATGTCGGTCCTGGGTGCAGAGTTTAGCTCCTCCAACCCTAATCAAACACACCTGAACCAGCTAATCACCGTCTTTAGGATTATTAATACTGCTAGCTAGGTTTTTTTCGGAGTTGACGCTAAACTCTGCAACACAGCGGCACTCCAGAAACGAAGTTACCCCTGATCTTTTCAATAATTTTCATGTTGCTGTATTAAAAATTGAAGCTATATTTAAAACATTAATCCTAAAGTAATATGCAATTATGTAGCTAGGTAAATGAACACAATAACTATAAATCACTGCATATCAAATCCACCTGGTTTCTGTAATCTCCTCTGTACACTATCATTTTCATTAATCTTTTGTCAAATGGTACATCTAGTCTAGAATTAATTTACCAGGCTACCTAGGGTATATGATAGCTTAACAACACCAATTCAGTCAGGACCACTTGAGTCAAAAATACCCAAAAAAAAAACACAATTATTTTTCCAAAATATTTATTTGCATGATTGTTAAAGTTACATTTCGCGGTATGGCTCTCTGAATTACCCATCCTTTTCATGAACTCCATGAAAGCTAGTCAGGTAACAGCAGCAGCTTCTGGGGACAATCTCCCATTTACAACTGGGAAAGCAGCAAACAAATCCCCAAATGAGAACAGAGCATACATCAGTGAAAACAGAATGACATTGATTAAGTTAACAGAGTTAAAGGAGGAGCTATATGAAGGTAAAAGAGTAGCAATACTCGAGAGCACGTAGATGTGAATTTGAGAACTTGTACAATAAATATTTGTAGTATGTGAACATTTACACTCACAGCTCCAATGTGAAAACCTGTAAAATAAAAATCTGAAGTTGAACGCTGAGATTTTGCACTCGCAGACAATAGTCACAAACCTGTATTCTGAATCTGAAACTGCAGACAAGCAGTCACAAATGTGTAAAATGCCATTCACAAAGATACAATGACAGAGACTAACTTGTAATACAAATTTGCACTTCTTCTAACATTCAAATTTGCAGTACAACCTCAAATTGGCACTTGCAACTTCTCAAATCTGTCACTGCAAGTTCAAATTTCGCGCCTTGACTTTTGCTACTCTTTTCGCGATATATGAGGTGCAAAACTGATTTGTGCACTTGTAACTCAGTAGTGGCGAGAGAGAGAGGGGGGCGGGAGCGGGGATGTTCAAACGAGCCGTGTTATTGGTTGGCGCCTAGCCAATGAAATGGGACTTCTGATGTCACGAAACCCGTCTCCTCGTGGATGTTCTGAACTGAAACCCTAACATTAATGCATTAGGCTAATATTAACATAAATAAATGATATTATCAAACTTAGTAAACACAATAATGCATACTACAGAAAAGCAGATGAGCACAGAATATGAACGCAACACGTTTAATTAAGACAGTGGTGTTAAAAGACCAAACTCAGGAAATACCATAAATAAAGCATACAGAAAAGCAATTGAGCAGAATATGAACGCAACTTGTTTAATTGTACGTTAAGCATTTTCCTCTCATAGAAAACCAAGAAAACGCTTAATGAGGCTTAATGGACCAACAGTTATAAAAAAAAACCACACAATTCGTTATACATTATTAATAAAACACAGGCAGCTGGTTTATTTGCACTGAACACAAATTTGCTTTCTTTCGTCATATTCTTTGCCCATCTGCTTTTCTGTAGTATACATTATTAGCATGGTGTTTACTAAGTTTGATATTATCATTTATGTGTTTTAATATCAGTCTAATGCCTTAAGCCATGTTAGCGTTTCAGAACATCCACGAGGAGGCGGGTTTCGTGACATCATCGCATACAATAGAAGTCCCATTTCATTGGCTAGGCGCCAACCAATAACACGGCTCGTTTGAACACCCCCGCTCCCGCCCCCCTCTCTCTCTCTCGCCACTACTGAGTTACAAGTGCACAAATCAGTTTTGCACCTCATATATCGCGAAAAGAGTAGCAAAAGTCAAGGCGCGAAATTTGAACTTTGCAGTGACAGATTTGAGAAGTTGCAAGTGCCAATTTGAGGTTGTACTGCGAATTTGAATGTTAGAAGAAGTGCAAATTTGTATTACAAGTTTGTCTCTGTCGTTGTATCTTTGTGAATGGCATTTTACACATTTGTGACTGCTTGTCTGCAGCTTCAGATTCAGAATACAGGTTTGTGACTATTGTCTGCGAGTGCAAATCTCAGCGTTCAACTTCAGATTTTTATTTTACAGGTTTTCACATCAGAGCTGTGAGTGTAAATGTTCGCACACAAGTACGAATATTTATTGTACAAGTTCTCAAATTCACATCTACTACGTGCTCTCGAGTTTTGCTACTAATTTACCTTTATAGAGCTAGGGCAGGAGGTGGGTTGCAAGCATGCAGTGGAAGCAGCTAAGCAGACAGACTGAAAAATGCCTTTAAATAAGGCCCTTGATTGAAAGAAACTAATTGAAGGCGCATGAATCGGATCAGCTGATAGCTGAGCTTGACTACGCGGCCTGCCTGAACTAACGCTGAACGCTAGATTTAAGAAAATATTTCAGGATGGCGTATTTAACTGTAACGGATCAGCAGGTAGGCTGTGCGTTTTTTTTCCTTTTACAAAGGCTACAGGTTTATTTTAAATTTTAGTTGTTGTTCTTTATTTTACATACTCTGAACTATACCACAAATGCCTTTGTATTTGTCTTGTACTTTTTGCACTGTATGCCTTGTCTGTAATGGAACTAAATAATATATATATATATATATATATATATATATATATATAGCATATATAGCATATAAAGGTAGGCTGTGTGTAGCGTTGAAAGGCCAAAGTCCTAAATTCTTCAGACGGGTAAAATGGACGTTTTTAACTTAATTTTTGCAAAGAAATGTAGTGTTTCAAAACTGCATGATGTTTTAGAGCTGCCTTAGCATATTAACATCATGAGCCAAGTATTGTTTAACACCAATTACCAGTGTGCGCATTAAAATGTAGGCTATCTCAAAAAAGAGGAATTTAATTATTTGTATATGTCCAGAGTTCAGATAGCTTTGCTGCTTCAAATTCCTTGTAAAGTTTAAAATAAACTGTTGTCTTCCCCTGATCGAGTGAGCATCAGTAGCGTGAGTCGCACTGGAGTGACATCCACTCCCCTCTTCGATTGATTGGCTAGAGATGGAGCTGTCAATCTAGAACTAGTGGACCAATGGTGGCGCTTAAGCCCGCCCTAATTTACATGAAACTCGAACTGCAACATTTGGAAGAGCAAGCGCAGAACATGGAAAGAAGAGGGAAGAGAAAAACAGCACAAGCGTACAAAAAAAAAAAATTATGAGCAGAAAATGAAAGAGAGCGCAAAGTACAGAGTAATAAAACCGAGGAAAACATCATTTTAAAGAAAGCATGAACACAAGTTAAAGTATTGTGAAAAATATTTTTTAATGTGTTTAAAGTTTTTATTCATGCTTTTATTTTTTGATTCACGCTTATTATCTAACTTAGATGTTATTGAAACACGCTTGTTCTAAGGCTGAGTTGTTATGGAAACACGCTTGTTCTTCGAGCTCTCTGGTTGCTATTAGAAACAGGCTCGTTCTAAAAGCTATCTAACCTAGATGTTATTGAAGCACGTTTGTTCTAGTGGGTACCTGGTTTCTGGTTGTATTGTAAAAAATGCTTGTTTCTTTATGCTATCTGATTATTTTGCAACATGCTGTTTTAAAGTTAGCATATGCTTGTGGCTTAAGCTTCAGATTATCGGTAACATGCTTGTGCTAAATACACAGTAGGTAGGTTTCACTGCAGAGGTCTGTTATTCAACATTAAGGCCCTGTCCCAAATTTTACACTTCATATGCACTTTCGGTCTTGTGGACTTACAATGGCTGCCACGTACGCGCATCCGTTAAGTCCATGAGACGGTAGGGTGTCTCATTTGTCGTTTAAGGTTTCAGAAGGGTGCTCGCGAGCACCCCCTTTGCGGTCAATATGCGCCCTCGATGCGCATTTTTGACGAGCCCCGCACTGATGCGAGCTCCGCAGCAGACTTGCCTAAGCAACACTGCAACACTGCCGCAGAAAGTGCGGACTCGTAGGAAGACCGCAAAGGTTTAGGGTGCCATTTGGGACAGGGCCTAACAACATCATAGCTTGATGATCTCGTGAAGGAGTGAGGAATCATGGGAGTTGTCATCTCCACCTCCACAGCGATGGAATCATCCCGACGGGAGCAGAAATCATGTTGATTGAGGAAGCACACTGTATTTCATTGCTTAGCTGCACACTGCATCTAACTCAGAGCTATTGCCACAGGGTGTATGCTTCCCCGAACGTACTACACTAGATTTGGTACTCGTTCTGTGATTATACAATATGCTTGTTGTATCAGATTTAGCTGCCGCTAGGGGTGTAAGCTTCCCCTAATAGATCCCATACAATAGTGTTCTTTTACATTACACAATAATTTAGCAGACTCAAGACGAGCTTCTTCATTTTCATTTTCTGACGCAATCGGCTGACAATCTTCCTTCATCAGTTTTTGTCGTTTGTGCAGCGGCTGCGGTTCTACGGGAATGTAGCAAATGTATGTTGTAATGATAATTAAACAAAACTCTTGACTTTAAATAAGTAAACAGTTATAAACAGTTACCTATTTAAGCATCAAGGTGGTAAAATATAAACGCTGTCGGCCAACATCGGTTAAAATTGTAGGCTGCATTGAGATTCGATCTCAGGTTGATTGAAGCTCCTTGAATCTTGTGTTGTTGCGTTAACCACTGAGCTACCGTCTGTATGCTCTAGGAAAGCCTCATTGATGTAGCCTAAATGTTTTTATTGCAATGTTGAAATGTTGAAATGTTTTCATTATTTATTCAATTTAATTTTAGTAGCCTAATTTCAGTATTGTGATTATTAATTATTTTAACTAAGTTTCACTTGAATTCATATGCTACCAGCTTTCAATCGCTCTGAATGCGCGGCAGCAGATTACGCAATAGAGAGAATAAACGAACACTTTTCAGAGTCTATGATTGTAGCGCCTCTTAGCGGTAAAAGGCAGCAAATACACCCCACATTTTACCGCCGCGGTGGAACGGCTGATGTGGGCGTTGTCATGGCTTGCCTCAACATTTGCGTTTGAATAGCGCGCGTCCTCCGTGGGCGTGTCAGATTAACGCGTAATGAAGTGTAATGAGCTGGGAAAAAAATACTGAAATCACTCTCTTTTCATACAGATTACATAAACTAAGAATATTTTTTTTTTTGATAAATTACTTCATTGAAAAGAAGAGAATTCAAGCTTCAAAAAGAAAAATCTCTCGTGCCTGTATGACAAGTATTTGCGGAGTTATAGTTAATTTTAGGACGCGTTTCAGAATAGACTTCACCGACAGAGAGAAGGCAGAACTTGCATCATGTATATTTTTCTTTACTTGTCGAAAAGCACAACACTTTGTTTTTATTGTGAGTATACAGAAAAATAATAGACACTTAACATGAACGAATGATGTATAACACTTATATTTAAGATCAAAATCAACAGAGTAGTTTGAGTCTCTTTTGTACTGATAAGAAAAAAAGCGAGACAATCGTGTCGGCGCGATAGCCAACCTCAGAGGGTTAAAATAATAGTCAAATTCCCCAAACCCCCCACACACAGAGACAGAGGGAGAGGGAGGGAGAAAATTCTCCTGAAAATCACATTCAAACCAAAATATCTGACTTCGTGTTGTTCGGAGCTAATGACTGTCGATTAGAAAGTTGTCCGGCTCGAAGACACCAATATACATACCGATTTTTGTTACTGTAGGTAAAACTAATACCCCATTTTTGACTAAAGGTGGCGCTACTGAGCCCCTCACCACGCCCGTTTCTGAAACTTTGCACGTCTACTAGCTAATAAATGAGATGTGTCTGTCGAGTTTCATCCAATTTCAAGCATGCTAAGAGTCTCAAAAGCATCAAAAAAGATGATTAAAGTTGGATGCGTTGCCATGGCAACATTATCTTAGATATTAAACAATCCTTTCACAGGTCTACATCTGCCGTGTGTTTACATTATACAGATGAAGTTTGAAGCAAATCGGGTAAAAATAAGAGGGGGATTTCAAAGCATTTTGAAAGTGACACACTTCCAGCTGCCAGTTGGTGGCGCTATAACTTTGACTCACAATAGTCACATCCATGTGATCGGCCTCTTACAGCGAACACACTGCTTAAGTTTCATCAAGATCAGTTAATGTATGTAGAAGTTATAACACACTTCCTGTTTCCATTATTCGCCATAAATTCGTTTCACCTGGCAATTTTTCATCCTCAATGTCTTGACTTCATGCACACCGAGTTTGGAGACGAACAGCGGAATTCCCTAGGAGAAGTGTTTCAAATTCCTGAGCATGCGTTTCCAAACAACCCTAAATAGCCGACTTCCTGTTGGGCTGGCGTAAAACTTAGAGCACGAAAGTTGTTCGGCCTGATGACATCTATATGTGTACCGAGTTTCAGATTATTACATGCAAGCGTGTTTGATATATGGACAAGTGTTCAAACCCCGTTCCAGGTGGCGCTGTCGAGCCCCCCTGCCACGCCCGGGTACCAGCTTCAGCCCGGCCCTGATGGCCGCGGGTTCTGACCCGTGTGCAAAGTTTCAAGAGTTTTTGAGCAAGTTAAGGCCCCCAAAAGTGCCCAAAAGGTAGTAAAATAATAATAATAATAACAATAATAATAATCCTAAGGAAAACAATAGGGCCTTCGCCTTTTCAAGGCTTGGGCCCTAATAATCCTAAGGAAAACAATAGGGCCTTCGCCTTTTCAAGGCTTGGGCCCTAATATATATATATATATATATAGTTGCGAGCAGCGATTACGGGCCCAAGCCGGTGGCACCGCAACCCTGGTGCCTTTATGGTTATTGTGCATGACGTGCAAAAACCTAACCCTGCTTTGACTGTCGAAAAGAAGTGTGCTGTAGAGCTTGCATCAGTGTGGGCTCTGCAAAAGTGCACATCGAGGGCACATATCAACTACAAAGTATGTGTGAGCAACCTTCTGAAACCTAAAATGAAAAATGAAACACCCTACCCTAAATCATGGATTTAACGGACACATGAAATAAGTACAGGACTGAAAATTCATAGTGTGCCATTTGGGACAGGGTCTATGATCGTGAACCACAATAGCCACTTACATGGATTTTGCCCGGCCATCATTTCCCATGTTTGATTTCTGTATTTGACCGATTGTTTACCGTTGCTGACTACTTTCTGCCTGCCCCGATCTGGATTGTTTATTGGACTCTGATTCTTGCTGCCTGCCTCGGCCCTTTGCCTGTCAACCTGGTTTGTCTCTGCCTTTTCTGTTCTGCCCTGTTTGCCATTGCTCACGCTTCCTGTCTTCACCATTCTTAATAAAAAGCTGCAAATGGATTCCCCTGGCCTGGACCTGCCTCGTTACAACACATATGCTGCATCTGCTCGCCATCTGCCGAACGGCTCTGGTAGTTCCGCTTCAGCACTGATGATGTTGTAGGAATAGTGCACGGTTGGTCTGGAGTATTCGGGATTTTTTATTTTATACAGACATAATTTATTTATAATTCAGATGAGAATAAAGTTAGTGTTGATTAAAATACAGGAAAACAAATATATAAATCTGAAATATAGCACATTCATTTTAAATTTATTTAGGTTCAATTGTGTTCATGCGACGAACAACCGTATAAGTCCAAAAAAACAAAAATTGAGATAACTATGTGACTTGAATGTATGTGTGCCACTTTGTATACAGAATCACTTTGGGGGTGTGTTCGCGCGACCAAAACTCTGTATTTTAAATTTTAAAATAGTCTCACGCGGAAAAAACGTTTATGTCCACTAAAGAAAAATGGAGACGCCGGTTGCTTTCATGTCCGCTGCGGACATTAAAAGGCAAAACCTCGGCAAAAAAAGGAGAGCGAACATGAATGAATGGAAGGACAGAGCAAGGAAGTCTTTGAGGGATGCTGGGAAACCATATATGAACTGGAGAGGAGAGCAAAAACGAGGAAAATGTCCACCGAAAGAGGTGAGTGAAAGAATCGTATACAAAGTATCTAACTTACTGTTACAGTCAGAGGGGCGTGTAGGCTCCTGCGCGCCGTCTACTACAGTTCATTCATATAGCTCACTCTGTTTAACGGATCAATTCATGAATGGGTCGAAATTAATGCTGTAGGCTACTACTCCTTATAACCGAGGATAAATGAATCGAAACATTATAGCTGCGTCTGATGTCTGGCTAGCCAGTTACTTTGTAAGGTAGCGCTAGCTGGTTACAGTCAGGGGGCATATTACTGGGCGTCTAACGTTACTAATGTTCATACAGCTCGGACTGTTTAGCGAATCAAGTCATGAAAGGGTCGAAATGATAGCTGAGAAAATTAGACTTTGATTGCTTTAGGTCTTCACTGAAATTGGTAAAAAATAAATAAATAAAAAGTCATTGACGTGTTTAAAATATTTTGATATACTTTTTGGATCACATGTTACCATTTATGCAACACTTTGTTTTGTAATATTGTATGCTATATTTGTTTGTTACTCATTTTTAAATCAGGGCTCAGGTACTCCCTCTCCACATCTCCCTTCATCCGTGAGTAGTGGTTCGGTTGGCGTGGGAAGCTCAAGATATGCTCTCTTATCCCCTCTCTCACTGCAGGATGAATGCTATGAGGCCTAAAAAATAAACACCACAACTCATGAACAAGGGAAATATAATAAACTATGCTGGTCTGTTTTGCACAATTGCATTGTTTCTGTGACCATAAATGTATAATTATAAACATTCCTCTAAACTATAGGATTTTGTTTTTCACATACAGTCATTAAAGGGATACTTCAGGATTTAGCATTAAGCTTTGTATCATTAGAAAACCGAATTCTTTTTAGTATTTTCGAATTACCATGCTTTTCTCCCTCATATCCCCCTGAGATGAGAGATTGATGTATTTTTTGTCTGGAAAAAATCCTCCGATGACGCAAAAATTGTCATTGTTTACATGCACACCTTTTGTTTCAATCTAACTGAATTTATTCCGATTTGTGAATCTGAATGTAGTGTTTACATGGATGCTAAACATGTGATTGATTGATGTGTGCGTTTTAGCATTGCAATCTGGGAGTTGTTGTCTTTCATCCCCATAAATCAAAAATACATTTTCTGGCTTTTAGAAGGCTCCATTCAAAAATAATTTCACATTTCTACTACATAAATGACCCATTTTAAATACACATTAATCTTTCCAGAGCTGAAGTATACCTTTAAGATCCACATGTTGTAATAATACAAAGAATAATCATACATTACATTTGCATAGCACTTTATCTCTGATATCGATTTCAAAGTGCAAAAATATGTTTCCTGACTGGGCAACAACAGTGAGCTGAATCCTAACCATTACGATATGTGCACACTGGCGTTATAGGGTGGCAAGGCACCCAACGCTCTATAATGCCAGCGTCCAGTGCACCATTAGACCAGGGAATGTTGTAGGTGTGACAATGGTGGAGCTTTAAAAACTAACAGGACGAGAGCATGAGGTCCTTCAAGATTGTTTTTTTTTTTTACTTACCTGTTCTTATGTTTTCCTCTGAAGTCCTCTAATGGAGACCTGACTTTAGCTACCTGCTCTGTTCCCTCAGACTGACTGCCTAACTTTTCTTGAATAACCTTTTCAAAGATAAGTAACTTTAAATAAATATGTTATGGACAATGTATCTAATTAAAATCATGCATGTAATAAAAAGTTAACAAACGGAAAAGGCTAGGCTATATAAAACTTGCCTGTAGGCGACTGTTGGTCAGTTGAAAGACTGACATAAATGTGAGTTTACAAACAGCAAGTCTTTGGCCTCCTTGTTGCACATGGTACTTGAAGGTGTACTTCCTCTTAGTAATCTCAGTGTCAGGCCCACGTGGTCGTCTGCGACTCACCTTGTGCTAGAAGTAAAAAGACATGAAGTAAAAAGACATTTACCATAGCGTAGCAGGCTAGCCGTATTGTAGAGCTGTCAGGTTAAGGTCATTAAGTACGTGAGTAGGCTTTGGTTAGGAGAATGAATAAGCCTTTTAGGGCACCAAAGCGCTGTGGTCTGACTGTAATGCACTTGGTGGCCTACTTGATGCTGATCATCCTTCATCCATCCTCACAAAATTTAACATTTACAGTGATCAGGCACATGTGCAGTCTTAGTGAATTGAAGGCATACAGTAGTATTCAATTCACTGGTTATTTCATGGGCCTACATTGTGATGCATTGCATACTGTTGACATGATATGGTCATGAATTGCTTAAGTTAGCCTACCTGCTCCAAACCAGAGAGAATGATAGCCTGCTGCCTCTCACAAGAGACAGCATAAAACTCTGCGAAGAGCTGGAGTTTTCTTTGTTCTGTTAGGCTTGAACACTGCCTGGGACACGTCTCCTTGCACACCTTGCTCTTAACAAAAACAAAGTCACATTAGCGTTTTTTTTTTTATATATAGCTATAGAACACTAGAGCTATTAGCAGCTATTAAGGTTACTACCTATAATATATAACAGCTTACACAATCAATGCATTTTTTTATTATTACCTTTTATTTATTTTATTTATTAACCCTCTGAGGTCTAAGGGTTTTTGGGGTCCTTGAGGTGTTCTGACATGCTCTGACATTTGTGTTTTTTTTCAGTTATTTATAAACATGCTAATGGCAAAGGTGTAAATTCACTCAATATAGCACAAACTGGGCTACCGGAATTTCTGAGCAACAATTATGAAACATGTTTGTATTTTTGAGAGAATATTGCTTATGCATGGTTATTGAAAAAACTAAAACTTAAAGTGTCTGAAATAAGGCCACAAAACACATACTAAATATGTGTCCACAAGACTTTTGACTAATGAGTGTTGTTGCCTAGAATTTTTGCTTCAAAATGATCTGAAAATCATCCTGCCTAATCATTTACACAAAAACATACACTGATTTAAATTTTATTAGACACCTTTTGTTTGGAAAGTCAATATGCGTGGAGGCGTGTTCACACCTGAGAAGACAAAGGCCGGATAATGTGCCGCATAATGAGCTGCATATTAATTAGCCCTTTCACACAGGTGTGTCACAGGATCCCAAAGAATGCAAGGACAAAAGAAATGATCTATATAGCCTATACATATTTTACAATTAGAAATTGTAACCAATTACAAATAGGTTACAATTACAACAACAATTACAATTTTAACAATATTTCAAGTGTATTTCTTTGTAAAAAGTATACATTTTATCATACGTATTAAAAAAAGGTAAGGATTCATTAGTTTGAATATTGGAACAAACATTATAATAACATCTTAGTTGATAATTCAATATACCTACTTTATTTTTGACAAAACATCATACTATAGTATATTTAACTAGGAGCAGAAATTGGTGAACAAAAGCGTACCTATTTAATGTGACAGTAGTCTTTTTTTACAGTCAAAACTTTATAATCTATCCAAAACTAATCACAAAATCGTGTCTAAACATTCATATTTAGTCTAATATATTGTGTATGATATATTGGTATATACATGTGAATTTGCAGCTTGTTGCTTATACAGACATTTTATTTCAACATGTTTCAGTCTATTTTTACTCATCTTAGTAGGCTATAGCAATATAGTTTGTATGTGTTGTTCATGTAAACTTAACGTTTACTAATGTAGGTGCGAGAGTGAATGAACAAGGCACGCGCTGTATAACTGTAGTAAACAAAGCGCGCGCGCCTTTGCCGTTCACTCATCATTTAGCCTACACACAGACACGCAATTCATATTTAAACAGTCTTTTTGCTCTTTACAGTCCGACAAATTCAATATCACGATTAGAACAAAGCACTAGAATAAATGACTTACTACATCAGCTGGATCCGTTGCTCCTCGAAATGAAACTACCAGCACTTCTGATACATTTTCCAGGATTAGATAGTATTATTCCTCACAGCGAAAGGATACGCTGTGTACACAGCTGTACAAGATACTTACTAAACACGATGTGTTTTATAATCCAGCTGGTGGGCGTTGGCATGTTTGAACGGCTTGTCTAAGATCATTTGCGTTTGAATAGCGCGCGCTCTCCGTGGGCGTGGCACATTAACGCGTAATTAGGTGTAATGAGCTGGAAAGAAAAATACTGACATCTCTCACTTTTCATACAGATTACATAAACTGAGAATATTTGTTTTTTTATATAAATTCATTCATTTAAAAGAAGAGAGTTTAAGCTTCATTATGGAAAAACACTCGTGCCTGTATGACAAGTATTCGCGGAATTAAAAATAATCTTAGGACGCGTTTCAGAATGGACTTCCCTGACAGAGAGAAGGCAGAACGCGCATCATGTTTGTTTTTCTTTATTTGGCAAAAAGCACAACACTTTGTTTTTATTGTGAGTATCCACAAAAAAATAGACACTTATCAGGATCTAATGATGTACAACACTTAATATGTAAGATCAAAATCAACAGAGTATTTTGAGTTTCTTTTGCACTGATAAGAAAAAAGCGAGACTATCGCGCCGGCGCGATAGCCGACCTCAGAGGGTTAATAAAACTTATTAAAAAAATTCAAGGCTTAAGACATTTATTTTTCTTTTTAATGCAGGCCAAACCACACAGCAGTGAAATGGTTAATCTAGCTCCCCTCCCCACACACACAGACACAGACATCCAGACACAGAGAGAGAGAGAGAGAGAACATGACCATATTCAAACCAAAATATCTGACTTCCTGTTGGTCGGGGCTAATGACTATAAATTAGAACGTTTTCCGGCTCGATGCGAACAATGTACATACTGAGTTTTGTTACTGTAGAAAAAACTAACCCCCCCACTTTTGTCAAAAGCATTTAGAAAGTGACAAACTTCCTGCTGCCAGTTGGTGGCGATATAACTTTGACTCACAATAGTTACATCCATCTGATCGGCCTCTTACCACGAACACACTGCTGAAGTTTCATCAAGATCAGTTAATGTATGCAGAAATTAAAACACTTCGTGTTTCTCTTTTCTCGCCATAAATTAGTTTCCCTGCCACGGCCAAACCGTTCGAGATATCAAAAATCCGTCTGCAATTTGGCATCCTCAATGTGTTGACTCAAGCTAACAGAGTTTGGTGGCAAACGGATGCAACCTCTAGGAGAAGTACTTCAAATTCCAGAGCAAGCGTTCTCCAAACAACCCATAATAGCCGACTTCCTGTTGGGCTGGCGTAAAACTTGACCGAGGGAAAGTTGTTCGGCCCGATGAGATCTAAATGTGTACTGAGTTTCTTATTAATTCATGCAAGCGTGTTTGATATATGGACCAAGTTTTGGGGACCCCATTCAAGGGGGCGCGGTTGAGCCCCCCTGCCACGCCCGGGTACCAGCTTCAGCCCGGCCCTGATGGCCGTGGGTTCTGACATGTGTGCAAAGTTTCAAGAGTTTTCAAGCACGTTAAGGGCCCCAAAAGTCCCTGAAACCTTGAACACCATTAAAATAATAGTCAAATTCCCCAAACCCCCGCACAGACAGAGACAGTTACTGTAGTTACTTTTTTGTTACTGTAGGTAAAACTAATACCCCATTTTTGACTAAAGGTGACGCTACTGAGCCCCTCACCACGCACGTTTCTGAAACTTTGCATATGTCTACTAGCTAATAAATGAGATGTGTCTGTCAAGTTTCATGCAATTTCAAGCATGCTAAGAGTCTCAAAA
Organism: Tiaroga cobitis; assembly: GCA_030578255.1. NCBI lineage: Eukaryota > Metazoa > Chordata > Actinopteri > Cypriniformes > Leuciscidae > Tiaroga > Tiaroga cobitis. Next base: position 23,194,648 of record CM060591.1, read on the forward strand.
GCATCAAAAAAGAATATTGAAGTTTGATGCGTTGCCACGGCAACATTATCTTAGATATTAAATAATCCTTTCACAGGTCTACATCTGGCGTGTGTTCACATTATACAGATGAAGTTTGAAGTAAATCGGGGAAAAATAAGAGGGTGATTTCAAAGCATTTTGAAAGTGACACACTTCCTGCTGCCAGTTGGTGGCGCTATAACTTTGACTCACAATAGTCACATCCATGAGATCGGCCTCTTACAACGAACACACTGTTGAAGTTTCATCAAGATCAGTTAATGTATGCAGAAGTTATAACACACTTCCTGTTTCTTGTTTCTCGCCATAAATTTGTTTCCTCGCCACGGCCAAACCGTTCGAGATATCAAAAATCCCCTGCCAATTTTTCATCCTCAATGTCTTGACTTCATGCTGACCGAGTTTCGTGCCGTGTGTTTGAATTCTCTAGGAGGAGTATTTCAAATGCCATTGCATGCGTTTTCCAAACAACCCTAAATAGACGACTTCCTGTTGGACTGGGGTAAAAAGTAAGAGCATGAAGGATATATGAACCGATGAGATCTATATGTGTACCGAGTTTGATATTATTACATGCAAACGTGTTTGATTTATGGACCAAGTTTTTGGACCCCATTCCAGGGGGCGCTATCGAGCCCCCCTGCCAGGAGGGATTACGGCAGTGATTACAGGCCCAAGCCAGTGGCACCGCAACCCCGGTGCCTTTAGGTTATTGTGCACGTCGTGCAAAAACGTAACCCTGCTTTGACTGTCGAAAAGAAGTGTGCTGTAGAGCTTGCTGGGCTCAGTGTGGGCTCTGCAAAAGTGCGCATCGAGGGCACATATCAACCACAAAGTATGCATGAGCAACCTTCTGAAACCTAAAATGAAAAATGAGACACCCTACAGACGGTCTCATGGATTTAACGGACACATGAACACATGAACAGAGATGTGGTCTGTGGTCACTAATCAATCAATGATTGACAAACAAAGATTCAAGTAACTTTATTTGTGTTACGGCGTCTAGTGAGATCCCCAGTACTCAGTCTCGAGCGCCTTCCCCTGAGTACTAATGATGCACACTCCCCGTATGCATCATTGGCGCTCTTATCACCTTCCACCTGTCAGCAATTTACTCTGAGTCCAAGCATATATCTAGTTGTAGTTGTTATCTCGGCGTCCGTTGCGAAGTATTGTCTCACTCCCGTATCACATGTCTGAGCGTCTTTTGGAAAAAACACTGTTACTCTGATATATTGAACCTTTGCTTTATCTCCCTCTCTGATTGTGTGCAGCCTGCCTTGTGAACTCTGCCTGTGACCTGACTCTGATACTCGCCGCCAGCCCTGAACTTATGCCTGTCTCTGACCTGCATGCTTGCTGCCAGCCCCGAACTCATGCCTGGTTTACATCGATTCAGCCTGCTGCCTTTAATTCTGTTTTGAGTTCCTTTAACACTACTTTTACGTTATTAATAAATTGTTGCGCATGGATCTGTCTCCGCCTCCTGAGTCGCAACAATTTGCATGATGAAAAGGCTTTATATTGCCAAAGCATTGACAGCGCTCTGATCCAATGGACGCTGCTGAGCATTCTCAAATTTTCAGGCAGTATTGGGTAAATCAACCAGTAATTCACATTACTCTGATCCAATTGCGTAGGCCATTGTCAGATTGACAGATTAATAGTAGTATGGTAGAATGGGAGTGTGGTAATTATATCACAACAAAATAATGCTCAAGGAAATGCAGAACCTAAAGATGAGTAAGAAAAACATTTAAATTACTTTTAAAGCTGTTTGTTAGCTTCTCAGGTCAGGTCAGGTCAGTTCAAAGAAAATATTTGTTTTCACAAGCACTTGCCCTGGTTAAGATGTAGCAATTAAATATATGCATACACATAAAACCAAAGTTGTAGTACAATGTCTTGGGGGGAAAAAAGCAAAGAATATTCAGAATTAAGCATGTCTAAGTGTTCCACAATTAGAGATGTGTAAGTACATACTGTATCCACAGAGAAGTAGATAAGGCACTCTGTCACAAGTGTATTTCTTCGCCTCTTACCAAAAATAATTCTGTAATATCTCCCATGTTTCCAAATATGTTCAAAACCAGTGCTGCCAGTTACCACAGAGAGGAGAGGGATCAGAGAAGGTGTGCTGAAAAAGAGGGGAAGAATCACAGTAACCCCTAAGGGCTGGCTCTGGCGGAGGAACTGAGAGGTGTTTGGCTTGTGTTGCATTCTGGGGGAGTACAGTGTCTCCCAGAAGGAGGCTATAAAAAGACAAAAGAGGCAGCAGGCCATGTGGAGTGACTGTTGAATGTGAGTGAACACCCACTCCAAATCCCCTGCTACCAGAGACACACACTTATTATACAACACACACGTATACAGCGGACACACACAGAGAGCTGGAAAAGTAGAGTCATTAGCGCCCTCTTACTTACATAAGGGATGTAAATAGAGATCAGTGCTCAGCTTTCAGAACATCAGTGGGGAATTTGAGACTCAATCATAAGGTCTCACTGCACTTAGCTTCTCTCTCTCTCTCTCTCTCTCTCTCTCTCTCTCTCTCTCTCTCATGCGTCGGTGTTTGATGAGTGAGTGGAGTGTGAATTTCAAAAGTCTGATTTGCTGAAGTGTTGTTTCTCTCATTGTTTTCACTTAAGTTGTTTCACTTTATAGACCTTATGTGCCTGAGAAACAAGTGTTCAGCCATCTTCAGAATTTTGTCTTTGAACTTTGTTTTTTTGCGGTAGTTTGTTGTGTTGGCCATTTTTTTTAAAGGTGCCCTATAATTTGAAATTGAATTTATCTTGGCATAGTTAAATAACAAGAGTTCAGTACGTGGACATGACATACAGTGAGTCTCAAACACCATAGTTTTCTCCTCCTTATTTCAATCTCGGTTTTGAAAAACACCCCTGAAAAATAGGTGAATCTCCACATAACACCGACTGTGACGCAACAGTCGGGATCATTAATATGCACGCCTCCAAAAATTTGCATATGCCAGCCCATGTTCAATGCCAGGCAGAACTGCGCAGCCGAATCATCGGAAGTTTTGTTTCGTTTCGTTTTTTATTCACACGTCATCATTATATCATTTATACACAATTTCAGAAGGAACAATAGTCATATGTAGGTCGCGTGAAATGGGGAACCCCAGAGAATCTACTAAAAGCTTTTAGGAGGGGGCCCAATAACACATACAACATATAATATACAAGTTCTGCAGGTGAAGAAACAAGCGAGGATCATAGGAAAAATGGCAGATCATGGAAACAAATGTTATGTTCCAGGCTGTGCAGGGGATGTGAGGACTTTTCATACCCTTCCCACAGAAAAGAAATGTCACCAGGCGTGGTTGATGTTTATCTATAATCGGATACCGCAACTGGTTAATTCGAAGTTGTTAGCTTGCTCTGCCCATTTCACCACAGACTTATTTTCTAACCTGGGAAAATATCAAGCAGGCTTCTCTCAGCATCTGACACTGAAGATTCAATTCCAACTATATAGAGGGAATGCATTAACGTCACTTTCCCGCCGGAACACGCCCCCCTCAGCCGGACTGAGTGGCAAAAGAGCTGCTGCGTGGCTGGAGTTAATAGGTGAAACTGCGAAAACGCGAGTAAAACAAACTATTATCAGTTTAAACTAAAAGTTGGACTCGATATAGTGTTCCTTACAACTTACCAAAGATCCAGTGATCCATGGATATTGACATGCAGCCAGGAATCGTGTTTCCTGATATTTAGATGTGCCTGATTTCGACGCCTGGGAAATAAATTAAGAAAATTTGCCTTTAAACGTTTTATATAAATACAATATAGATAGGTCTAAATCCGAGTGATCACTTACATTAATGTTATACTGTATATCATCATATCGTCCAGCCCTAAAACTTGTATAGTTTTTTGTCAGTGTTTATTTAAAAACATCCAATTATGCAGAATATAGTCTGTTCTGTAGCTTTTTGCAGTCTGTAAAAATATACAGTACCTCAGATTTCTGGTCAAATCTAGTTGTACAGTCAATCGCAAAGCTCTTTCCCGTTTTAGATGTGTTTTGTGTTTTTCACGGCATTCATGCTGAAAACAAAAGCTGCCGCTCAGTCTTTTTGCCACTTGGTGGGCGTGACCGCATTCACTCCGGCCGACGGTGACGTCATGCGCATACCCTCTATTCCCGCAAGCGGTAAGTAGTGATTTTATTAACGATAATTTACACTGTGTTATCTAGATCCAGCGCAAGATCCTAGTAGAGTAACAAATAGCAAACTCCATGTAACGAGCATACATAACTAAATAGTATGACAAAGTATTTATGCTGAGGTTAATATTTATTGCCTGTGTTGTCATAAATCTACAAAATAATACTGTAGATACACATGTAAATTCCCTTTTGTCAAATAGTTTTACTTTCGTCTATTTCATCAACAACACGTCAGGGGCTAACTACGTTAGTTTAGTTGCTCACAGATAATGTTAGCTCGATCCTTCTAGCTAACGTCACATTCTTCACCACATAAGTTGAAGCTATATTTATTTGACAAGGCATCTAACGTTAGTCCATTTGTTAAAAATTTGTTTGTTTTTTAAAACTGAGGTATGATTATTTTGCATGATTGTAATTCAGAGTGCACCACAGCCCTTGCGTACTAATGATGTAGGCTGCCAAACAGATGATCGTGTAAGGGAACACAGCTGTCTTTGAACACAATGAGGCTGCAGTGAAACAGCCAATCAGAGCAGAACTCCTCATTACTATTCATGACCCTTCCAAATAAGGTAAAACAGACCATTTCATTCTAGGGCCATTTTCTAGAGTTGAAAATGGACCTGTAAAACCATATCTGGACATTTTAAATGCCCTTAAATAAGCCACATACCCTCTATGTAGATATAAAAGTCAAAATTAAAATTTAATTCAAAACATTCTAGGGCACATTTAACTGGCTGTCATGGCGAATGCGGAGAAGGCAAGTTATGAGCAACTCACCCCATGGCATGAAATAAAAGTGGCGGTCAGAGTTGAGTGCTCAGTTGAAGAATGTGTGTTAAGCCACGGTCACACTATATTTTGGGCACACAAAAACACTGTAACAGTCGGGATATGACGTCACACTCTGCTATGTCTTTTTTTATAAACATCAATTTAAGATATAACAAATAGAAATATATTAAAATGTAAAAATAATCAATCTACTCGACTTTACTGCAAAAATATGTGTTCTTTTAATTCAGCCAAGAGGTCACGCCGTGATGTATGGTGCTTTTGTGTTATTCCTGGTTCAAGTTGAAAAAGTTAATAAGATGGTTTCATTACGTTTCATTAGGGTTTTCCCACTTGTTAAAGGGTTAGTTCACCCAAAAATGAAAATTAAGTCATTAATTACTCACCCCCATGCTGTACCAAGCCCGTAAGACCTTCGTTCGTCTTCGGAACACAAATGAGATTTCCACGACGCATGCGCGAGAATTGCGATCTCCTTCAACTACTTCAGTTAAGTTCTCGCGCGTGTGCGTCGTGGAAATCTCTTGAAGTCTCGTTTCAGGCCTACAAGGAAGAAAAGGAATAGTCGAATAAAGTCGTTATTTTTGTTTGTTTTTTCGCACAAAAAGTATTCTCGTCGCTTGATAAACTTATAGTTGAGCCACTGTTGTGACATGGAATATTTAAACATTTTCTTCATTGACTTTCTGGGCCGGCAGGTTTCAATCCCTTAGGGAGCCTATGGAGGAGTGATCCAGCTGTCACATTTAATCAAAAATATCTTCATTTGTGTTCCGAAGACGAACGAAGGTCTTACGGGGTTGGTACAGCATGGGGGTGAGTAATTAATGACTTAATTTTCATTTTTGGGTGAACTAACCCTTTAACCCAGCGAGACAAGTTTTACTATCTAACATCCCCTGTTTATTAGTGATAAAGTGCTGCAATGCAAATTGTCTAGACATGGACAGGTGATTTCAGCGATAAAGAAAATACCCCTTGGGTGCAAATCAACTGCGAATCAATGTTGATGCTGGTTAAATTTTGCAGCAGAGCAATGACATCTCAGATTATTATCTAGTCTTGTGTATACTTCATTTAGCCAAGGCTGCAAAGCCGACTCCCTGTTACAAATATGGTAAAAATATCACTTCTGCCACTAAAGTTTGCTTTATAATCTTCCTGATCAGTTTCATCTCCTCAGCATCCCAGATAGGTCAGAATAACTTGAAGTTGCAACAGTAACTATTGACTCTCTCTTTTCCAGCACTTTAGACACAGTTGCTCCTTTACACTTATAGAACATTTAAAGAAAATAGTGCCATGAGCACACCCGGACCCTAGAGAGCAGCCAGAAAAATTGAGCGTAGCTGGAAGAAAGCAAAATTAGAGGGTTTTCGCATTTCGTGGAAAGAGAGAATGATTCCGTACAGAAAGGCCTTTTGAGAGAGAGAAACTGCTAGATCTGCTTATTTTTCATCTCTCTTAGAAGAAAACAAACAAAGCTTCAACTTCTGAAGTTTCAAAACAGCATAGCAGTACTGACTTTGTGAACTTCTTTACTTGGAAGATTGATAATATTAGGGAGAAAATAATAACAATACAACCATCCTTACTATAGAAGAGGAAGAATTGTCTAAACTTGTTAAATCATTTAAACCCTATACTATGTTAGACCCTATACAGACTAAGCTACTGAAAGAGATGTTTGCAGAGGTCATAGATACTCTACTTAAAGTCATTAATTCATCTTTGTCATTAGGATATGTATAAGCTGGCTATTATTAAACCTCTTATTAAAACAACGCAACTTGATCCTAGAAAATTAGTCAATTACAGACCGATCTCAAATCTGCCCTTCTTGTCAAAAATACTACAAAAGGCAGTGTCCTCAAAATGTCTCGGTTACGGATGTAACCCTCGTTCCCTGAGTAGGGAACGGAGACGTTACGTCGGATGACGGAGAATGGGGGTTTCGCCTAGAAGCCAATCCTCTTCGAGTATTGAAAAACGAGCCAATGGCAAGAAAATGCCATGGGTCTGCGGAATTTGCATAACGTATCCCCGCCTCCCCACGTGGGTATAAAGGGAGGATGCGGACGCAAACGCAGCATGTTTTCGCTGAGAAGCCAAGAGAAATCTTCACTCCACAGCCACAAGACCTGAGTTACAAGTGACTCACCTCTTCGAGACGAGCGAGCTCTCCAGTGTTGGTGTGACGGCGGTTTCCAGCGAGTCTTCACATTGCCTGCGATCTGTGCAGTGGTCTGCCAGACTTTGTGCTTTCTCCCTGGTCTTTTTAGAAGGAAATGGTATCTGCAAGCATTTCCAATCAGGATTTATACGGTATCATTGTACTGAGACTTGTACTGAGACTGCTCTCATTAGAGTTACAAATGATTTGCTCTTATCATCCGATTGTGGTTGTATCTCTCTATTAGTGTTACTGGATCTTAGTGCTGCATTTGATACCATCGACCATTCTTTTGGATAGACTAGATTTCTTTTTGGCATTAGTTGAATTGCATTAGCATGCTTTAAATCATACTTATCTAACCGGTATCATTTTGTAGCAGTACAAAGTGATTTTTAGTATGGAGTACCGCAAGGCTCAGCACTAGGACCGTTGCTTTTCACCCTGTACCCTTGGAAGATATCATTTGGAAGCATGGAATTAGTTTTCACTGTTATGCTTTAATACTCAGCTCTATATTTCTTTGCGCCCCGACTAAACCTCCCAATTCACAAAATTAACGGAAAGCATAGCTGATATAAAAAATTGGATGAGTAATTTCCTACTACTTAATTCTGAAAAAAAAGTTTCTGATTATTGAACAAAAAACTTCTGCACGTAGTAACCTAGAATACTGTATAACACTTGATGGCCGCTCTGTCACATTGTCACGGTTACCAGCTCTGTCACCACTACAGCACTACACTTCCCAGCATCCCTCATGTTTTCCACCTGTATATTATCGGCCATCACCTGATCACCCATCACACCTGTTTGTCATTGTCTCGTCACCATCATCTGCTTCACCTGTTTTCTGTTGATGAACCAGACGAACCAGTGTTCATCTGTGTTTGTATTTAGTTCCTTTCTGTTCAGTCAGTCTCTGTCCATTCTACTTTGTCTGTTGTGTATAGTGTGTGTGAACTTTCTGCCTGTAAGAACCTGTTTGAGTTATATTTTGAAAGTAAATGCTTTCCCTGTGAACTTCTGACTCCTCTGCTCCTTCTGCCTGCACCACACCCTGACAGAAGAACGGACTTTAAAAACATAATTTGACACCACACCCATCAAATTTCTACTAATCGTCTAAGAACCTGTTTCCAGGATGGCAGCCAGATTGAGGTGTATGTTGAGCAGTTCCTGGAGATCTCACAAGAGGTAAACTGGGCAGATGATATCCTCAAGACCGTTTTCTGGCACGGGCTTGATGATCATCTGCACCAGCAAGCTCCAGCAGCAGCGATCCCAGGTACGTTCGGTCAGTACCTGGATCATGTGCTGTGGTTGAGTGGCTCAACCTTCACGTGGGTGAGACTGATGACATCGCCACTCAACCACCATCACCAGCCATCTTCTTCGCCACACCTCCTGTCTTCGACCACAGCCCAGAGTCTTGTCCCGCCGAGACCGCCCGTCCAGAGTCTCGTCCCGCCGGGACCTCCCGTCCTGAGTCTCATCCTACTGAGACCACCCGTCCTGAATCTCGTCCCGTGGAGATCGCCACTCATGAATCCTCTGTTCCTGTCCTCATCCAAGGTCTGGAGGAAATTCACTTAATAGAGTTTGACACTGAGCCTGAGATTCTTCACTTCATGTCTACAGAGCCAAAGATTCTTCACGTCATGTCTGCAGAGCCTGAGCTTCTTCACGTCAATCCTTCCAAGTCTGGGCTTCGTTACGTCAGTCCTGCTGAGCCTGAGATTGTTCACGTCAGTCCTGCCGAGCCTGCACTTCACTTCAATCCTGCCGAGCCTGCGCATCACGTCATGCCTGCCGAGCCAGAGACTGTTCACATCATGCCCGCCCAGCCAGAGACTGTTCACGCCTGGTCAGCCTCCACTGAACCCTCACCTCCGGCCAAGATGGCCGCCTCGTCGCCCGAACCCTCTAAGCCTGTCCCTGAGCCTGTGCCCATAGCTCCGCCCAAGAAAATTTTTATTGGGGGGTTTACATCCTCTGCCATAGTGGCCAGACCGTCTCCGTCCTGGCCGCCTGCACAGCCTGCTCTGCCCTGGCTGCCCACACAGCCTGCTCCGCCCTGGTCTTCCGAACTGCCGGTCCTGTCCTGGAGTCATCAGTCCCTGTCTGACCCTCCAGAAGGAGACTCCAGGATGCCCACAACCCCCTACCTAGTTTCACCATTTACGGCGTGAGGTCACGCCTACCGGGAGGGGGGAGTACTGACACGGTCACCAGCTCTTTCACCTCTATGGCACTACACTTCCCAGCATCCCTCATGTTTTCCACCTGCACACTATGCCATCACCTGATCACCAATCACAATGTGTGAACCTTCTGCCTGTAAGAACGTCTCAGGTTACGACTGTAACCTATGTTCCCTGAGAACAGGGAATGAGACACTGCGGCGAATGACGCTTTGGGGAACGCCTCAGGCATGACAGGTGTCGAAATCACTATCAAATCACGTCAATCACATTGACCGGCGACAGCCCGTGAATCATTAACGTGAATGATTAACGTGCGACCTGGAAGTATATAAGGGAGCCTTGCAAACATGACAAATCACCTTCACCTTCGTCTGAAGGGACTGTATGGCAGGCAGGCCCTGAGGCATGGCAAGGAGACGCAGTGTCTCGTTCCCTGTTCTCAGGGAACATAGGTTACAGTCGTAACCTGAGACGTTCCCTTTCGAAGGGAACTCGCACTGCGTTGAGTGACGCTTTGGGGAACGATATGCCCACGCCGCCATGCTAAGGGGAGTGTATGCCCTCAGGCAGTGACAACTGTCCGAACTAGCAAATTCAAATGAAATGCTAGAACCACTCACCCTCAGGTCACACTGGGCTGTCAGTGACATCATTCCCTGCGGTCATAGCCTAAGCTATAAGCCTCACAGGAAAACCTCCATAAACATAGTTAAATGAAAGGCCAACCTGGGCCAACCCTTCTAGGGAATGTGGCTAGGGAACCCGAAGGAAACCCAGCCAGTCACTATTCAGGGGAACGTACTCACCCCGAAATGCCACCAGGCCTGACCTGGCGTCTGGCCACTTCCTGTCTGTCCGGAGACAGAGCCTCTGGAATATGCCTTTAGGTAAGTCATCCAACCCGAGGGACTGCGAAGCTGGCAGTGAACCGCTCGGCCTGGATCTCAGAGACGGGATATCCCGGAGAGTATGACTCAGCATAGTGCTTTACAACCCTTGCTAGCGAGGGGAGTTTCTCTACTCGATCCACGGATCAACCCAGTGTCTGTGTTTCAAAACACTGAGGAGGCCTGTGAAGGCCTAAGGACTGATCTAACTGGGAGGCCTCACGAGAGGCCTGCGACCATCTGACCAGACTCAGGGGTCCGTGCTTATAGTGACGCTCAATGAGGGGAGCACATGGACCGCCTGGTAGGCAAAACCAGGCTGTAGGCAGGAAAGAGGTTCCGGGAGGGAACCAGTAGCAGAGAATGAACACTTTAGTCGAGCCAGGGCGCAAGCTCGCCTTCAGCAGCTGCCTGATAAGGCCAGCTGAAATGATAGCAAGAGGCCACTAGCTTCCTGAACCCAGCACCGCTAGGGAACCACTCACAAGGAGGCCTGTTGAGGCCTACTACCTGATAGCAACAGTATGTGGTCACCTACAGGGAGGCCTAGAGAGGCCTACTACCTTGATAATGATAGTACGTGGGGAACTCACCCTCAAAGAGGCCTGGTGAGGCCTGCTACCTGATAATCACAGCATGTGGGAACTCGTCTTCAGGGAGGCCTGGTGAGGCCTACTACCTGACAGTCATAATATCTGGGAGCTTTTTTCTGCTACCCGATTGTAAGTCAGGCTAGCTGTCCAGTTGTCTGTCCTTGGGCTTGTCTCCAGGGAGGCCTGGTGAGGCCTACTACCTTATAGCCAATGTAGGTGGGGATTTGCCTTCAGGGAGGCCGGGTGAGGCAACTACCTGATAACCATCTTAAGTGGGAATTCACCTTCAGGGAGGCCTGAGGGGCCTACCACCTGATAGAAACTGGTAGCTGAGTCCGGGTGACAGTTCCAAGGCGGCCTGCTAAGGCCAGCCAGCTGGGGACTCGCCTATCAGGGAGGCCTGGTTGGGCCTACTATCTGATAGCAAGTCAATTCTGCTACAAAGGAACACTGTTGGGAACCATACTACACCAATGTAACTATTGGGCCCACCCACAGGAGGCCTAGTACGGCTAGCTACCTGTAGCGGCTATAAAGTATGTCCCAAAATGTTGGGACTCACCTTCGAGGAGGCCTGTTTAAGGCCTACTACCCACCGGTGAGTCAACTGCCCGAACCACCAAGGCCAACCATTTCTTTTGAGAAGTAGCCTACAGGGCCCTCTTGGGGGCTGCCCATACAAGGAGGCCTGCTGAGGCCTACTACCTGATGGCGCAGCCTTCGTTGGCAGATAAGCTGTTTACACAGCGCCTACAGCATCCTGGTGCCTAATCACATTGCCCACGGCAGTGTACTCAGCAAGAGAGCTTAGCACCCTTAAAAACGAGGGGAGTACAACATACGCCACTCTGCCTCAACGGAGGCCCCAGTTAGTCAGGGGCCTACCATCTATGCATGGGCGTCAAATAAGGGCAATGCTCTGACTACAGGGGAGCGTACTTCGAGCCAATGCAGTGTTGACAGAACCGGGCTAATATGGTCATATTTCCTGGTTCTGGTAAGAACTCGAGCTGCGGCGTTTTGAACTAGCTGTAGTTTATTTATTGAGCATGCAGGGCAACCACCCAGTAGAGCATTACAATAATCTAGCCTTGAGGTCATGAACGCTAGACTAATTGCCTTGAGGTCTTGAACGCTAGACTAAAATGCGGAACTAATTGTTCCGCATTTCCCAATGAGAGCATATGGCGTATTTTAGATATATTTTTAAGATGGAAAAATGCAGTTTTACAGAGACTAGACACGTGGCTTTCAAAAGAAAGGTTGGTATCAAAGAGCACAACCAGGTTCCTAACTGACGATGAAGACTTGACAGAGCAGCCATCAAGTGTTAGACAGTATTCTAGGTTATTACGTGTGGAAGTTTTTTGTCCAATAATTAGAATCTCTGTCTTTTCAGAATTTAGTAGTAGGAAATTACTAGTCATCCAATTTTTTATATCAGCTATGCATTCCGTTAATTTTGTGAATTGGTAAGTTTCGTTGGGTTTTGAAGAAATATACAGCTGAGTATCATCGGCATAACAGTGAAAGCTAACTCCATGTTTCCTAATGATATCTCCTAATGGTAGCATGTACAGAGTGAACAGCAAAGGTCCTAGTACTGAGCCTTGTGGTACGCCATACCGAACTTGTGATCGATAAGACATCTCTTCATTTACTGCTACAAACTGATAACGGTCAGTTAAGTATGATTTAAACCATGCTAATGCAATTCCACTAATGCCAACTTAGTTTTCTAGTCTATTTAAAAGAATGTTGTGGTCAATGGTGTCAAATGCAGCACTAAGATCGAGTAACACTAATAGAGAGATACAACCACGATCGGATGATAAGAGCAAATCATTTGTGACTCTAATGAGAGCGGTCTCAGTACTATGGTACGGTCTAAATCCGGACTGAAAATCCTCGCAGATATCATTTCTTTCTAGAAAGGAACATAGTTGTGAAGATACTGCTTTTTCTAATATCTTTGACAGAAAAGGCAGATTCGAGATCGGCCTATAATTGACTAATTCTGTAGGATCAAGTTGTGGTTTTTTAACAAGCGGTTTTATCATAGCCAGTTTAAAGGTTTTTGGTACGTATCCTAGAGACAAAGATGAATTAATGATATTAAGAAGAGGATATATGACCTCTGGAAACATCTCTTTCAGTAGCTTAGTTGGTATAGGATCTAACATACAAGTTGTCGATTTAGATTAATTAACGAGTTTGCAGAATTCTTCCTCTCCTATAGCAACCAATGAATCAATTTTTTCCTCAGGGAGACTACAATGCACTTCCTGACGCGATACTTTGGTAGACGGTTGCATAGTTATAATTTTGTCCCTGATATTATCAATCTTATAAGTGAAGAAGTTCATAAAGTCATCACTGCTGTGTTGCTTGAACACTTCTGAGCTTGAAGCTTTCTTTTTCGTTAGTTTAGCCACTGTTTCAAATAAATACCTTGGATTATGTTTATTTTCTTCTAATAGGGTTGAAAAATAAGCAGATCTAGCAGCTTTTAAAGCCTCTCTGTAAGCAATCGAGCTCTCTATCCACGAAATCCGAAATACCTTTAGTTTAGTTTTCTTCCAGTTGCGCTCCATTTTTCTGGCTGCTCTCTTAAGGGCCTGAGTGTGCTCGCTGTACCACGGCGTTGGAATATTTTCTTTAATCTTCTTTAAGCGCAACGGAGCAACTGCGTCTAAAGTGCTGGAAAAGAGAGAGTTAAACGTTTCTGTTGCAATATCAAGTTCTTCTAAGCTATCCGGGATGCTGAGATGATGAAACTGATTAGGAAGATTATTGATAAAGCAATCTTTAGTGGCGGAAGTTATAGGTCTAACGTATTTATAACACGGAGTCGGCTTTGCAGCCTTGGCTAAATGTAATTTACATGAGACTAGATAATGATCTGAGATGTCATCGCTCTGCTGCATAATTTCAACGGCATCAACATCTATTCCATGTGATAATATTAGATCTTGAGTATGATTACGACAATGAGTAGGTCCTGACACGTGTTGTCTAACGCCAATTGAGTTTACAATGTCTTTAAATGCCAATCCCAATGCATCTTTTTCATTATCTACATGTATATTAAAATCACCAACAATTAGTACTTTATCTGCAGCCAATACTAATTCTGATAGAAAGTCCGCAAATTATTTGATAAAATCTTTATGGTGCCCTGGTGGCCTGTATACACTAGCCAGCATAATTCTCAAATGTGATTTATCGTTTACACTATATATTTTTACATTAAGCACCAATACTTCAAAAGAAGTATATTTAAAGCTAGATTTCTTAGTGGTTTTGAATATATTACTATAAATTACAGCAACACCTCCCCCTTTGCCTTTCAGACGAGGTTCATGTTTATAACTGTAATCTTGTGGGGTTGACTCATTTAACCCTCTGGGGTCTGATGTGTTTTCTGAGTCCTGGAGGTGTTCTGACATGCTCAGACATTTGTGTTTATTTCTAATACAATTTCTTGGCAATTTTCATGGCTAAAGTCTGATTACACTGTATTCAGCACAAACTCTGCTACAGTAATATGTCAGCAGCATGTATGTAAAAGTTTTTAGTTTTGAGATAATGACGTTTATGCGTGGTTTGTGAAAAAAAACAAAAAACAAATATCACTGAAATAAGATCATAAAACCCTTACTAATTATTTCTTCACAAGACTTTTGAAAATTGTATCACGTAGCCTAGAATATTTGCTTCAAAACTATGTGAAAATCATCCTGACTACTCATTCAGATAAGTCAATAAAGTCTTTCATAATGTGTATGACGTGTTTTGGGTAAGAAAGGTTTATGCGAGAAGGCGTAAACCACTGTGAATCTCTCATTATTATGTATGCTTTTCACACCTGAGGAAGACAAAGACCCCTCCCATAATGGCCCTATTAAGGTGCAATCAGGCCCTATCATTAGGAGCCTTGCACAAAGAATGAGGAGAGCCTTAAAAAAGAATGGCTTTTTGATTGTTTAGATTTATTTACAACACAACATAATCCAAAGATACACAACAAATGACAAAAAAGCACATTATTGAACACACTGATCTTTAGATCACACACACTCTGTTCAACAGAGACCTTTGTGACATTCCTGAAACATAGTACATACCTGTCCATGTTCCATTTACCATGTTCATGTACAGACTACAGAGACTCATGTGAATGTCAGCAGGACTCAGTGGCTCAGTGGTCCCTGTAAAAAAAAAACAACAACAGCAAACAAAAAAACAACTGTGAATGCTGATATCAAGAGAAAGGCTGCACAATTTTGGGAATACATTTGAGATTTTTCTGGTTAAAATATCTTTTTACAATTTATAAAATACACACACACACATATATAATGAACACCGGGTGTGTTGTGCAATGCATATAGCCAACGTGTATGACTGCATAAAATAATTGTTATTATTAGTCTATAGCCTGTTGTCTATAGCAGGCGGCCTGGTAACACTACACTAGAGAAAATTTATTGATATGTTACTTCAAATGTTTACAATCGTTATGACGTTCTGACGTAACCATGAAACCTTATGTTTGGTGCGTTTTGCTTTTCAAACTCAGAGCGCGCGCAGAGAAAATTTACTGGATCGAGCAACTATGAAACATTATTGTTAACATATTATACATATCTAACGTTACGTTTGAGCAGATATCCACAAACACTGTATTTAACAGTAAACCCGGATCTAAACATTATAATATTCACCATAGTAGAGTAAACACTATAGGCTACTAGCCTACTATATCATGCTGTGTTTTATTATCAAACATAAGAACAACCTTGTGTCGTACATGAATATAAATTTCGCATTGAAAGGTATGCCTGCCTGTCTATAGTTCATATTTCAACATGTTTCTGTCGATTTCATACATTTTAGTCTAGCAACAGCTTAAATGCAATTCAACAATAACACTAACTAATATTATTCATAATAGGCTACATTTCTTACCTTACATCTTTCTTGTCTTCAAATCGCGATATTCTTCTTCTTCTGAGGTAAGTTAAATCCAATGTAAAATCACAGCGTGTTTTCCAACCTCGGCGAAAAGCATTGGACTGATGAAGTTTGGTGCGTAGTTTTTGAGGTAATGAGGGCGTTCGCGTTCCTTCACGTGGATATTTGCATATCAATCTCTTTTGCGCGCGTGGGCGTGGTCGAATTAAAAATAATGAGCAAGCGTTTGAGAAACTGGAAATCTTGTTGGTTTTATACAAATTACTTAGAGAATATTTGTTTTTGTTTTGAATCAGATCATTTAAAAGTACACACTTACATGTTTATAAAGATACATGGCTCATAAATGTGAGACGTGTATTCGCTGAGTTGTTTCAGTTTATAGACGTGCTCAAGAAAAAAAAAGTTCACCGAGACGGAGAGACAGAACGCATACCCCGTTTATTTTCTTTATTTTACAAAAGCACAATGGTTTGTTTTTATTGTAAGTGGACACATACAAAAAAAGACATCTCACAGATTCTTTTTTCATGTTTCTTTTTTCTGTATGACCATAAATGACGGAGTATTTCTATGTTGCTGCTATGTGAAAAAAATCGAGCAAATCACGCCGGCGTGATTGCCGACCCCAGAGGGTTAAAATAATGTAATCGTTTGGTTTTAGCCAGGTTTCTGTCAAACACAGCATTAAGATTATAACCTGAAATCATATCATTAACTATGAGAGATTTTGAAGTAAGGGATCGAATATTCAGCAACCCAAGCTTTATCATTTGCTCATCTGTATTATATCTGTTTTTTATTTGTTGAACATCAATTAAATTTTTAACCTGACATTTTTTGGTTTTCCAAATTCGGGGAACAAACACAATCTCTATATGATGATATCTAGGTGAAAGAGGCTCTATGCGATGGGATTTATCTGACCTTGGTGACGTGAGTCCGCTAGTGTAACACAGACGCAGGCTGAGTAGGATCCATTTGCATTTTTTTTTCAAGCTCAGTGTACAAACAGGCGTGGTTCGAAATACCAAGACGAACAACAATATCAGAGACAGGACATCAAACGTGGTCAAAACAGGCAGTTGTTCAGGGCTGGCAGCTAACAATCAGGAGTGAAGGTCAGAATGGAAAAGAGATCAATGGCAGGCAGAGAAGAGTCATAGTCGGTAATCCAAGGCAGGGTCAAAACACAGACAGAAGATACAATGATAAGATAACGCTCAGAAACGCAGCCGGGGCAAACAAGACTTCGCAATGCGTGTATGAACAAGCAGGGTTTAAATAGTCTGGTGATGAGGATCAGGTGTGCAGTAATCAGTCCCTGTATGTGGGTTCTTGGGAAGTGTAGTTCAAAGCTAACGTTAGTATTCAGGAGAGTGAGACCTCCGGTGGCCGACAGGGGAATCTTCACCGGCGTTCGTGACAGAGCTCCACGATCATGGGTGGGGGGCCTGAGTCACCACCTTCCTCCTCCACCCTCGGACCACCGGCAGGTTTCAGCACAGAAACATGGAAAGTAAGAGAAATACGATAAGTGGCTGGTAATTCAAGGCGGTATGACACAGAATTGATTTGTCTCAAAATTTTGAAAGGACCCACATACCTGGGACTGAGTTTCTTGTAGGGTAATCGTAGACGGAGGTCTCGGGTTGAAAGCCACACCCACTGTCCAGGAGTGTAGTTGGGACTGGGGCGACGATGGCGGACAGCTTGCTCTTTAGCCCTGTTTATGGCACGTTGTAGGTGGACATGCGCTTGGTTCCAAACAGCCTTACTTCGTTGAAACCAGTCGTTCACAGCAGGTACTTCGGACGGCTCGCCGTACCATGGGAACAGTGGGGGTTGGAACCCCAGAACGCACTGAAAAGGTGTTAATTTTGTGGAGGGTTTGAGAATTGAGTTCTGTGCATATTCTGCCCAGGGAAGAAAGCGGCCCCAGTCGGATTGGTTCTGCTGACAATACATTCTGAGGAATTTGGTGAGCTCCTGGTTTAGTCGTTCCGTTTGTCCATTAGATTGAGGGTGGTAACCTGAAGTGAGACTTATATTGACATTAAGTAATTGAAAGAAGGCCGTCCAAAACCTTGATGTGAACTGGGGACCTCTGTCGGAGACAATGTCTTCAGGAAGACCATAATAGCGGAATACAAAGTGGAAGAGGTGTTCCGCGGTTTCGAAGGCTAATGGGAGCTTAGGCAGTGGTATTAGTCGACATGCCTTGGAGAAACGATCAATGACAGTTAGTATGGTGGTGTTACTCTGAGAGACTGGTAGATCAGTGACGAAGTCAATAGCGATGTGGGACCATGGTCGTTGTGGGATGGGTAGGGGTTGTAGTAGTCCTGCTTGTAGTTGTCTGGAGGTCTTTGCTGCAGCGCAGGTGTGACAAGAATTCATGAACGTGCTGGTGTCTGTCTGTAAAGTCTCCCACCAGAACCGGTTTCTTAATAGTCTAACTGTGGTAGTGATGCCTGGGTAGCCAGAGCTTGTGGAGGAGTGCACCCAGTGGATTACCTTTTTTCGTAGTCCTAGGGGAACAAAGGTTCGGTTGAACGGCATTCCGGAGGTGGTGGGTTCTGTGCATGAGCCTGAGTGATTTCGGACATGATGTCCCACTGGACTGGAGCTAGGATTAGAGCAGGTGAGATGATGGGGTCTGGAGAGGGATCTTGAGGGGTGGCGTCATATTGCCGAGATAGTGAGTTGGCTTTGATGTTCTTTGATCCTGGATGATAGGTGATTGAAAAGTTGAAACGAGTGAAGAACAGGGCCCATCTGGCCTGTCTGGGGTTTAGTCTTTTGGCGGAGCGTAGGTATTCCAGGTTGCGATGATCTGTTAATACCAGAAAGGAATGTCTAGCCCCCTCCAGCCACTGTCTCCATTCTTCAAGTGCTGCTTTCATCGCTAATAATTCACGATTGCCCACATCATAATTCTGTTCAGCTGAGGAGAGCTTTCTGGAGTAATAGGCACATGGAAAGAGTTTGGGTGGATTACCTTGGCGTTGAGAGAGGACGGCTCCAATGCCAGTGTTGGATGCGTCAACCTCCACCACGAAAGGTACGTTGGGGTCAGGATGATGCAGAATGGGAGCAGAGGTAAACCGATTCTTCAGTTCATTGAAGGCTTGAATGGCATGAGTAGCCCAGCGAAGCTTGGTGATTCCCCCTTTTACCATAGCATTGAGTGGAGCGGCGACTGAGCTGAAATTTCTGATAAATCTTCTGTAAAAGTTGGCAAATCCCAAGAATCTTTGTAGTTCCTTTACTGTAGTGGGTTGAGGCCAATTTAGAACCGCTCGTACCTTTCCCTCATCCATAGACACACCTGCAGGACTGATGATGTAACCAAGGAAGGAAATTGAGGATTGATGGAACTCACACTTTTCTGCTTTGGCATACAGTTGGTGGTTGATGAGACGCTGCAAGACTGCCCGGACCTGCTTGATGTGTTCCTCCATGGTGTCTGAGTAGATCAAAATATCATCAATATATGCGATTAGGCACTGGTTTAGCATGTCTCTGAATATGTCATTGATGAAAGATTGGAACACGGATGGACTATTGGACAGCCCGAACGGCATAACAAGATATTCGTAGTGCCAGCTGCTGGTGGAGAACGCAGTTTTCCATTCGTCCCCTTCTCGAATGCGTATGAGGTTATAGGCGGAGCGTAGATCGAGCTTAGTATAAACTTTGGCAGTTCTTAGTTGTTCCAAGGCTGCATGAACCAGAGGCAATGGATATCTGAATTTGACTGTTATATCATTTAGACCACGATAATCAATGCAGGGACGGAGACCCCCATCCTTCTTTCCAACGACGAAGAATCCCGCTGCTGCTGGTGAAGTGGATGGTCGAATGAAACCCTTAGCCAGTTCTTCTTCAATGTATGATTTCATCGCGTTAGCCTCAGGTTCGGATAGTGGAAAGATTCTACCTCTAGGGGGTGTGGTATCAGGTAATAGTTCGATGGCACAGTCACTTGGTCGATGTGGTGGAAGTTGTGAGGCTTTAGTTTTGCTGAACACCTCCATCAAGTCAACATACTCAGGAGGTACATGTGGTGCTGTGTTGAGCTCTTGCGTCGTGAAAGTAGTCTTTACTGGTATCAAGGTGGTTGGCTTCAGGCATTTGGAGTAGCAGTTGGGATCCCAACGTATGATCTGTTTCTCACGCCAGGAAGTTTGTGGATTATGGTCCTGCAGCCAGGGTAAACCAAGGATGATTGGGTTGTGTGGAGAGTGAATGACAAAGAGGCGTGTTGTTTCAGTGTGTAGCGCGCCCACTTGTAGATTCAGGTCAGTGGTGGTGTACTGTACATGGCCAGTCCCCAGGAGACGCCCATCTAGTGCGGCCACTGCCAAAGGAGATTCGCAAAGGGTTAGTGGTATCTTATACTGTCGGGCTAGACCTTCATCAATAAAATTGCCTGCTGCCCCAGAGTCTAGTAAAGCCTGAGTGGTGATCGTTTCAGACTGACAGGTTAATTTAACTGGTAATTCCATACAAGTATTGGTTTGTATGGCAGAAATCAGCAAACTCACCCTGCGGTTGTGTGTCTGAGGGGGTCGAGTCGGGCAATCAGCTCTCAGACGTCCTGCTTGGCCACAGTATAGGCAAAGATGGTTTCTGATGCGGCGTTCACGTTCCTCTGTGAAAAGATGAGTTCGCCCGATTTGCATGGGTTCAGTGTGGTCACTAGGTTGACTCATTTGGCTGAAAGAACATGTAGATCGGTTAGATCTCCGAGAGCGAATAAGGTTGTCAATGCGAATAGCCAGGTCAATGAATTGATAGGGTTCTGTCTTTATCACGACATGCAAGTTCTGGCTGCAAGTCAGAGTTTAATTCCTGGCGGAACAGCAGTTTTAATGTATCGTCTACCCACACAGTTTGCGCAGCGAGAGTGCGAAACGTCAGAGCAAATTCAGCTGCGGTATCTCTTCCCTGGCGAAGTGCAAGTAGTTGTTCCCCAGGATTCCTTCCTCCTTCAGCATGTTCAAACACTTCTCGTAAACGTTGAATAAAGTTAGTGTAAGTGGTGCGCTCTAGTCCTTGGTTGTCCCAGACCGCTGTTGCCCACTCCAGTGCCTTTCCCGTGAGCAAAGAGCACACCAACGAAATCTTACTGTTATCCGTTGAGTATAACGAAGGTTGCTGAGCCAGGAAGATGGAACACTGCATAAGGAAGCCTTTACATTTGGTTGGGGCGCCATCAAACTTCTCTGGAAAGGCTAAACGTGGATTAGCAGATTGTGTGCTGTGAGGTATTTCAATCGGTACCTGACTGGGTTGAGGCGCTGGAGCAGTGGGTGTAGGAGCGGGTTGATGGAGACTCTGTACGGCTTTCACCAACTCCTCAGTCATAGTGGTGAGACGACTTAGTTGTTGATGGTGAGTAGCCAGTTGAGTCGCTTGGGCAGAAAGCTCGCTGGTCAGATGCATGAGAACTGCTGGATCTGTAGGTGGCGAAGTCTTCTGTAACACAGACGCAGGCTGAGTAGGATCCATGTGCAGTTTTATTTCAAGCTCAGTGTACAAACAGGCGTGGGTCGAAATACCAAGGCGAACAGCAATATCAGAGACAGGACATCAAACGTGGTCAAAACAGGCAGTGGTTCAGGGCTGGCAGCTAACAATCAGGAGTGAAGGTCAGAGTTGAACAGAGATCAATGGCAGGCAGAGAAGAGTCGTAGTCGGTAATCCAAGGCAGGGTCAAAACACAGACAGAAGATACAATGATAAGATAACGCTCAGAAATGCAGCCGGGGCAAACAAGACTTCGCAATGTGTGTATGAACAAGCAGGGTTTAAATAGTCTGGTGATGAGGATCAGGTGTGCAGTAATCAGTCCCTGTATGTGGGTTCTTGGGAAGTGTAGTTCAAAGCTAACGTTAGTATTCAGGAGAGTGAGACCTCCGGTGGCCGACAGGGGAATCTTCACCGGCGTTCGTGACAGCTAGCAGATGGTCGGTTTAGCCAGTCTGTCTGCTTTCTGACCTGAGCCCCAGATTGTCATGTTTTATCTCTAAGACTATGAGCCAAATTACTAGAGAGAAGAGCAGCACCAGCCCAGGAGGGATGGATACCATCTCTTTTCAACAGATCAGGCTTGCCCCAAAAACTTTTCCAATTGTCTATGAATTTTATATTATTCTGCGGACACCACTTCGACAGCCCACCATTGAGTGAGGCCAATCGACTAACTATCTCATCACTCCTGCGTACAGGAAGGGGGCCAGAGCAAATTACAGTGCCTGACATCGTACTTGCGAGTTCACACACCTCTTTAACCCTCTGGGGACCAGAAACGCGCCGGCGCGTTTTGCCGTTTTTTTTTTTTCACATAGCAGAAAAATAGACTTAAAATACTCTGTTGATTTTGATCGTACATATAAGTGTTATACATCATTCGATCCTGTTAAGTGTCTATTATTTTTCTGTATACTCACAATAAAAACAAAGTTTTGTGCTTTTTGTCAAATAAAGAATAATAAACATGATGCGAGTTTTGCCTTCTCTCTGTCAGTGCAGTCCATTCTGAAACGCGTCCGAAAATTAACTATAACTCCGCAAATACTTGTCATACAGGCACGAGAGATTTTTCTTTATGAAGCTTGAATTCTCTTCTTTTCAATGAAGTAATTTATATAAAAAAAACAAATATTCTCAGTTTATGTAATCTGTATGAAAAGAGAGTGCTGTCAGAATTTTTTTCCCCAGCTCATTACACTTCATTACGCGTTAATCTGACACGCCCACGGAGGACGCGCGCTATTCAAACGCAAAGAGGCAAGCCATGACAAAGCCCACATCAGCCGTTCCACCGTGGCGGTAAAATGTGGGGTGTATTTGCTGCCTTTTACCGCTAAGAGGCGCTACAATCATAGACTCTGAAAAGTGTTCGTTTATTCTTTCTAATGCGTAATCTGCCGCTGTGCCATTGAAAGCTGGTAGCAGATGAATTCAACAAGTGAAACGTAGTTAAAATAATTCATAATCACAATACTGAAATCAGGCTACTGAAATGAAATTGAATAAATAATGAAAACATAAAACATTGCAATAAAAACATTTACAGACGTACAGACGGAAAAAAATCACACAGAAGGGTGAAAGGTGGGTTTACCTTTTCCCTTTCCTTTCATTTTTCTCTTTTTTCCTTCTCTTTTCTCTCTTTTTCCTTCTTCCCCTTCTTCCCCTTCTTTTTCCTTCTCCCCTTCCTCAAACAGACTATTGTTCCCCAGCGCACTACTGGCTTGTTAATGCATTATTATGTCATGATTTTACTTGAGGGGGCACATCATTACTAACTCATGATTAACTAACCATACACAAACATAAAGTAATGGCTTGTTAATGCATGATTGTGTCATGACTTTACTTGAGGGGGCACATTATTACTAACTCATCATTAATTAATTATAAAGTAAAATGAATTCATGACTTGTGGTTTGAGGTGTTTTTGGGGTCCTTGAGCTGTTTTGACATGCCCTGACATTTGTGCTTATTTCAGCTACTTAAAACATACCATTTGCCAACATATAAATTTGCTGTATTCAGCACAAACTCTGCTACAATAATATGTGAGCAAAATGGATGTACATGTTTGCATTTTATAGAAAAAAAATATTATGCGTGGTTAGTACGTTTTGGGGAAAAAAATGTCACCGCAATAAGGCCATTTAACCCTCTAGCCGCCACGGTCGAGTTTACTCGACAAGATGCGGCACTGAATAAAACGGCCGATTTTGTCAAATTGGGTGTCAAATTTCATTCGACCTCTCCTCCACTGGATGGCAGACATGTCATACTTCATCCCCGAATCAAAAAAACGTCATGTTTCTATACAAAATGTTCGAGTTAGAGCGCATTGAATCAGTGCGATCAAAATCGGAGCTAGTGTGCGAGTGAGCCATGTTATTAGAGCCTCTCCGCAATCGCGGCGACAGTATTGTGGTGGAGACTTTGTCTAATGCCACTGGCTATGTTAGACGAGGTCGAAGTATTCATAAAACAGTTAGGAGGCAACGTGGAGGCAGGGTGAGGAGTCGCAATGACAACGACAGTAGTCCGAGCTGTGCACACTCGGCGCGCGCGCATAGTTGTCCACAAGACTTTTGAGTTACTATTCTTGTAGGCTACAATTTTTACTTCAAAATGAAGTGAAAATCATTCTGACCACTCTTTCACAAACAACAATATAACAATTTAAATTTCTTACGTCAGTTTTTGGGTCAGCACTGCTGTATGCGTGGGAGTGTGAATGGCCATGAATATTAATGTCATTTACACCTGGCTAGACTAAAGACACTCCCCCAATGGCCCATCAAGGTGCTGTGAGGCAGCCTGAACTAAGAATGATTCACTGATGAATAAAAAGTTAAAAAGCAGCATTTATTCAAAATAGAAATCTTTCCTAAGAACGTAAAGACTTATAGTCATTACTATCACTTAACACATCCTTTCAAAAAAAACAAACATAAAAAGACCAAACTTGGATTTTTTTTAATAAACAAAAAAAAATGTATTCAAAGAATCCTAAAAAAAAACTATCACAGGTTAAAAAAAAATAAGCAGCACAACTGTTTCCAACATTGATTTAAAAAAATCATATCAGAATGATTTCTGAAGGCTGATGGTTAGTTAGCATCACCATCTCACTGATGCTGACATCTGTCCATTTATATTTGCTGCCTTTTGCAGTTGCCTTGGCAGCCTGAGCATTGGTATTGTGGCACAGAGTTGACACAGCACTTTCTGAAAAAAATAGTTTGAATAGACTCATGGGCGAATGCGAGTCTACAGAGCTCAGTTGCGGTCCAGTTTCCCGTGCAGGAAGGAATCGCAGTGTCCGTGGAACCATGTCAACATCAGTCTCTGTTTTCCATGACAGAGTGACTGCCTGTTGCTCGTCTGCTTGTTTGCCTTGGCTCTCTTCGGAACTGGTGCTTGGACATGTTCATTGTCACATCTGTTATAAAAAAGAAGAAAGAAAAAGTGTGAGCATGCTGATAACACAAGCAAAGAAACGGTATTATTATCATTATCAATCACTAATTGCCATGGATAAAAAAAATATGTTTTTTGTAATTTCACACAAGAATATGAACTTTTAGATTATGACGATGTAAACACAATTAGGCTACATTACATCTGTAAAATATTACATCTATGCACTTACTCAGTATGATTCTCGATCGCACCGAGAACTGAATGACACCTGCTGGAGAAGGAGAGCATGATGCAGCCACATTCCTAAAAAACAAAACAAAAAAACTGTTAGCCATTATCGAAAGTAAACTGATGGACAATTAATGGGTATGGATGCACAATGTATGTATATATCTGTTGATGGACGGAGAAACATCTATTGATGGGCCGTAGACCGCGTCACCGCGAGTGTCTGTTTATGGCCCATATAGACCGCACGCATTTACTGATACACTCAATGAACGGATCGTTCGCGAACGATAAATCACTACATTTCAAATATTTACACATCTATTCACAAACATATGTGCATAAGGCAGTATTCACGCATGATAAGTAGTGTCATAGGCTAACCAAAACTGAATATTTATATATAAAAAATATATTGTATTTAGACAGTATCACATATTTTACCGGAGTCTGAAATATATTTCACTAAATCATTATAACCTAAGCAGTTATTCGCAAACAAAATGCAAACACATAAGGCAGTATATACGCATAAGTAGTGTCATAGACTAATCTCAAAACTGAGTGAAATATATGTAGTAGGCTAATATCACATTTAAAGGGGTCATGACATGGTTTTTTGTTTTGTTTTATTATGTTCCCTTATGTGCAATTATAGTATTACTATAGTTTTTTGTACAAAAAATTATAAAAATGTAGTGATTTATGACCTTTTCCCGCCCTGTTTCTCCCCCTCTGATTCAAACAGTCTGTTTTGGAGGTGTTTCCCCTTTAAGAGTTCAGTGTTAACCCAGCTAACAATTTTATGTTCTGGGAACGTTCTGGGAACGTTAGTTTTTGGTTCCCAGAACGTTCTGGGAACGTTCCCAGAATGTTCCCTATTGGTTCTCCGGGAAAGTTTTCTTAACGTAAATAGAACGTCCCCTTAAGGTTAGGGGAACGTTCCGGGAACCTATTCGGAAAATGAAACCTAAAAAAACCCTTTAGGTTATAAAATAGAACCTAAAAAGAACCTACAGGGAACGTTCCTGGAACGTTCTTGTTTGGTTCCCAAAAAATAACCAAATGGGAACCAAATGGGAACCATACGGGAACGTTAGGGGAACGTTCTGTGTTTGCTGGGAACGCCCATTGTTATGATTGGCTAACGTCAGTGCTGCTTATGCAAAATTATTAACGTCAATCATTTTGTATCACATGTAGGCTACACAATTCTCCGCCACGTGAAACTTCGGTCTTCCGATCTTTTACCATCGTGTCAATTCTCAATTGATTTTGATTCATATGCGCGAGGGAGAGAGAGAGGGAGAGCAAGACAGTTTGAAGGCGCGCGCGCGGCCGGGGCTCTCTCTCTCTCTCTTCGTTCTTTCAGTAACATGTGCCCTGTCACACTCATCTACATCACTCACCGAACAAATAAGGCTTTGGCAGGCTGCATATGCTGCAAATAAACTGCATCCAACTGCTTTCCTTGACGTCTGGATCGTTCGGCAGCATTCAAACATGTTGTTTGTCCACAGCCAGGAACAGCACATCTGCGTGGCGTAAACAGACCCCCTCGCTGCACGTCAACGCATGCGATGATGTCAAATGAGGCGTAGTTGTCTTGCGGTGGAGGCGGTCATATGCAAACGACTGGTACGTCACTTCGTACCGTGACGTCACTAAGTTCAAAGGATCTAGAACGAGCTGTATTTAGAGCTTGATTCAATAAATGGTTCGTTTAGCAAATAAACCTTGCAGAAGGTTTTAATGGTACAAAGACCTCTTAAATAGCAAAAGATCAAGGCAAATTTGGTTTCTCATGTCATGACCCCTTTAAAAAGTTTACACGAGCGTATAGGCCTACACGAATGTTAGGGATATTGTGAGGTTATCTTTCCTATGTCAAAAGCTAGCCAAAACTAGGCAAAATATAGTCTGAAAATTCATTTCAGCTCTATGATCAGAAAAGGAATTATATAAAACTAAACAACTTACTCCGAGCTTGTATCCTCGGCGGGGTCAATTCGTTCTCCAAAATGCAGCCGTTCGTCGTCCGAGTTTCATATTCCTCTGAGGAAAAGGTGAATCCTCGGTGTCCAGAATCATCTAAAGGAGTAGCGTGCCATTCTCAAACGCGATGAACTATCAGTGAATCTGATGAAGAAACTTCGTGTTGTTATGGTATTGATCGGGGGGCGTGTGCGATGCGTAACGTTAGATCGCCTATTTACCATGTGAAAAGCTCTGGGGGCGTGGCGGCCTCGGTTTATTAAAGATAATGAAGGGAGAACGAAAAAACTGTACCTCTCCTTGGTTTCAAACGGATTACATAAACTGTAAATATATATATTTTTAAATAAATTACTTCATTTAAAAGAAGAGAATTTCAGCTTCATAAAGAGAAATCTCTCGTATCTCTGTGACAAGTATTGACTGAATTACAGTTAATTTTACGGACGCGTTTCAGAATGGACCTCACTGACAGAGAGAAGGCAAAACGCGCATCATGTTTATTTTTCTTTATTTGACGAAAAGCACAACACTTTGTTTTTATTGTGAGTACCCACAAAAATAATAGAGACTTAACATGATCTAATGATGTACAACACTTATATGTAAGATCAAAATCAACAGAGTAATTTGATTATCTTTTGCACTGATAAGGAAAAAATCGAGCTCGTCGCGCCGGCGCGATAGCCGACCTCAGAGGGTTAACCTTACATCTCTAGCTTCCGTTATTGTTAACACAGCACACTAGTAACTCGCTAACGTTAGACTGCTAACGCGCCACCCGTGCGCTCATTTATTTATTTTCTCTCGCGCGTATAGACAATTTTTGGGGCAAGCCTGACCTGTTGAAAAGAGATGGTATCCATCCCTCCTGGTCTGGTGCTGCTCTTCTCTCTAGTAATTTGGCTCATAGTCTTAGAAATAAAACATGACAATCTGGGGCTCAGGTCAGGAAGCAGACAGACTGACTAAACCGACCGTCTGCTAGCGGCCTCACGTCACCAAGGTCAGATAAATCCCATCACATAGAGCCTCTTTCACCTAGATATCATCATATGGAGACTGTGACTGTTCCCCGAATTTGGAAATCCAAAAAAACGTCAGGTTAAAAATTTAATTGATATTCATCAAATAAAAAACAGATATAATACTGATGAGCAAATGATAAAGCTTGGGTTGCTGAATATTCGATCCCTTACTTCAAAATCTCTCATAGTTAAACCTCTGGGGTCGGCAATCACGCCGGCGTGATCTGCTCACTTTTTTTCTTATCAGTGCAAAACAAACTCAAAATACTTTGTTGATTTTGATCTTACATATAAGTGTTACACATCATTCAATACTGTTAAATGTATTCTTTTTTTTGTGTACACTCTTATTGACATCAAAACCTTGTGTTTTTGTAAAATAAATAAAATAAACAGGGTGCGCTTTCAGCTCACTCTGTCTCCGCAAAAATCTTTCTGAAACGCGTCCAAAAAATTAACTGTAACTCAGTAAATACTTGTCACAGAGACACGAAAGATTTCTCTTTATGAAGCTGAAATTCTCTTCTTTTAAATGAAGTAATTTATATAAAAAAGCAACTATTCTCAGTTGATGTAATCTGTATGAAAAGAGAGAGATTTCTGTCTTTTTCCTTTCACCTAATTATAGCGTATGATGTGTTAATGTGACCACTCCCACTGAGAGCGCGCGCTATTCAAACGTTACTGTTGAGGCAAGCCATGAAAACGCCCACATCAGAACGCCCTAACCTTTATCTCGTCTTGCTGCGCAGTGAGGAATAATTCCTGGAAAAGTTAACTCAGTTACCCGTTTCATTTCGAGGAGCACGGATTCAGCTGATGTAGTAAATCATTTATTCTTAAGTGCTTTGTTCTAATCGCGTTATTGAATAGTGTCTGTAAACTGCACAAAGACTGTTTAAATATTAAATCCGTGTCTGTGTGCGAATGAATGGACGAATTCACAGACACGTTCATTCACTCTCGCTCCTACATTAGTAAGACTAGCCTACTGAGATTTGTTCTAATCGCAATATAGAATAGTATCTGTAAAACGTCTTGGTTACGGATGTAAGCCTCGTTCCCTGAGTAGGGAACGGAGACGTTCCGTCGGATGACGACGAATGGGGGTTTCGCTATTCATCGTCATCCGACGGAACTCGGAGTGACAACGAAAGGGAACGTCTCGGTTACGGATGTAACCCTCGTTCCCTGAGTAGGGAACGGAGACATTCCGTCGGATGACGACGAATAGCGAAACCCCCATTCGTCGTCATCCGACGGAACTCGGAGTGACAACGAAAGGGAACCAAAAAGACTGTTTAAATATGAATCGGGTGTCTGGGTGTGTGAACAAACGAACGCACAGATGCATAGCCTACTGTTACAGACGAAATAGATTAGAAAGTTTTTACTATAAAATAGACATCAAATAAGCTTTAGTTAGACAGTTTCTGCTCATATGTTACATATATAGTATGTTTTGTCAAAAATAAACTAATCAACTGTTATCCAATGCAAGCTTATAATACTTTATATGGAAAAAAAAAATTCTTTTCAAGATATTTCCAACTCTAACTTTGAACCAATTCTATACAATGACCCATATAACCTATTTGACCAGGATTTGTTTCCAGGTATGACTAAAAATGGGTTTTTGACTTTCATTTATATTTTGATTTTATATATATATATATATATATATATATATATATATATATATATATATATATATATATATATATATATATATATATATATATATATGTTGTCCTTTCAATTTTTCCTTGTGTGACACCTGAATGAAAGGCTCATTATTATGCGGGTCAGGTGAGAATCACCTAATTATTCATGATGGGGTTTGGACTGTTCAAGCCCATTCGCATATTGCCTTGGCAAACAAAAAAAAAGTTTTTTACAATAAAACCCAATTCACAGTTTTATGTGAATGATTAGGCAGGATGTTTTTCAGATCATTTTGAAGAAAAAACACTAGGCAACAACATCCATTAGTCAAAAGTCTTGTGGACACACATTTATTATGTGTCTTGTAGCCTTATTTCAGAAACTTTCATTTTTTGTTTTATTCAATAACCTAACCATGCATAAACAATATTCTCTCAAATATACAAACATGTAAATAATTGTTGCTCACATATTGTTGTAGCCCTGTTTGTGCTAAATATAGTGTAATTTCACCTGTGCCATTAATATATTTATAAGCAACTGAAAAAAAACACAAATGTCACAGCATGTCAGAACATCTCAAGGACCCCAAAAACATCTTAGACCCCAGAGGGTTAATGATATGATTTCAGATTATAATCTTGATATGCTGTGTTTGACAGAAACCTGGCTAAAACCAAACGATTACATTATTTTAAATGAGTCAACCCCACAAGATTACAGTTATAAACATGAACCTCGTCTGAAAGGCAAAGGGGGAGGTGTTGCTGTAATTTATAGTAATATTTTCAAAACCACTAAGAAATCTAGTTTTAAATATACTTCTTTTGAAGTATTGGTGCTTAATGTAAAAATATATAGTGTAAACGATAAATCACATTTGAGAATTATGCTGGCTACTGTATACAGGCCACCAGGGCACCATAAAGATTTTATCAAATAATTTGCGGACTTTCTATCAGAATTAGTATTGGCTGCAGATAAAGTACTAATTGTTGGTGATTTTAATATACATGTAGATAATGAAAAAGATGCATTGGGATTGGCATTTAAAGACATTGTAAACTCAATTGGAGTTAGACAACACGTGTCAGGACCTACTCATTGTCGTAATCATACTCTAGATCTAATATTATCACATGGAATAGATGTTGATGCCGTTGAAATTCTGCAGCAGAGCGATGACATCTCAGATCATTATCTAGTCTCATGTAAATTACATTTAGCCAAGGCTGCAAAACCGACTCCGTGTTATAAATACGTTAGACCTATAACTTCTGCCACTAAAGATTGCTTTATCAATAATCTTCCTAATCAGTTTCATCATCTCAGCATCCCGGATAGCTTAGAAGAACTTGATATTGCAACAGAAATGTTTAACTCTCTCTTTTCCAGCACTTTAGACGCAGTTGCTCCGTTGCGCTTAAAGAAGATTAAAGAAAATAGTCCAACGCCGTGGTACAACGAGCACACCCGGGCCCTTAAGAGAGCAGCCAGAAAAATGGAGCGCAACTGGAAGAAAACTAAAGTAGAGGTATTTCGGATTTCGTGGAAAGAGAGCTCGATTGCTTACAGAGAGGCTTTAAAAGCTGCCAGATCTGCTTATTTTTCAACCCTATTAGAAGAAAATAAACATAATCCAAGGTATTTATTTGAAACAGTGGCTAAACTAACGAAAAAGAAAGCTTCAAGCTCAGAAGTGTCCAAGCAACACAGCAGTGATGACTTTATGAACTTCTTCACTTATAAGATTGATAATATCAGGGACAAAATTATAACTATGCAACCGTCTACCACAGTATCGCATCAGGGAGTGCATTGTAGTCTCCCTGAGGAAATTTTTTATTCATTTGTTGCTATAGGAGAGGAAGAATTCTGCAAACTTGTTAATTCATCTAAATCGACAACTTGTATGTTAGATCCTATACCGACTAAGCTACTGAAAGAGATTTTTCCAGAGGTCATTTATCCTCTTCTTAATGTCATTAATTCATCTTAGTCTCTAGGATACGTACCAAAAACCTTTAAACTGGCTATGATAAAACCGCTTGTTAAAAAAACACAACTTGATCCTACAGAATTAGTCAATTACAGGCCGATCTCGAATCTGCCTTTTCTGTCAAAGATATTAGAAAAAGCAGTATCTTCACAACTATGTTCCTTTCTAGAAAGAAATGATATCTGCGAGGATTTTCAGTCCGGATTTAGACCGTACCATAGTACTGAGACTGCTCTCATTAGAGTCACAAATGATTTGCTCTTATCATCCGATCGTGGTTGTATCTCTCTATTAGTGTTACTCGATCTTAGTGCTGCATTTGACACCATTGACCACAACATTCTTTTAAATAGACTAGAAAACTATGTTGGCATTAGTGGAATTGCACTAGAATAGTTTAAATCATACTTAACTGACCGTTATCAGTTTGTAGCAGTAAATGAAGAGATGTCTTATCGATCACAAGTTCAGTATGGCGTACCACAAGGCTCAGTACTAGGACCGTTGCTGTTCACTCTGTACATGCTACCATTAGGGATATCATTAGGAAACATGGAGTTAGCTTTCACTGTTATGCCGATGATACTCAACTAAACTTACCAATTAACAAAATTAACGGAATGCATAGCTGATATAAAAAATTGGATGACTAGTAATTTCCTACTACTAAATTCTGAAAAGACAGAGATTCTAATTATTGGACAAAAAACTTCCACACGTAATAACCTAGAATACTGTCTAACACTTGATGGCTGCTCTGTCAAGTCTTCGTCGTCGGTTAGGAACCTGGGTGTGCTCTTTGATACCAACCTTTCTTTTGAAAGCCACGTGTCTAGTATCTGTAAAACTGCATTTTTCCATCTTAAAAATATATCTAAAATACGCCATATGCTCTCATTGGGAAATGCGGAACAATTAGTTCATGCGTTCATGACCTCAAGGCTAGATTATTGCAATGCTCTACTGGGTGGTTGCCCTGCACGCTTATTAAATAAACTACAGCTAGTTCAAAACACCGCAGCTCGAGTTCTTACCAGAACCAGGAAATATGACCATATTAGCCCGGTTCTTTGGAACAGTTTTCCTAGCATTGTCCGGGAAGCAGACACACTCTGTCAGTTCAAAGCTAGACTAAAAACACATCTCTTTGACCTAGCATAGACATAATACATTATAGACTTCTATAATTCAATGTTAGGCTGCATAGATTAGGTCAGCCGGAACTGGAAACACTTCCCTTAAATCTTGATGTACTCGTTACATCATAAGAGGAATGGCATCTACGCTAATATTAGTGTCTTTGTTTATCCCGAGGTTTTCCCGCAGCCTGTCGGATCTAGCCCGTATCCAGATCTGACGAAGGAGATCCGCCTGGACCCGATGACAATGCAGTGCTGATGTGTCAACTATCCTCTCCCTATGGAGGATCCCTTTCCCACTCTACAGATAAAGAGTTGTGAATTTCGGTTCGCGTACCCCGAAGTTATAAAATAAAACAAATTCTGTATCAAAATTTATAGGCAAGACAAGTAGTTTGTTTAGGCATGGGTTGTATGGAATTACAAACCTGCGCACATATTTTCAAAAGCACATAACTATAGAACCAATTCTGAATGAGCATGTGAACGCCGTCAGCGTTAATCACAGGTTCGCGTTTAAAGTCTGATCATTTCGACGGAGGTGAATCAATCAAAATTAACTTTAGCTGGAAATAACATTATTCAAGAACCGCTATAAAGCCAAAACAATCTCTGTTAGCTTAAATTATATGTTTATCTCTGTAAAGCTGCTTTGAAACAATCCATTGTTAAAAGCGCTATATAAATGAAGATGACTTGACTTGACTATCATAATGTCATGACTTTACTTGGGGGGCACATTATTACTAACTCATCATTAATTACTTATAAAGTAACATGAATTTATGACTTGTTAATGTATCATAATGTCATGACTTTACTTGGGGGGCACATTATTACTAACTCATCATTAATTACTCATAAAGTAACATGAATTCATGACTTGTTAATGTATCATTATGTAATTTCTTGTCTTGGCTCTCCAAGAGTACATCTTTAAAAAGTTATCAACTACACATGTTCTATACATATTCAGCTCTTCTAAATCAGATATCATTTGGTGCTTTTTGATGGTTTGTAAAGAAGTGGAAGAGCAGAGGTGCTGTGCCCGAATTTGGATGGAGAGGGAACTGAACGGTAGGAGGAAAGTGGACACATTTTGAAGGGGCAACAGTGGCCCCAAAGAATGGCAAGGAAACAAGACTAACATCCGACTGCATTATGATATAAAGCCTGTAAACCAATCCACAAAATAACTACAGAAATTACCATGACCTGTGCTAACACTGATTTTAATTTTGAAAATTGCATCTGTTTAATGGATATAGGCCTATTAGTGTAGGTATTTCACTCTTGATGGCAGCAGTGGAATCACTTAAAGCGGAATGAGATTAAATTGTTTTTAATGATAAATGCATCATTGTGTGTTCAATGAGTAAGGTTAAATGTAAATATTGCAAGACATCTAGTGTCATTCAATGATGTTTGTGACAGTTGCTGGTGGCAAATGTATGAACAATTTTACATTGTGCCCTTTTAATACATCTTTCTTCTAATCTAGAGCATGTTTGATTTAGTTTACCCCAAAGTTTTAATTAATACATTAATTAAAAAGCATGTACTAACGTGTAGTTAAGATGGTATATTCATGCAGGAATTCATATGACTCATGTCATAGTTAAGGTTAGTTCTTCATTAGTGCATGTCTTAACTCATCATTAGTTCATAGTAAAATAATTATTAATTCAGGTATTAGTACTGATTATTCATGGACTGTTATTGTAAAGTGTTACCGTATTATTTAATTAACCAAATTAAGTAGCAAAGCAGTACAGCGCAAGCATCAGCAGGTGGAACGCTTCAGACTCCCTTACTCTTTTGTTCTCAACATACACATAACACGAACCACTACCGCCACCTACTGGCCAATATGTACAGAAGAACACAACAATGTATTAATATGACTTCACAAGACTTTGAATATAGTGCAAGAGTTGGACTACTTTAATGATACTTGTATTGTGCTTGTGTGCTCTTTTTGAAGCTGGAAAGCTTCAGTCTTCATTTATTGTGATTGCATGGAACTTAGGGAAAAGCACAGTCTTTAGAATTCCCCATCGTGTTTACCATAAGGATGCAATTTTTTTATATTTTTTTTTGGGGGGGGGGGGGGGGGGGGATTATTCCTTTGTATTTTATAATGATCTGAATGCTCATTGTATTAACACTAACTACAATTTAAAATTATCTTTTTAGTGGCCAATTTTAGAAGTAAAACAAAATGCTACCTCTATGCTACTCATAGTAAACTTTTTAATAAAAAGGCATGGCAGGACATTGTTTTTTTTTAGTTTTTTTTTTTATATATTGAAATCATATATTTAAATGAAAACTATCCCCATTTCAACAACATCAGCATTTTCTAGAAATTAGTCTTAAGGGCCAGTGTAAATTAGGTCTCCTGACAAATGAGGCACAGAGAGATAGGATACAGTTTCAATAAATCTGAGGCAGTGTGCTGTGCTCAGGGCTTCTCTCAAATCTCTGGGGCTGACCTATCTCTCTCTCTTAGGCTATGTAATGCTCAGTGACAAACAGCCAACTGCATAAACAAGATTTCAACATAGAAATTTGAAAGCAGTTTTATGGAACCCTGGTAGAGGCTCCTAAATAGTGATAAAAGAAAGGTAAAGGCTAATGCATCCAGTCCAGAAAGCTCGTATTTTTTTGAGAGTGTCATGTTGCCATGCATCAGCATTGGGTGTGTTAGGGTGCGATTGAACAGTAGTTGATTTGATCTGCTTGCAATGAAGCCACTGCAATTGGGTCTGACTCCTTTTGAGACAACAAGGGTTCTTTAGTGCTGATATTGACAACGCATCATCTTACTAATTTGGCCTGACAAGTAGGCCAATGTACACGGGTAAGACAGGTAATGGAGTCTCCTGGAAATGCTTCACTAAAGATCAAGTTCAAATGGATTCCTGGTTAGTGTCCATTTAATGTGATTTCAAAAAGGAACACGCCACAATAAAGTGCTGCTTAAGGTAGGAAAATGTGTTTAAGGAACAGCAAACTGAGATCAAGCCTGAAGCAATGGAATGTAGAATGAGACTCTAAAACAGATTAATGGACCATTTGTCTGTATTACTTCGAACAAAGCGGAAACTTCCAGATGCAAGATGATGAGAAGAAAATAAGTTGGTGGCGGCTTACTTCATATAAGACATCAAGGTATCATTGAATTATATATAATCATTTTGAAGAACAATAATTAAAGTTAAAAGATAAGTTAAAAAGTCACAAATTGTAATTACAATGTAAAACACCTGAAAAATGTGAACTGGAATATGTAATTGGGGGCCGTCACTAGGTGGGACAGTACAATCCAATTTTCTTCACCCCCTATTTTTACATCGCTTACAGTTAAAGGGTTAGTTCACCCAAAAATGAAAATTAAGTCATTAATTACTCACCCCTATGCTGTACCAACCCCGTAAGACCTTCAGTCGTCTTCGGAACACAAATGAAGATATTTTTTATTAAATGTGACAGCTGGATCACTCCTCCATAGGGAGACTTCAAGAGATTTCCACGACGCATGCGCGAGAATTGCGATCTCCTTCAACTACTTCAGTTAAGTTCTCGCGCGTGTGCGTCGTGGAAATCTCTTGAAGTCTCGTTTCAGGCCTACAAGGAAGAAAAGGAATAGTCGAATAAAGTCGTTATTTTTGTTTGTTTTTTCGCACAAAAAGTATTCTCGTCGCTTGATAAACTTATAGTTGAGCCACTGTTGTGACATGGAATATTTAAACATTTTCTTCATTGACTTTCTGGGCCGGCAGGTTTCAATCCCTTAGGGAGCCTATGGAGGAGTGATCCAGCTGTCACATTTAATCAAAAATATCTTCATTTGTGTTCCGAAGACGAACGAAGGTCTTACGGGGTTGGTACAGCATGGGGGTGAGTAATTAATGACTTAATTTTCATTTTTGGGGGAACTAACCCTTTAACTAGCAAGTTTCTATAGGTGCACATGTAGAGCCATACAGTATTTCACCATACAGTATTTCAAAGATGCTTGCATCCAGATCACAATAATTTATTCTTAGTAAAACATTCATAAAGAATGTATGTTTAATTGTATTTAACATATCTGTCATCCAGGTTTGTGTACATTTAAGCACGCTTAAGTTCTATGTTTGTCTGTTGCGTTTCGTTTCTCCTGATGTTTGGATATAGTACAATGAGGCATGTGCAAAAGGCAAAGCTGCAGTTTGTGCCTAAATTTTGCATTTCTGTGCTGAGCATGCACAGAGCCTCTGGGGTCAGGAATGTTCCAAGAATGTAAAGGGGAAATGAATGTTAATGGTTGTGATTTGATTGTTCTGCTAGATGTATTTATTGTACATTGTCATCTTGATTTAATTGTTTTGTATATGGATCATGTTTTTGTATGTGGATCATTTATTTTGTGTTCTGAATGTTAGATCATGGGACATGGTGAGACAAATGACTGTTATGTGCTGAGGGGGTGGAGCCACATAATTGAGGAACTGTTTGGTTGTACCTCTGGTGAGTGTGTTTCTGAACCTTGATGCGGAAGGATCTCAGCCAATAAAAAAAGTGGCAAATACTATTTGCACCTCAGTGTATTAATACTAATTAATAATTCATTACATTTATATAGCGCTTTTCTCTGCACTCAAATCGCTTTACATAGAAGGGGGAATCTCCTCAACCACCACCAATGTGCAGCATCCACCTGGATGATGTGACGGCAGCCATATTGCACCAGAACGCCCACCACACACCAGATTACTGGAGGAGAGGAGAAAGAGTGGTGAAGCCAATTGGTATATATATATATATATATATATATATATATATATATATATATATATATATATATGTATATATATGATATATATATATATATATATATATATATATATATATATATATATATATGTATATATATATATATATATGATTAGGAGGCCATGATGGACAGTGGGCAAATTTGGCCAGGATGCCAGGGTTACACCCCTCCTCTTTCAAAAGATTTTCGGGATTTTTTTGTGACCACAGGCCTCAGGCCCGATTCAGGGCCTCGGTTTAACGTCTCATCCGAAGGACGGTGCTCTTTGACAGTATAGTGTCCCCATTACTATGCTGGGGCGTTAGGACCCACACAGACCACAGGGTGAGCGCCCCCTGCTGACCTCACTAACACCTCTTCCAGCAGAAACCTGGTTTTCTCAGAAGGTCTCCCGTACTAACCAGGCTCAGCCCTGCTTAGCTTCAGTGGGCAACCAGTCTTGGGCTACAGGGTGATATGGCTGCAGTATTGTAGTATATTATGAAACAGTATATAAAGACAACAACATACTCAGTGCATATGATTATATTGATTAAAATCATAAATGGATACTGCCTTATTGAGACATTACTTGTCCCTGTAGGGCTTTGTGGTCTGCTTTAGCAATTTCTCACAACAGGCACCAGAATTTAGTGGGTCTCACAAGTGGCACCAAACTAATATTCTGAGTTTTGGTCACATTTCTTAAGATGAGCAAAAGTGTCAGATGATTCCTTCCCAAGTTACGGGTCACCAGCCAGGAATTTGATCTTGACTATAAGGAAAAATCAAAAGATTGTTGAATAAATAAGAAATATATACATTTGAAAGAGTTTGTCATGACAAATCTGAATGATTTGTTAGATAGGCTATTGTTAACTTGTATAGCCTCTTACTGTTTTATTAACACAAGGAAAGCACATGTGTAACACAAGGAATTTTGGTAACACTTTACAATACGGTTTCATTATTAGCATTGGTTAACTACATTAGTTCATTACTTCACTTCTACATCATATTAATCATTGTTAATGTTAATTTCAGCATTTACTAATACATTATTCAAATCAAATGTTGTATTTGTTAACATTACATTTACATTTATTCATTTAGCAGACGCTTTTATCCAAAGCGACTTACAAATGAGAACAATAGAAGCAGTTAAACTAACCATAGGACAACAATATGCAAGTGCTACGACCCTCCTCATTTTAATCTAACGCAGTACGGGTATTATAATATTTTTTTATAAAGATAATAAATATAGACTAGAAGATAAAGTGTTAGTATTAATGGATCAAGTGTTGCCGAAAAAGATGCGTCTTAAGACGTTTCTTGAAAATGGCCACGGACTCAGCAGCTCTGGTTGAGTTGGGCAGGTCATTCCACCAGCATGGAACAGACCAGAAAAAGGTCAGAGAAAGAGATTTTGTGCCTCTTTGAGATGGCACCACAAGACGGCGTTCACTTGCAAGTTTCTGGATGGCACGTAAGTCAGAAGTAAGGAGTTTATGTAGGAGGGAGCAAAGCCAGTGGTTGTTCTATAGGCAAAAGTCAGTGACTTGAATTTGATGCAAGCGGCAACTGGCACCCAGTGCAATTTTGTGAGGAGAGGAGTGACGTGTGCTCTCTTCAGCTCGTTAAAGACCACTCTAGCTGCAGCATTTTGGATCAGTTGCAGAGGTTTGACAGTGCAAGCTAGAAGACCTGCTAGGAGAGAATTTCAATAGTCCAGCCTTGATAGAACAAGTGCATGGACAAGGAGTTGTGTAGCGTGCTCTGATAGAAAGGGCCTGATCCTCCTAATGTTGTATAAGGCAAATCTGCTGGACCGGACAGTTCTAACAATGTGGTCTGTAAAGTTAAATTGATCATCAATCAAAACTCCAAGGTTCCTGGCTGACCTTGATGGAGTTATGGATGACGAACCTAGCTGAATGGAGAAGTTGTGGTGTAGTGTTGGGTTGGCCGGGACAACAAGCAACTCTGTCTTCGCAAGGTTTAGTTGAAGGTGGTGGTCCTTCTTCCAGCCAGAAATGTCTGTCAGGCAGGCTGAGATGCGAACAGCAACAGTCGGATCATCAGGCTGGAATGAGAGGTAGAGTTGTGTGTCATCAGCATAGCAGTGATAGGAAAAGCCATGTTTCTGAATTACAGATCCTAGTGATGTTCTGTAGATGGATAAGAGAAGTGTTCCAAGCACTAAACCCTGAGGCACCCCAGTAGCTAGATGTCGGGTCTTGGACACCTCACCCCTCCACCTACCTGAGAGGTAAGACTTGAACCATTGTAGTGCGGTTCCCGAGATGTCCTTCGTCTTTAAAATTGACAGGAGGATCTGGTGGTTAGCTGTGTCAAAGGCAGCAGACAGATCCAGCAGGATGAGAACTGAGGATTTGAAAGCTGCTCTTGTCAGCCTCAGAGCTTCTAATACCGAGAGCAGGGCAGTCTCAGTTAAGTGTCCACATTTGAAACCAGACTGTTGTTTGTCCAGGAGGTTATTCTGTGTAAGAAAGGAAGAGATCTGGTTGAAAACAACGGTTTAAAACAACTCGTTCAAGTGTTTTCATGACGAATAGAAGACGGGATACCGGTCTGTCATTTTCCAGATGTGCTGGATTTAGAGTGGGTTTCTTAAGCAGTGGGGTTACCCAAGCCTGCTTAACCCTCTGGTGTCGGCAAACGCGCC
Source organism: Tiaroga cobitis (assembly GCA_030578255.1). NCBI lineage: Eukaryota > Metazoa > Chordata > Actinopteri > Cypriniformes > Leuciscidae > Tiaroga > Tiaroga cobitis. Next base: position 23,235,012 of record CM060591.1, read on the forward strand.
GCCGCGTTTTGCTCGATTTTTTTTCACAAAGCAGCAAAATAGACTTAAAATACTCCGTCATTTTTGGTCATACAGACTTAAGAAATATGAAAAAAATAAAATGTTAAATGTATTCTTTTTTATGTGTCCACTTACAATCGAAATAAAACATTTTGCTTTTGTAAAATAAAGAAAATAAACTGGGTGTGTGTAGCAATGTTCAGGGAAGAAGGAGGCAGGAACCGGGGAACAATCAAATAAAACTTTATTTAAATGAAAACCAACAAAATACCTGCCAGCAGCCCCTCACAGACGACTGCTGGCTACCAAAATAAAATACAAACAAAAGCAGGCCTGTTCCTCTCTCGATCAGCCACGTCGTCGCTCCCCCTTTATGCTTCCGCTCCTCCGTGAGAGATGCGAGACTGGTGTGCTCACAGGTGCTGCTCATTAGCAATCGCACCACCGGCCTCGCGACATTCTCTCACGTCCCTCGGCCGTCCTGTTAGCCACAGTGTGCTTTCTGGCTCTCCGTCACCGTGAACTTTTATTTTGGAGCACGTCTCTAAACTTAAACAAAACTCAGCAAAGAAAGGTGACCTGTGGAGGAGTTTGTGTTGTGTTCTGAGGCAGGTTAAAGGGTTAGTTCACCCAAAAATGAAAATTAAGTCATTAATTACTCACCCCCATGCTGTACCAACCCCGTAAGGGCTTCGTTCGTCTTCGGAACACAAATGAAGATATTTATGATTAAATCTGAGAGGTTCATGACTGCTACATAGGCTCCCTAAGGGAATGAAACTTGACGGCCCAGAGAGTCATTAAAGAAAAGGTTTAAATATTCCATGTCGCAACAGTGGCTCAACTATAAGTTTATCAAGCGACGAGAATACTTTTTGTGCGAAAAAACAAACAAAAATAACGACTTTATTCGACTATTCCTTTTCTTCCTTGTAGGCCTGAAACGAGACTTCGAGAGATTTCCACGACGCATGCGCGAGAATTGCGATCTCCTTCAACTACTTCAGTTAAGTTCTCGCGCGTGCGCGTCGTGGAAATCTCTTTCATTTTTGGGTGAACTAATCCTTTAAGGTTGAGAGTGAGGAGGAAGTGATCTGAGGTGTGCAGCGGAGTGACCAGTGTATGGTCAGTGGAGCAGTAGCGCGTGTAAATAAGGTCTAATTGGTTACCTGATTTGTGAGTAGCCGCAGTAGATACTCGTTTGAGGTCGAATGAGGCAAGCAGAGTGAGGCAAACATTAGTTAATGCACTGTGAACTAACATGAACAAACAATGAACAGCTGTATTTGTTTTAACTAAAGTTAACAAAGAATAACAAATACAGTAACAAATGTATTGCTCATAGTTAGTTCATGTTAGTTAATACATTAAGTAATGTTAACAAATTAAACCTTATTGTAAAGTGTAGGCAGATTTTTTTTTTTAGCAAAAGATAGTGTAGTGTCTGGACCAATTAGACACACACAAATTATTCATTATATTTAATGAATAATCCAGCAAACTCACTCTCCGAACAAAGGTCTGTGAAACTTCCCCCAAATCAACCTAACAAACTGGCAGAACTTGGTGTCCTGTTACAGGACACAGTAAGACTGATAAGTTTTAGACCCAAAGGAATGTGCAGGGAATTAATTCATGCTGAGAAGGAGAAATGAACCCTTTTAATCCTATATATTTTACATACAGTAACCATGTGATAAATGTATTAACCCTCTGGGGTCGGCAAACGCACCGGCGCAGTTCTCTTACGAGAGGTTCTCTCGTATTGCGTAAGCTAGCTTACGCTACGGGAAAGATTCATCTTTGCTGAGATATTGAAGCCAAAAATTATTTCATAATTTGTATCCATACACAACGCAGTTCCTCTGCGGCAGACCTAGAGCGGGCTAGCTAGCAGCTCATTGGTTCGCTCAGAGAGAACTGCTTAAGCCTATGGGAGAGCGGGGCTGAACCCGCTTCCAATGAGAGGCGCCCGCGCGCTCATTGCGTCATGGCCCGCCAGAATGGGCGTGGCCATGGTGTATATAACAGTCTCTCCCAGGCTTATATGTTGATTCATTTCATCTTCAGCGAGCTACACGCTTCTGCTGTCCTGAGAAAAGCCGCCGTCGTGGAAAAGGCACCTTCTAGCGAGCATCTGGGAGTCTGAGGAAGCCGGCCGTCTTCGCCACCTTCAGCCGTCCTGCAAGCTAGCGCCATCCGACGGATTCATATCCTTACCAAAAATCTTCTTGTATTGTGTGTGTGTGTATCTAAAAGAGCAGCGAGCGTCTTTTTTAAGATGCCTCGCACACCTGCGGCTCATGCCGCGTCCCTCTCAGCGCCAGAGCCCGCCTTCTTCTGCGCTCTCTGCCTGGGACTGGGACACGCAGAGCTTTCTCTCGCCAACGGCGGATGTTTCCTCTGCGATTGTGCTTCTGTTGTTGACCCTGCGGGCTCGACTCGAAGCGTTACGCCGCCTCCCCCTCTCACCGCCTATGAGCGCTGAATGGGGGACGAGCCGCGTACAGCTGTGCCAACCGCGGCTAGCTTTCTTTACTTTACAAGAGAGCTAGCCCGGCCGTCACCGGCAAGTGGGTTTATAGTGCGTTAAGTTCCGTCGAGGCCGAACTAGTCACTGCTATCACACCCTCTTATTTGCTCGCGCTATTGAGCCTGTGTCTCCCCCCTAGCTCAGTGGTGGAACACAAAGCCTCTCGCGCCAGAGACCCGTGTTCGATTCCGGCTCTCGCAGATAATTTTTTATGCAGCTCTGAGCTCTCGGCTAGCTTTCTTACGTTACAGAAAGCGGCCGCGCTCTCCCGCCTGCATATAACGCTACATAAAGCGTCTATTCCGGCTCTCGCAGATAATCTTTATGCAGCTCTGAGCTCGCGCCCAGCTCTCTTACGTGACAGAAAGCGGCCGCGCTCTCCCGCGCTCATGAGAAACGTTCTCATTTCCGAGCATAAAGCTGGACAAATGGGTTATAGTGTGTTAGTTCCGCTGAGGCCGAACCTGTTAGTGCTATCACGCCCTCTTATCTGCTCGCGCTACTGTGCTTGTGTCATTACCCCTGTGAGTGGTGTATCACAAAGCTTTTCGCGCCAGAAATTCCGGCTCTCGCAGATAATTTTTATGCCGTCACAAGTCCACCCTCTGCAGGCTAAAAATAGTCTCGTGCCCGCTTGCCGCGCTCACGTTTCTAACACGCACTTGCACGCGACGCGCGTCACAAGTGCAGCCGATTTCAAGCTATATATATATCCCGCTGCAGGCCGCTCACGTGACCAGCCTCAGCTGAGAAAAGGACGGCTATTTCTCACCATGGCTGAACCGCCATCAAGGTTTCGCCCTCTGTCAGTCCCCGTTCACACGGCTACTGCAGCAGTGTACACCGCCATCAACAAGCCGGTCTCTTTTCCCGCTTGCATGTGCACAAACGCCGTTTTCACCGCGTCCCAGAGAAATCAAAAAAAAAAAAAAAAAAAAAAAAAAAAAGGTGCATAAAAGCCTCTTGTGTAGAAAATGTGCCCACAACACTGTGTTCACTCATACACAAAACACTGCAGGTGCACAAACACCGTTTTCACGGCGACCCAGAGATATCTCAAAAAGAGCATAAAAGCCTCACGGGTAGAAAAATCTCCCGCTGTGGCCGGACCGCCGTCAAAGCTTCGCCCTCTGCCAGTCCCCGTTATTTCGCCGACTGCTGTAGTGTTGACCGCCACAAACAAGCCGGTGTCCCAGCCCGCTTGCGAGCGACAATAAGCCGTTTTTGCGGCTACCCAGAGAAATCTCAAAAAGAGAAAATTTGCCAGTTGTGTAGAAAATGTGCCCACAATCATGTGCTCACCCATACACACAAGCATAACATATCCTGTGTCTCTATCAGAGCCCCATCACATGAAACGGGCACAGCCCGCTCTAATATCAGAGAACATAAACACGCCCACGAGCTCGTGCGCGTGTCCCCTCTCTGCTCGCTCTGTTTCACGGCCCATAGACTCCTCTCTGAGTGCAAATCCCGTTGCCACACACATTCAAAGCGCGGCCACACACTGTGTCCAGCCCGCTATGTGCAGCAATCAGGGCAATATAGCCATTCGGCCGTTAGCCGCATGCTCCAAAGCGTGTGAAGCCATTCCAGGCATTTCCCCGTGGGTGTTAAGCATTATAAAGGGCGGGCGCGCAGCTCGAATCTACTGTCAGCCCGCTGGCCGCCGGCACGCTCCGCTCAGAAATTGCGACGCTGTTGCAAAAGGGGCGCTATAGAGAGAGTCCCGCCATCTATGACCGAGTTGGGGTTTTACGGCCGTTATTTTCTGGTTCCCAAGAAAGACGGCGGCCTCAGACCGATTTTAGATCTCAGGTCTTTGAACAAAGTGCTCATGAAGAGACCGTTCAAGATGCTCACTACCAGGAAACTCCTCGCGCAAGTGCGCCAGGGGGACTGGTTCATCTCTCTAGACCTGAAAGACGCCTATTTTCAGATCCAGACAAATCCCCGTCACAGGCCATTCTTACGTTTCGCCTTCGAGGGTCTTGTTTATCAATACGCCGTTCTCCCGTTTGGCTCAGACTGATCTCATAAAATTGCGTGTGTATGACACGCCAATTCGTATTTCCATTTTTGGCGTGCTATCAACACGCACAATCGCTTTTCAGCGTGTTTATGAACGCAGTTGACTTAACGTTATTACTGTATATATAAATATATGACCTACCTCCACCCCGTCCCTAAACCTACCCGTCACTGGGGTTAATAGCATTTATGAGTCTTCCCCTACCATCCTAGGGAAAAAAATTATCGCTCCCCAAATGTAGATCTACATTTTGCTTCGTTTCGCTCGGAAATTTAATGGCGTGTACATATACGCGGAATCACTTGGACATTAATGGCGTAAACATACACGCATACACGCGGATATCTCAAAATGCGTATAGATAACACGCAACTTGACTTGAAAGTGGCGTGTCTGTTTACGCAAAAGTCATGATGTCATGTTGTTCGGCTTATCTCTGGCGCCCCGTACATTCACGAAGTGCATGGATGCGGCGCTCGCCCCCCTGCGAAGCCAGGGGCTGCGTATTCTGAATTATCTGGACGACTGGCTGATTTTGGCCCAATCACAGACGAAGCTTCTGTCGCACCGCGCAGTTCTCCTCGACCATCTGGAAACGCTGGGCCTCTCTGTCAACTGGACAAAGAGCTCTTTTCTTCCCAGTCAATCGATTTCCTTCCTAGGAATAGATTTGAACTCGGTCACGATGACGGCTCGCCTGTCTACACGGCGCGCGCGCAGTGTTCAGCGTCTAGCCGCCTCGTTTTCAGATGGACACCCGCACACCTCTGAAAACTTTTCAGAGGATGCTGGGTTACATGGCCTCAGCCTCCGCTGTACTTCAGCTGGGCCTTCTGCACATGCGCCCGCTTCAGCTCTGGTTAAACAGCCGTGTACCCCACCGCGCGTGGAACACGGGCCGCCAGCTGATCAGGGTTACGCAGACATGTCTCACGGCGCTGCAGCCATGGACAGTAGCAGAATGGTTTCGACAGGGCGTCACGATGGGGACCTTTTCCTGCCGAAAAGTCATCTCGACAGATGCATCCAACACGGGTTGGGGTGCAGTCTGCGAGGGCTCACCGGCCTTCGGCCATTGGTCGACTCAGGAAAGCCCCTTACACATAAACTGTCTGGAAATGCTTGCGGTCGAGAACGCGCTTTCGCGCTTTCTCTCGCTCATTCGGGGACACCACGTCCTGATCCGTTCGGACAACATGGCTGTGGTCTCCTATCTCAACCGTCAGGGCGGTGTCAGATCCAGAAATCTCTGTCTACTGACACACCGCATTCTAGTTTGGTCTCAGAGCCGCCTGCTCTCGCTCAGAGCGACGCATGTGCCGGGCCATCTGAACGACGGTCCAGACATACTGTCCAGGAACCTCATCTCCACAGGAGAATGGTCCCTGAACGCACAAACGGTCCAATTACTGTGGCGGCTATTCGGCAGAGCAGAAGTAGACCTCTTCGCGTCAGAAGAGAACGCTCACTGCCCAATATATTTTTCGAGGAGCGAGGACGCGCTAGCCCAGGAATGGCCTCGCCGCCCGCTCTATGCATTCCCTCCGATCGCTCTGTTACCACAGGTAATCCAGAGGATCAGGGACACACGCCACTCGGTGCTCCTCATAGCCCCGCGTTGGGAGAGTCAGAATTGGGTTCCGGAGCTCACGCAGCTGTCACAGACAGCCCTGTGGCCCATCCCAGTCAGAGCAGATCTCCTCTCTCAAGCTCGCGGCACGATCTGGCACCCCCATCCACGGCGCTGGGCGCTACATGCATGGGTGATCAACGACTATTCGTCGATTTGCCAGAGGGAGTAAGAAACACTATCATACAGGCTAGAGCACCTTCCACGAGAAGGCTCTATGCGTATAAATGGTCTGTGTTCTCAAAATGGTGCACCGACAAACAGCTGGACCCACGGTCGTGCGAGGTGCCGTCTTTGCTTGTTTTCCTTCAAGAGATGCTGGACAAGGGCAGGGCCCCCTCCACTCTCAAGGTTTATGTGGCAGCCGTCGTGGCGTTCGCTGAACCCCGACGCGCTCAGTCCCTGGGCAAAGACGAGTTAGTCATCCGCTTCCTCAGGGGAGCTAAGAGGATGAACCCTCTGCGGCCCCCGTCGGTTCCTATTTGGGATCTTTCTATAGTCCTCGAAGCTATGAAAGCACCCCCGTTCGAACCGCTCGAGTCTGTGGACCTAAAATACCTCTCGCTCAAAACCGTTTTCCTGACGGCTCTGTCCTCAGTAAAACGCGTAGGGGATCTTCACGCGCTCTCATCCAGCGCCGCGTGTCTTGAGTTTGGGCCGAATGATTCTGTTGTCATTCTCAAACCTAGGCATGGCTATGTCCCGAAAGCGATTGGTACCCCGTTCAGGGCTCAGATTATTTCCCTATCGGCTCTGCCTTCATCCGATAGTGAGCGCGACGCCAATCTCCTCTGCCCGGTGCGGGCTCTGAGATTGTACACTACGCGCGCTGCCGCGTTCAGACGCGCTGAGCAGCTTTTCGTGTCGTTTGGGGGGCGCACCAAAGGTCTGGCCGCCTCTAAACAGACACTGTCTAGATGGATAGTGGACGCTATTGCCTCTGCTTACGCATCTAAATGCCTGCCCTGCCCTCTGGGCATCAGGGCGCACTCCACTAGAGGCATGGCCTCATCGTGGGCATGGTCCTGTGGAATTTCCATTCATGACATTTGTGTGGCCGCGGGATGGGCCTCCCCGTCCATTTTTGTCAGATTATACAACTTGGAAGTCCCCGCCTTGCAGGCAAAATTACTAGCTGTCTAACGACCAGCTCTCTAAGAAGCTGCATTACTGGGAGTCCCTCACAACCGGTTCGCCCCTTGTGCTCTCCTTAAATGCTTATACACTTCATGTGCCCGCTCTGCTGGCCCCATACATGCTTATGTGTACACTTCATGTGCCCGCTCTGCCGGCCTCATAATACATTCACTCCACGTCAGGGGCGTAGCACAAGATCCCGGGCCCTATGTATAGGCAGTCCTGATGGGCCCCCATGTTCCAAATAAAATATATTCCAGACTTTTCAAGGGCCCTCTCTCCCCTTGGGGCCCTGGTAATCAGTACTGGTTTTACCCCCAGTCCGACGCCCCTGCTCCACGTTAAAAATCCCCCGGTATATCCCTGGGATTCATGAGTGGATTCATAGCGCGCACGGCATTGACCAGGTGTTCCCGTAGCGTAAGCTAGCTTACGCAATACGAGAGAACCTCTCGTAAGAGAACGAATCGGTTACCTAACGTAACCTCGGTTCTCTCTAGAAGAGGGAACGAGTATTGCGTTCCCGGCCGTGCTTGCGCTACTAGCGTTTCGCTTCACGCTGAAATAAATCAACATATAAGCCTGGGAGAGACTGTTATATACACCATGGCCACGCCCATTCTGGCGGGCCATGACGCAATGAGCGCGCGGGCGCCTCTCATTGGAAGCGGGTTCAGCCCCGCTCTCCCATAGGCTTAAGCAGTTCTCTCTGAGCGAACCAATGAGCTGCTAGCTAGCCCGCTCTAGGTCTGCCGCAGAGGAACTGCGTTGTGTATGGATACAAATTATGAAATAATTTTTGGCTTCAATATCTCAGCAAAGATGAATCTTTCCCGTAGCGTAAGCTAGCTTACGCAATACTCGTTCCCTCTTCTAGAGAGAACCGAGGTTACGTTAGGTAACCGATTCGTTTTGCTCGATTTTTTTTTCACATAGCAGCAAAATAGACTTAAAATACTCCGTCATTTTTGGTCATACAGACTTAAGAAATATGAAAAAATAAACTGTTGAATGTCTTCTTTTTTATGTGTCTACTTACAATTGAAACAAAAAATTGTGCTTTTGTAAAATAAAGAAAATAAACAGGGTGTGCTTTCTGGCTCTCCGTCACCGTGAACTTTTTTTTTGGAGCACGTCTCTAAACTGAAACAAAACTCAGGGAATACTATTCTCCCAGGCATGAGCTATATATCTTTATAATCAGTGAGTACTTTTAAATGGTCTAATTCATAACAAAAACAAATATTCTCTGTTTATGTAATTTATATTAAAGAGAGAGATGTCAGTCGTTCTCATTTCAGCTCAAATGCAAATGTTCTGAGGCGATACATGCAAACATGACAACGCCCCCACATCAACTCGATAAAACAAAACAAGTTTAATCAGATCGTTTTGCGAGGCTGTAAGGAATAATCCTGGGATACATCAGAAGTGCTGGTGTTGTAATGTCTTTCTGTGTTCCCCCTGTCTTTGTGCTTTTGGTTCAGTCCTGTTCACATTGTTCCCGCTCCTCGTTTGTGTTCATGTATAGCCTACCACGCCCCCTTGTTATCTTGTTTAGCTTGTTTTGGCCTTGTAATTAAGCCCTGTGTTTTAATCCAGTCCTTGTGAGTTCTTGTGTGTTGTTACTGTGGATGTTGGATGCCCTGTTTCTGTTTCTGTTTCTGTTCCTAGTCCTAGTCCTAGTCTTTGTGAAGTTTTCAGTTTATTAAATCAGTAGAGAGTGCTTGCCTCGTCAAAATTAAATCCTAATTGGAGATTGATAAACTCCAAAAGAAAACTTAAGTCAAATATTAAACTATGGGAGAACTTGACAATTAAAATTGAGATTGAGAAATGTGAAACGTTATTGAGAACTAGAATAATTATTTTTATGTAAGAACAAATAAGCAGAAGCAGTACTGGATTAACAGTTGCTAAATGCTGATTAAACAAACAGCTTGAAAAGTTGACCATGAAAGAACTAGAAGCTGATGTTTTGCTTTCAAAAGATAAGTTTGTTATTGGCTATAATGAAACAGTTTGCTTATCTGGATCTGATGTGTACTGTGGCTGAAACTGCCAGTGCAACAGAGACTCAATCTGAGTGGAAATTTGTAATGTCTAAATAAAGACAACTATAAAACCATGTTTATTTGAAAACACATGTAATTTCTGGCAAAGATGTCTTAAGCTGGGATAGAGTTAAAAGATGGTAGATAAAAGTTTGATGTTAGAAGTATATGAGAGAGCAGTGTACCAGTCCTGAATGTCTCAGAGTCTCTCTCATTCAATGTAAAGCACAGTGTTTCAGTTGAAGATCATAGACACAGAGATGTTAAAAGAAACCATTGCCATTTAGAGAGCAATTTGTTTTAAAAGTAAAACTGAATGACTTTAAAGAAGTATTTAAACGATATTTACAGTATTTACAGACCTTAAACGATAGAGGTGACATTTTGATTAGCTCATTTTAGGACCAGTAACAACTTTGTCTCATTTAGTCTCCACCTCTCAGGGCCGATGGCTCCGTCTACAGATGAAGTTCACTGAATGTACGGATGATCTAAATTCGCTGAGCATAGTCTAAGCAGCTAGGTTTCTGCTTTTAAGATGGTTAATGGATTTAAGTGATTAAATACAGCTGTTATTAACCTGTCTCCCTGTGTGAACACTATTAGGCAATCGGAATGGCTCTGGTGACTCTTGAACGTGCCTTTCCTAAGCTCCAGAAAACAGCTGAGTTCTGTTGAAGAAAATGTGATGGGAAAGAGCGGTCACCAGTGTACGAGTGGCTACTCAATGACGGGATGATCTTCCTGGCCAGGGGACAGCCCAACCCAGGGGGCCACGAGCACTGGGGCATCTCCGGATGGAGGTGTTATATGCGAGAAAGGTATGAGAGTTGAGGGCTGATTACTGGAGGCCACCGGGGTCAGCAGAGCATTGAGAGGTGAGATGCGCTGTGAGGAGTTACGGCAGTCTGACCCAGAAAATGTGAGTTTCCTCTATACCAGCGGTTTTCAATAGGTGAGGCGCGCCTCCCCTGGGGGGCGCCAAAGAGGCACAGGGGAGGCGTGACACGCGAAGAAAAAAATATCTGTATCAGAGAATGTCTGTATGCTCTATTAACATAACAGGGCTTAAATTATTCCGGCAACGCATGTGATACATTTTTGTATATGATCACGCTCTAATTTACGCAAATACTTTTAAACCATCCATTCGTGACAAGACAAAAGAGAACGCGCTGTCAGTGAATGTCCTCCTGACACACACACAGACACACACACACGCACGCACGCATGACGCACAGAAAGACGCGCGCCCGTATCCAGTTCTCTTTCGCACTTGAACGAACATTAAAGGCACACTATGCTGGAATTCCGTTTTTGTCAAACAGCGAACCCTAGAGTCGCTGTGGAGTACTTGTATTTAACGTTACTGTCGTAAATGCCACTCACGGAGAGCGTCTGCCATAGGCTGGTCTCTGCACTCACGGCCTGATACCCCTTTGAAGCTGTTATATTAAGGTACAAATCTTGCATAGTGTACCTTTAAATAAGAGATCTAGCGCTAAAATGTGTTTTTGAACTCAACCTGAGCGCTCGTGTCTGCTGCTATCAGTGTCATAGATACATAACGTTAGTCATTGTGTCTCTTGTGGCGGCGCGCGCGCAGTCTTCACTCGGACGCGCTCTTCAATATATCGCCGTTGCGGAGACTCTATTTATTCCGGTGAAATCACAAAATAAAATGCACACAAATTTAGAAAGATTTGCTTACTAGGCCATCAACAAGATCGCCAGGTCAGCACCACTGTTGCATCCAGTGCTGCTTTTTAGCTCGCGCCAACGAGTGAAAGCCCGACCGAGAGGGACTCACTCTTGTCCTCACGCGGTCAGATTCTCTTTTCCTTTTCCTAGTCTCTTCCGACCGCGTTTTCTTTGCTTTTTCCATCGTCAAGTATCACGTCTGAAATGCGCGCAAGTGGCTTCGTGCTTCAAATGTTGTTGTTGATGTGTGTGACATCGTTGCCGTAAAGCATGTCGTCATTCTCGCGAGATTTGTCGGGGGCGCTTCTCTCAAACTTGCATTGCTGGTTTTTCCAGCGGCGTCCCCCCCAAGCTTTACTACCAGGATGATTCGCCCTAATATGAGTTTGTTTACCACCGAAATGACTTTGAAGCTGTTATATTAAGGTACAATTCTTGCATAGTGTGCCTTTAACCCACACATTTATGCCAAAATGTCCGTTTTGTCGAGTATCCTCACAAGAATTGTCTTAAATGAGTTAAATAAAATCTTAAATAGAAAGAGTAGCTAGGGGAGCGTGGGGCACAACCTAACGCGGGGTTAAATGTGCACGGACCTTTTAATAGTTAGTCGGGATCAAGCCGGCTGTGTTTCCGCTCGTTTTCTCTCGCTGCCAGAAGACGGTCTCCCGCGAATTTGTGGAAAGTTTTGATAAGATTTCATGATGAAGATACTGGACAAAGAGTGTTTTGACACCATGCAAATTTTTTCATCATAGTTTTTTTTCGGTTTCTGAGTTGGGTGTGTACGTCACCAAATCTAACTTTATATTGCCTTAATTACTGTCTTGTTGGCTAAAACATAGCACCGTTTTGAAACATGTCACTCCTAGCAACTGTTAGCTAGGCTTAAAATATGTTTTACACAGCGGGGTTAGTTGTAGCACAGTGTTACAACTAAGCCGCCAAGTGTACAATGATAATCAAATGAAAACAGGGAGCCACACAACTTTTCAGCTTTTAGTATTTATTTATATATTTAAATTTGTTGGACTTTCACAAACAATTTAGTTTACTATGCATTGATCACTTGTTTCTTTTTAAAAAAATATAGCCTGGTTTTAATGCAATAAACCCTTTAAATTTTTATTTTAAGCGTTTTTATTATTACTGTTATTATTATTAATAATAATAATTTTACATGCAGCTGCCACACATAAATGTATCTCAATTGCAATTACAATATTTGATGATTTTATTTATTTATTTATGTATTGCTTGCAAAACGACTCGGTTACTAACGTAACCTCGGTTCCCTGAGAGGAGGGAACGAGTATTGCGTAAGTAGCTTACGCTATGGGAAAACTCCTTTTCTCGAGAAATATTGAAGTCTTTATGTAAAACGCATTGCAGCTGCACAGCATACAGCAGTGAGCGAGGCAGCTCGGTCATTGGCTGTGCTGCGGCAACTGCACGAACCTATGACGGGGCGACTCTGAACCCGCTTCCAATGAGCGTGCTTCGCGCCCGTGCGCGTCAGAGCCCGTCAAGATGGGCGTGGCTAAGGGCTATATATTGGACGCCCCGTCATCTGAGTCCTTTAGGTTCAATCGACTGAAGCGAACTGACCAAGCACAAGCACGGCAGCTTACGCAATACTCGTTCCCTCCTCTCAGGGAACCGAGGTTACGTTAGTAACCGAGTCGTTCCCTTTCGAGAGGTCTCTCCTATTGCGTAAGTAGCTTACGCTATGGGAACACCATGTAAAACGCCGTGCATGCTGACTTCGCTCTATTATAGCCAGAGGCAGATGCCTGAGCCTTTAAGCAAAGTAATTATCCAACGAGCCGGCCGAAGGCGGGCTTTATAAGGCACTGAGGGGGGGCGTGGGGGATTCATCCTCCTGGCGCCTCTCAGGAAACGAACAACTAGGTGGTTTTTCCCTAGTGTGCGTCCTTCCACAGGATCGTGTGACGCCGCTATGGCAGCCACATATACTTTGAGCGTGGAGGGGGTGCGGCCTGCCTCCAACAGCTCTTGTAAGAACACGAGCACGCTCGGTACCTCGCATGTCTCAGGATTCAGGTTCCTGGTTTTACAGTCACTGAACACCGTCCATTTCTGGGCATATAAGCGCCTCGTAGAGGGCGCTCGTGCCTCTGTGATGGTTCTCAACACTCCACTGGGGAGGTTCCCGGGAACCCGTTGTGGGGCCATGCATGGAGGGCCCACAGATCGGGGCGGGGATGGAGGATCATCCCATTGGCCTGCCTGAGGAGGTCTAGCCTCAGCGGAATCGGCCATGGGGCAGATTGCATCATCTGCATCAGTTCCGGAAACCACGTCTGGTTCTTCCAGAGTGGGGCTACTAGGAGCACTGCACATTTCTCTTCCTTGACCCGACTGATGACCTGAGGTAGCATCGCGATCGGGGGGAAGGCATACAGTGGGCGGCTCGGCCAGACTTGGGCGAGCGCGTCTGTGCTCTTTGAAAAGAAGAGGGGGCAGTGCGCATTTTCCTTGGAGGCAAAGAGGTCGACCTCTGCTCTGCCAAAGGTCTGCCATAACCACTGGATCGTCAGGGGGTGGAGAGACCATTCTCCTGGGAGAACTTTGTCTCTGGACAGCATGTCCGCTCCCTGGTTCAGGGCACCCGGCACATGCGCTGCCCTCAGCGAGCGCAGGTTGCACTGGGACCATAAGATGAGTTTCCTGGCCATCGAGTGTAGGGAGCTCGACCTGAGTCCACCCTGGCGATTTATACATGAGACTACCGTCATGTTGTCCGTACGGACCAGGACGTGCTCGTCTTTTAGGTACGGAAGCAGGGCTCTAAGAGCCAAAGCGACCGCTTTCAGTTCCAGACAGTTTATATGTAGGCGCTTCTCCGGGTTTGACCACAAGCCGGAGACAGGCCTGCCCTCGTAAAGGGCCCCCCAACCTATTTTGGAGGCATCTGTCGTGATCGTTTTTCTCCTTGTGTTCACGCCCAAACTCACACCGGACTGATACCAGTCGGCAGCTTTCCAGGCCGTCAGGGCTTTTATGCAGCCGTGATTCGCTCTGATTAAAAAGTGGCCCGAGCGCCACGCGTGAGTGGGGACACGGCTCTTGAGCCAGCGCTGGAGAGGACGCATGTGCAACAATCCTAGCTGGATACAGCTGATGCCGAGGCCATGAGACCGAGCATCCTTTGAAAGCGCTTGACGGGGCCGCGCGCGCCCGCTCTGAACGATGTTGCAAGGCGCTGAATAGTGAGCGCGCGTTCTGATGAGAGGCGCGCTGTCATCTGCACTGAGTCTAGCACTATTCCCAGAAAAGAAATATTCTGGCTGGGAGATAGCGTGTTTTTTGCAAAATTGATTCTTAGACCCAGGCATTCTAGATGGCTGGTAATCCAAGACCTGTGCGTCATTAACTGACTCTCTGATTGTGCTAGGACTAGCCAATCGTCGAGATAATTCAGTATTCGCACTCCCCGTTGTCTCAGGGGGGAGAGTGCTGCATCCATACATTTCGTGAATGTACGGGGTGCCAGTGATAGGCCGAATGGTAGTACTGTGTACTGGTATGACTGTGCCTCGAAAGCGAATCTCAGAAATGGCCTGTGATGAGGCGCTATCGGAATGTGAAAGTAAGCGTCTTTCAGATCCACTGATAGAAACCAATCCCCTGGGCGAACTTGCGCGAGGATGTTTTTGGTTGTTAACATTCTGAACGAGCGAATCATTAAAGCTTTGTTCAGATGTCTGAGATCTAGGATGGGGCGGAGACCACCATCCTTCTTTGGGACGAGAAAATAGCGGCTGTAAAAAACCCGCCTCGCTCATAGAGGGAGGAACAGTTTCTATAGCGCTCTTCTCTATTAGTTTGAGCACCTCGGTGCGTAGAACATGTGAAACATCTTTTCTCACTTTCGTCTCGACCACCGCTGAGAAGCGGGGTGGTCTGCGAGCGAATTGAAGCGAGTAACCGTGTTTTATTATGTTCAAAACCCATTTCGGCATGTCGGGGATATTTTCCCAAGCTTTCGCTCGCACAGATATGGGCTGAATGCTGGCTGGGGGCGTGTCGCAGTGACGTATGGCTCCCGCCGGCGAATCGCTCTGTGCTAACACCGAGCTTACAGCTCTCAGAGGCGCGGGCGCGGGCGCGGGCGCGCACTGAGCAGCTTTGTTGAGTGCTGAGTGCAGGGGTGCGTGTGAGATTACAGGCACGCTCGCCGCATCTGTAATGCTCACAGCGCGGGCTGGAGAAAATTTTGGGACTGTATGGGCAGTGCTTATGGGTGGGGGTGCATAAACTGTGGTAGGCACGCGCGCCACTTTCATAAAACCTCCCGCTCGTGGCGGTCGGTTTTTGGCCATGTAAACAGTGTTTGTGAGTAGGGGTGTGTGCATTACAGCGGGCACACGCGCTACTTTGACAGGATTTCCCGCTTTTACTGGGGAAGTGTTTATAACTGTGGGAACAGTGCTTATGTGTAGTGGTGCATACATGACAGTGGGCACACGATCTACATTTATGGGGCGTCCAGCCTGAGCCGGGGAAGCATTTGGCACTGCTTTGACAGTTTTGAAATGTGGGAATGCGCACTTTAGTGTGGACACGTGACCCTTTAATGACACAGCCAGAAAATGACTCTTTATGTGATTTCTGTGTGTCGCCGTTAAAACGGCGTTTGTTTGCAGGTGAGCGAGCTGTGCGGTTGGCCCATTGACTGCTGTACAGACATTTCCAGCCGCCTGTAAGGGGACTGGGTAATGCTTTAGACGTTTTGGAGAGAGTGGTCCGGCTTCTGCGAGACACGCGCTCTCTCTTTTTCTCCCTATAGCTAGGAAGACTTACGAGGCTCCGGGTTTAGCACGATCTTGGGCCAAGGTCCCCGTCGCTCGGGCGGTTGCTTCCTGTTGGCGGAGCGCGAGCGGCGTCGGAAGTCAGATTCAGGTCTGGGCTGAGAGACGGGAGGTGCCGTCCTGACTCGCTGCTGCTGAGGCGGTTTTTGGCGGCTCTGCGACGATCTGGAGCGCTTGGGCAGGAAGTGACGCATAGCCTGCGAATCCTTCCGGGCTTCGGTGAAGCGCTCAGCGAACTCTCTTACCGCCGGTCCGAACAGGCCGCTTTGGGAGATAGGCGCGTCAAGGAACGCCCGCCTTATCTGCATCCTTCATCTCTGTTAGCGTCAGCCACAGATGGCGCTCAAGGACAGTCAAGTTAGCCATAGCACGGCCGATGGATTGGGCGGTGGCTTTCGTGGCTCGCAGGGCTATGTCGGTGGCGCTGCGCAGGTCCTTGAATGCTTCAGGGTCAGGTCCAGACTCGTCCATGGTGCGGAGAAGTTTGGCCTGATAGACTTGGAGGACAGCCATGGAGTGAAGCGCTGACGCAGCTTGCCCGGCGGCGGCGTATGCGCGACCGGGCGAAAGCTGAGGTAGATCGGCAGGGCTTCGAGGGGTGAGAAGCTTTGGCTTTCCATCCCGCGTTGGAGGGTGGACACAGGTGGTTGGCCACAGCCTCCTCGAGGGGCGGGGTTCCCTCGTAGCCTCTTTCTTTCGCGCCGTCCACAGAGGAGAGCGATGAAGAGAAAGAAGGCTTCAGGCGAGCGGAGTGAGGGGCTTTCCACGACTTAGTGAGTTCGTCATGAACCTCCGGGAAGAACGGGGAGGGCCTTTGTCGGGGGGCCTGCCGGCGCCCTGCAGGAACCACTCGTGCAGTCAGCTGCGGGCGGGTTCTTCCGGGGAAGACCAATCGAGCCCGAGGTCTTCCACGGCCTTGGACAGGATGCGGACGATCTCCGAGTCCATGTTGGAGCCCACACTCGTGTCCGCTAGCGTCGATGGCGCGGGGTCGAAGGACGAGCCCGGCCAGTCGTCGGATGCAGCATCAAGGGAAAGGCTGTCATCCTTTTCGCCATCCCCTGACGCGCCAAACGAGACAAGACCCATCGCTCTGCTGGAGGGGTGCTGGTCCGCCTGCGTGAACTGAACTGAACTGGCGGCGGGGAATCCTCGGGTGGCGGTGAAGCACGCGGGGATTGGCCCGGCGTGACGTCACTACATTCCGCGTGCTCTGGCGGCCTCTGTGAGCGACGCTTCTTCTTGCGCGGCTCAACTAGAGGGGATGGTAGCACGGTGGTGGTAGGCTCTCTCGCGGCGAAAGCGGCGAAGCGAGCGCGCAGCTCGGTGAGGCCCAGGGTGTCACACTCGGGGCATCCGCCTCGAGTAAGGGCAGCCTCTGCATGGTCCGGGCCCAGGCAGCGAGAGCAGATGATGTGACGATCCCCGTCAGGAAGGAGGCCTCGACACGAGGCGCAGGAAGGCATTTGGAACAACGCCTTTTAATTTGCTCTTTTAGTTAAAAAGTGTCGTGGGGGCGAACACTTAGAATAATAGCTTTTTTGTCAAAGGATATGAGGTGATGCGCGCCGGATGGCTTAGCAGAAGGCGTTCGAAGGCGGCTGAAGGCGCCGGCGTCCTCGTAGCAGTCCTGCTGTAGGGTTGTCGACGGCGGCGGCGAAAAGACTCCAAAAATCCGGAGGATCCAGCGAAGAGAAAGGTCTTTGCTGAAGGAGATTAAATCTAAAGGACTCAGATGACGGGGCGCCCAATATATAGCCCTTAGCCACGCCCATCTTGGCGGGCTCGAAGCACGCTCATTGGAAGCGGGTTCAGAGTCGCCCCGTCATAGGTTCGTGCAGTTGCCGCAGCACAGCCAATGACCGAGCTGCCTCGCTCACTGCTGTATGCTGTGCAGCTGCAATGCGTTTTACATAAAGACTTCAATATTTCTCGAGAAAAGGAGTTTTCCCATAGCGTAAGCTACTTACGCAATAGGAGAGACCTCTCGAAAGGGAACTGTGCAGCCCTTTTCTATGTCTCTATCCATGATATTGATCCATAATAGAAGGATGATTGGATGAGGGATGGATGTATGGATATCTATCTATACAGATGCACAAACAATATCAAACCATACAGATAAAATAGTACTGAATTATGTGTGTTACACACAAGTGTTACAACTAACCCCTCTGTCAGTTACAATTAACCCCACATATGGGGTAGGTTGTAACATTTGCAATTCTGTCACTTTCAGTGCAACTGTACGAAAATGGAAGATCCTAGAAAAAACTTTAAGTGTTCATTTGTAGCAGAGATGTGTATGTTGATTGTGTAAAAAAAAAGATGAATCTAACTTAATTATTTTTTAAATAATTGAGCCAAAACCAAAATGTGTCAGGTTGTGCCCCGCTCTCCCCTAGTGAGAGAATGAGATACGGCAGATCTTAAAGTGACAGAAGCCACTCATTCTCTCTGTCCGTAAAGTTAACCAAAGAACAATGGGGACAGAGAAAAGTACTCACTGCTCTTGACTAAAGAACCTTTAATAAGGTTTAATCTATATTTCATTTATAATTTATGCAGTGCGGACTGTTTTATAACCTTTCAATTTCTGTATATTTCATACCTGTTAGACAGGAAAGGTACAGGTAAATGTGACATTTATTATGGGTTTAAGTGAGGATTGTTTTAAGGTAACTTACATTAAAAGTTGTTATATGTTTTGAAGCCTAATAAATGTTTAAAATTTTGGGAAAAATCATTTTCATGGAGACATCAGTAGCTATATTAATATCAGTGATACTGGCCTTCATTCATAAAAAGCTGCCATAAAAAAATTTCAGACTCAGGACTTTAGCCCCTGATATCGGTAATTGTGCGTGCGTGTATTAGCTTTAAAATGCATTGTTTCCTTGTCCCAAGTCAACAAAAGTCAGCATTAGGGGAGAATTAGGACCCATCAAAAAACTTAGGAAATATGATTCCGAGTAGTTGGGGTCCGAGGCTGCACCTCTGCCGCAGTGTGTGGTCTGCAAGGAGGTGCTAGTAAATAATAGCATAAGACAATGCAAACTTCAGCGTCACATTGAAACTAAGCACAAATTTACTGAACAAGCCAGTTGAGTTTTTTTTTAGAAGAATCGTGATGATTTGCAGTCACAAAAAAAGCACAATACAGTTGTTTGGCACTATTAACATGAAGGCGACAGAAACATCTTATTGTGTCGCAAAGGCAGGCAAACCCCATGCATCGGCTAAACATTACTCATTGCATTACACATGTTAAGCATGTTTTGTTGACTTGTGGTTAGGCCTACTGATTTTAGTGATCCTAGTGATTTTAAAAGTAGCCTCAATTAGGCCTGCATGAAGTTGGAAATGATTTGGTGTTGTAAAGAATAGTTTATGAATGCACTTTTAAAAAAGTTCAAATACAACATTAAAAAATATTTACATTTTATCAGTTTTTATTGAAACTCATCATTGCTTGGAACACAAAAAGATGGCATTTACTGCAGAGGTGTGTGTGGGTTAGGGCAGGTGGGCGGGATTTTGGGGAAGGGGGGGGCTTGGCTGTCCTAACCTACTGTAAGGGGAGGCTCACATTCACCCAATTTGAAAACCCCTGCTCTATACCACTCGCCAGAAGAAACCGCATTAGTTGTATGGCTTGTTTTTCATTGTGACAAGTGTCTGCAACTATGCCAGGGGAAAACACCCTGATGGAGATTATAGATAAAGGGCTAACAGAAATGGGCTTTCAAGGGCCAGCTGAGACCAGGAGGGGATTGCCATTAGTTGTTGTGGAGACAGTAATAAAACTTTTTGATGTCGGTTGCCTTATGGGCAAGGAAAATGTTTAGAAGTTGATTTAGAACTAGTATGTCTATAACATGGTTTTTAACTCCTGAAGGTCGTTAGACATGGTGGTGACTAAAGATGAAGACAGCTTTTGTAGATTTAAGAAAAGTCTGGATAACAAAGTTTAATGGTAAAAGGTTAGTGTGATGAGTTTAACATTGCATTCTGTCTAAATTACAGCATTAGGAGGCGGTTGAAAATATTATTTGTTTATAGTGAGAGAGACTGCTTGAGTGGAGGAAGGGATGGTAACTGTGTCTGTCTTTCTGTTATCGGCCTGCTAGAGCAAGCTGAAGAAAAATAATGATAAGGAACCAAAACAACCCAGCTGACTTGTCTAAAAATCAAATGAATAATGAACAAGACATGCGTTGGAACTGGTTAAGAGACCATGTAAAATTAGGGAAAAGCTACAGGAAAATGGAAAGGTTAAAATCTTATTTAAAATTTAAATCTTTTAGCAATAATATAAAGAAAAGTGAACATTGAGAATGAGCTGTTAACATATGTGTGTCTAGTATGAGTGCGTGTGATGGTGACAGCACTTTATGTCTTGTATGTATTAGTTTGGGGCACTAATATTCCGTCTGAATAGTGTGTATATTGCGTCATTAACCTCTGGAATGAGTTTATCATTACAGATGGGTTAAGGCAAATGACAAATTTTAAAGAAGGCGATAGTTCTGAGTGGATCCGATGAAAAGATGATACAGAACATAGGACGAGCTTTAAATTGATTGGTCATCATGCTCTGTCTGATATTAATTATTTTTGTCTTTTATGATGTCGATTTGAATTACGTTCTGGATCAGTTTAAGTATTTGTGTAAATTGGAATTGTGTAGTTGTAGATCACCATCTGGCATGGGCTGAGATAAATGAAAATGTTGTAGATTTGATGGCAACAACAAAGTTACATATTGGCTAAGTCAACATAAAATTATCAAGAGCCCCTCACAGTTATGACAATTGTGAACAAAGGGGGAGAAATGATTGGCTGACATTGACCAAAGTCTGTACAGCACGACCTGACCTGATAGAAAATTGATGACTTTGGAATTGTAGATGACTGACTTGAGAGACCAAACAACAGGCCTGAAAAGCAAGATTCGCTGTGAGACTCAGGCCCATTGCCCTTCAAATACTTCGATAAGAAGATGAGATTGGGCTTTAAGTGTAGAGTGTAATATTTTGTTTCAGAGGCGGGAAAAGATGTCTGGGCAAAATGTGGCTGAAGGACGCCGTTTGGGTTGGTGTTGATGGCAAATCAAATTAGTTTAAATTGATGAATGAGCGGGGTCATGCATCAAAAGGGGGATGGTAACAATTGCCAAATATGGTTTACTAAGGGGTTCACATTTGCTGAAAGCCATTGCACAGGTGAGGCAATATTGCTGTCTGTAAGTGTGCCGCACACGCTGATAACAAAATTGCAGGACTGTTTCAACAGGAGACGCCAGGGCAGATGCAGCAGCGAAGGCCGTGGCAGCACAGCAGACAAAAGAAACTACGTGTATTTTACTATCTGAAAATAACCTCGACATTTGTTTTTCTCTACAGATCATGCAGACTTTTGATACAGGGCAGAATGGGCCCAATAAAATGATGGCTATGGATGAATTTGGCTAACTATCCTGGCCTGGGTTATTATTGTAGCAGAAAGGTGCCACACCTGCGCAGCGCATAACTTAAATTTTCCTTTTACAGAATGTCAGGATGGATTGGATCAAACAGAACTAATTCTGTTCCAAATGTATAAATATTGTGTTGTGGACATGAACAAAGTAGGTTGAGTGTTTTAAGGGTAAAAGGACCCCGAGTGCTATTAAGTGAGCAAGAAATTATCCGGTGATAATGTTTCAGGTTGTTGAATCCACAGGTCACACCAAAAGGGACGAGCGGCTAGACAAGCGGTCACTAACAAAATACTTAAGGTCTCCATTCACAGGTGAAAGCAGGCAAAAAATGGTTCACTCCAGTGGGGGTGCGGTCGTGATTTAAGGGAAAACCTTATAAGAATATACCTTATAAGAACCTATATATCAGAAAATGGTTGGAGAGTGTGATACCTGGGTCCAAGCCTCTCACCTTAGACAACACCAACAGGCCTCAACCATCCAATAGAGCACAAAGTGAGGGATTCAAGGACGTGCTAGTAACGTACCTCCCGAACCTACGAGGGAAAAAACCATTGCAACGGCACGCAAAGTGTCACCCTGGTGAACACGGAACGTCCGTGGGGCGAACGAGATGATCAACACACCTGGAGGAACCAACTGCCAACTGATGGTTTAAGTTTAACAGAATAATCTGTTTTTGTGATGATTTTGATGATTTTGTTTGATTGAATCAAACTAGGTATTGATTTGATTGGTGCAAATGTAGAAAATCTATTAATTTATGTGTAACAAGCAAAAAAGACGGACCGTAATGGAGATATTAGAGTTAATTTTGAACAACTAATTTGGTTAGAGGAATGGATAAAATTATAAGACTTCTCTGGTTAGATTTGTTAAACAGTGCGTTCAATAGAGCTTACTAAATTGAATTAGAAGTGAATGAAATGAAGATGGGCATAGATTAATGGAAAAGGCTTAATGATAGGAGTTAGGATTGTGTGTGTTATTCTGATAATTTTGTTATTCATGGGTGAATATGATTACAGAGACAGGTGAAAACCTGCTGTCTGTTCAATTGGTGAAAATGACAGCCTATCCCAAGGATGAACAAAATTATGCGACGATACAGTTACCGGGAGCTACAGTGAAATATGTGTTAAATGTATGTTCTGTTTGTTTTACTTCTATTTGTTTATTTTTTTTAGAAAGATTAAGGGCAAAAGATTTAAAGAAGGTTACAAGCAGCGGTCATCCGTGTTACGAGGTGGCGTACAAGGACAGGGTTTGAAACTGAGGGATTTTTATTACACTTTTATCTGTTTGTTTTCTTACTGTGTTATAACTATTTATTCCTTACTGGTGTGACTGAGGGTCTGCTTGCAGGAACGCAGAAACAGTGATTTCTCGTTTAGCCCGGCCCAGTAAAAATGTTTACTTGCTTGCTAAATAATTATGGGGCTTTCCCCCACAAAAAAAACAGCCTTATGCTTCTTCATTCTAAACTTTTTCTTCACAGGTTAAAGGAGAGTGATTTGTATGTAATGACTTGAACTTGCATTTATTATTACTATTATTACAATGTTTGATTAATCAGTTATCAGAGTATGATAAACAAAAAGGAATTGTTATGGAATTTTTCTATTATTACTCTGATTTCAGTGATTCCTAATGATGGCCTCATCTGTTCTCACGAATGTAGTGAGAGGGGGCCTTTGGGTGATAATTTACTGTGGTTGGGAGTCAGTGGAGGTAAGGAAAAGCAGGTGGTCAAGGGGTCATCTTGAGTGCATTTGTACGTTATAGCCTAAAGGGTTAAGGGGGCATTTACCTCTCAGAGCCAGGGAGAAATAGAAAAAAACAAAGTATATCTCTCCTGTGAGTGGAGGGCAGAAATAAGGCCTTGGAGGACACAAGGTATAAAAAAGACAGACACTGCTTCTCTTGATCTCTCCTCACTGACTCACGAATGTGTATTGGTGACGAAGATCTCTCTTGCAAGAGAATAAATACTTTTTAAACTATTAAATTGGACTCAGAGTGTCTCTTACTCAGTGACAGGGGCGGTTTCTTCATTAGGGCGATTGGGCGACGCACCACCAAAGTGTGAAAGTGATTTTTTTCAATCACATTCACAATCTCATTCAACAACAGAGTTACGCTAGCCGTCACTATAGTCCAATCAGCGTCATGTCACGTTCTGTGGAGTACCGCCTCTTTTTGGGCGATTTCACTCTGGCTGAGAATCGCCCCGAGTGTTCCCATAGACTTCCATTCAAAGATGTTTTTTTTCGAACTGGAGGCACTGCAATGCATTCTCTATGGGTTCCGGGAGGGCTCGCACTAACGTGCTTACGTCATCATACGTATCCTTAACTTGTGCAGCGATTGGTGGGAACAAACATACACTATTAAATATCTTTAAGATTAAGTGACAAATAATATTTAAAAACAATTTGAATTTGAATAACAAGAAAAAATGAAACACTACAATAATATCTTTATCAAATGTGATTAAAAAAAATAAAAATAAAAAAGAATGAGAGCGAGAGCTTGAGAAACTGTTGGGATAGGGATCTCGCGACTCGCGCGTTGAGGCCAGCTGAACTCGAACAACGTCATGGCAAACGCAGTCATAACGCAGTCATTTATCGTGTCATTAAAATAAATACCAGTCAGCCCGTCGTAGTAATCAGCATACATTGAGCAGGAGCAAGTAGCAACAGGAACAACAAAATCTAGGCGGGCCTTGGGAGAAGAAGACAAGCGGAGGCTGTCTAAAGAGGTATTGCTGAACATTTTAATACTCGAGTGTTGAAAAATCTCACTTTGTTTTTACAATCAGTTGAGGAAAGGATGGTAGCAGTCTTTTTTACTCCTAGCATTTTACTTTGAAATTTGTACATTTCCATTCGAACACCAACACAATCTTGTATGTCCAAAACTGTTACTTTTCAGGAAACGAAAGAAAACCTTTTTTTCCCCCAAAATAATTTCCAAGCTCTTTTAATGCTTTCCATTGGTAAAATATTTGTAAAACACATTGACAGATGTAAAGGGTGACCAATAGCATTAATTTTTGAAAAAATAGGGAGATAATACAATATGGATTCTGCCTGATACATTGTTGCTGTCGGGATGGAAACCTTGTATCTCTATATTTATATTATAATAAATAAATTATTTTATAACTAAAATAAATGTATTTATTTTGTCAGGTCTGCGACACAATCTTAAAGTAGTGAAGTTGCCTTTACATGCTTAAAGTCCCCATGAATTCAAAATTGACCATACTTACTTTGTTTGCCTAAATTGGTCGTTTTGTGGTGAACAATTCATCCATGCAAGTGAATCCACACAAAAAAATTTTTTGGCTTCATAATCTTTAATCAAAATTTGAAATGTCCCCTCCCCTCTGCATTGGAGGACCTTCCCTGATGATGTAGGTTTGACGGTTTAGGTGTCTGCTTAACATCCGTAACCACTCCCCTCCAACTGACAGTAGACAGGCTGAATGAAAACACCTACTTTTCTAGATCCAATCAGGTGCTAGTTGGAAGAAAAGCCACGCCCACTAGTTTGCCTCATTTTGTATTCCGTTTCTCTCGGAAATACGTCACAACACTGGAGAACAGTCCTTTGCAACTTCCGGTTCACGGGGACTTTAAGCTGTTAATTTATCCATTGCATGGGTGGACCTTATCCTTATCAATCATCCAAACATTTGCCCCCCCTGAGAGATTTTGCAGGAGCCGCCACTGCTCAGTGATGATGTTTGTTGGGAAGGAAAAAAGCCACAACATGTTTGAAAAGATTTCTCTGGTGGTCTGGAGGAAGAGGAGGCCTCACTGCTGTCTCCAGAGCAGGTGCAGTTTGACACAGGTAGGTTTGATGCTTTTCTACATTTTGCTTTTCTCCCAACAATAGAAATAAAAAAAATATATACTCATGACATTATGGTGTTGCATATTGTTTTACGAAATCTTAGAGTGATTATGTTGTTGTGTTATATTTTGTGCTATTAGGTACAACAACAATGGAACGATGGACTTCAAAATCAACCACTCTCATGACTGGCATTCACATCCAAGTCACCAACTCAAAACTCCACCTCAGACAGCCACACAGTCACCCCACTCTATTCAGATCGCCTGAAGATCAAAGAGCTGAAATTCAAACACCTCCAAGACCTAAAGTAAGTCATCCCAAAGGACTTTCACAGCTTTTACGACAATTTACTTCTCTAGCTTAGTATAGGATGCAGTATTAAAGGAGAACTCCTGCGCAAAATGAACCTGGGGTGTAATAACACATTGGAACCGAGTCGAGCGTTCTCTGGGATTTGTTTTCATGATAATCGAATGTAAAGAGTTTTATCTCTAAAAACTGTTTAGATTATAATGCTAGTATATGTTGGCATATAATAAGTAAAAAGAAATCCCTAGTTAATACCACTAACAATGGTCAAAATTATAGCCCCTCACTAACACTAAGGTAGCATAATGAGGGTCCAAACCGAAGCATTGAGAACTTTGTAAGTGTACAGACAGTTTAATAATAATATACTTTATAAAGACAGTACCTTCGCGGAGCCATCTTTGGAAAACAGTCTCGAGCAGTCGAACCACTAATGCCGTGCTAAGTGAGCTGAACTTTGAGATTCCAAGTCACAGTTCAGCTCGTAGCACGGCGTTCGTGGTTCGACTGGTCGAGACTGTTTTCCAAAGATGGCTCCGGGATGTTACTGTCTTTATAAAGTATATTATTATTAAACTGTCTGTACACTTAAAAAGTTCTCAGTGCTTCGGTTTGTATGTAGGGACCCTCATTATGCTACCGTGTTAGTGTGGGGCTATTTTGAGCATTGTTAGTGGTATTAACTAGCGATTTCTTTTTACTTATTATATGCCAACATATACTAGCATTATAAGCTAAACAGTTTTTAGAGATAAAACTCTTTACACTCGATTATCATGAAAACAAATCCCAGAGAACAGTCGACTCGGTACCAATGTGTTATTGGTGTGTTGATGAACCCCAGGTTCATTTTGCGCCCGAGTTCTCCTTTAATACTGGTATGGCAGTAAAATGTGATGGCAATGTAACAACACACACAGAGCCTCAAAGATACATGCACACAGACAAGGGCTAACCATACTCACAAACTCAAATACACAAGCCTTAACTGTGTTTTTATTATATTATAAATATTATTTTATATTAATATTATATTTATTTTATTGTTAAACTATGATATTAGTTATTGATGTATATTAAATGTCTACTTATTACTAGGCTTAATATAAATGTGCATTGAAGTTTTAAAATGTATATAATATAATACTTGAATTGAATGTTTTGGATACCACCATTAAATTATTGTTTTTATTATTATTTTACTGACTCAAAGTTCCCTCTCTTGGCACTGTGCATATAAAACTAGTGTTTTTATAGGGGAGAAAAAAAACGGCTGTCTACTGGCGTCGAGTAAGCCTATCTTTGGATAACTCCGTCTGTTTTTTAGGTAATAACGAGTGAAAATAGTTAGGTTAGATACATTTGAGTAGGCCTGTTTTGTTAAAGATCGAAAGCTGTAATGCTTAGGTGCAGAAGGAAGCCCGTGAGCCACAAAGGTAAGTTTGCGTGCAGATTAGGCTCATTTCCGCCTATTAGACAGCCTAGTCAGCTCGTTTTTTGTGTATTGCATCACTTATACTGCCCTACAAAGCAAAAAGGCAGTAACTACGCAGAGTGCAGAACAGAGAAAAATGACTTTAAAGTTATCCTGTCATCCAGCCTAAGTAGTTGAAGGTAGATTATTGGACATGTGGCTGTTTTGTGACTTTATATTAGCTTATTCTTTGTACATATCAACCCTCATATTTAATTTGATATTTTACCCCTATTTTGCAGTTACTGTATTCTTGCTTTGTATTACTTACCAAAAACGTGGCACCAAACCAAGGAAAAAGGCAGTAACTACAGATTCTCCAAAGACTATTTTGCCACAACTTGGGCTCTGGGTGTGTTAGATACACTGTATTTGAAATAATTGGAACCATTTGGACAACATTTTTTTTCAACATTTTTGTGTTGCGAAACTAGTGTTGCGGAGCGGGTGTGTTACGGATACGTGGTGTAAATTTTTAGTAATCAAAAATCATGTCTAATTAATTGAAATCATGAAACTTTTATTATAAACTATTATTAAACTTATACAATATTTAAAAATATTCTATGAATATTACAAATAAAATATATTAAAATTCTAAAATATTATTAATTAGCCTACATTTGTTTTAATCATATGAAATTAAACAAACATTTTTTGGTCAAACAACATGCTGCACAATGAGCTTTGCTGTTAAAATTAAAACATTGAATAAAAATTTGTTTTAATCTTAATTTATTTTGTATTAGTGTTAGTATTATTATTACATTGAGACGTTTCTAAATTCTACTGTACAACAGTAATAGGCCTATATTTCTGTCAAGTTAAACCGAACTTTTATTTTGACGGGTTGCCGTGAAGGCCTTTGTTTCTGTGTTTATGACATGACGATAGTTTTTTCTCAAATTAAGCAGTTAAATTCTCACAAAGTGACTTTAAGAGCGGATCTAGAGTCTGTAGAGTAAGTTCATGCAGTCGTGTCCTCATATGCAAAAAACAGCTCGAGCGTCACACGTGCTTCAGCGCGCGTGTGTGTGTGTTAAATGAAACTGCGCGTCGAGCTGTCCCATTTATTCACAGAACATGTAGGATTTGTATTTAAATTGTACTATTATTGCGGTTTAATATTCACACAGTAGTCTATCACGATTTAATTTCAAGTGTACTGAACTGCTATCTCGCGAAAATCATAGTAACCGCTAAACTACATGGAGCTCTTGCACCTTTTTTTTTCTTTCTGGAATATTTTTTTCATTCTTTCAGGGGAGGGGGGTAGTTTGGTAGGGGAACAATTTGGGGAAGTTAGAAGGGTGAAATCGCAAATGTTAAAATCGTCACGTGAGGATGCCCGAAAATCTGCTGTGTGTTCACCATGGCAACAGTAACGTACTCGGTTACTAACGTAACCTCGGTTCTCTCTAGAGAGGGAACGAGTACTGCGTAATATCTTACGTTATGGGGAAAACCTCTTTTCCACGAGATATTGAAGCCAAAAATTATCCTTAATTTTGAATTAATGTAAAACGCTGTGCAGCAGCATGCAGACATAGGCAGGACAGCTCGCGCGCCTATTGGCTGCCCTGCGGCAACAGCAGCAGTCTATTGAGAGAGGCGCTGCGTGACACATATCCAATGGGGGCATTTCGCGCCCATTTCGTCACGTCCCGCCAGAAAAGGGCGTGGTCTCGCCCTACAAATATAGCTCGATAAGGCTGGTACACTGGTTTTCATCGCCGAAGCGAACCAGCGCTGTTGTATGCACGGCAAGATACGCAGTAATCGTTCCCTCTCTAGAGAGAACCGAGGTTACGTTAGTAACCGAGTACGTTCTCTTACGAGAGTATCTCTCGTACTGCGTAATATCTTACGCTATGGGGAACACAATGCAAAACGCCGTGCGTACTGGGATCCGACAACAAAGTCCCAAGGGCAGTAGCCCGGGCCTCATGTAGTGCATAATCACCATAGACTCACAGAGAGTCGGAGAAGAGAGGCTGCAAGCATCATTCCCCATGAAATAGCATCCTATAGGAGCTAGTTATGTTAATAGTGTTTCACACAGACAGGGTGAACGTGTTCAGCCTGAACTGGGTAATAGTACAGGTTATTCAACACCCATGGAGCAGTGTTATCGCCCAGTGAGCGATGCACAAGCAAAACTCAGCATCTGGGCTGGCACAGCGGGGCAGATAGTACTGAATTCTATACCGACAGAAGCTTGGCTTGTAAGGCGGGAACCTCTAGGTTATAAAACCTTATAAATGTAGACGGCGAGGCCCAGCCCGCGGCCGTACAGATATCTTGCAAGGTAACCCCCCTATACCACGCCCACGACGAGGTCACGCCTCTCGTGGAGTGCGCTCTGACACCCAAAGGACACTGCAGGCCCTTAGCAGTGTAAGCCAGTGCTATGGCATCGACTATCCATCTGGATAGGCTCTGTTTTGATGCGGCCAGTCCCTTGGATCGTCCGCCAAACAAAACGAAGAGCTGCTCGGTCTGTCTGAAGGCAGACGAGCGGGACACATAAGCTCTCAGTGCCCTGACAGGGCAAAAGGAGACTCGCATCCTCCTCCTCGTTATGAACCGAGAGAGCGCACAGGGAAATAACCTGGGCCCTGAACGGTGTGTTGTGGGCCCAAACTCCATGCATGACGCGCTTACCGAAAGCGCTTGCAAGTCCCCTACGCGCTTCACTGAAGCGAGAGCCATAAGGAATACCGTTTTGAGAGACAGATGTTTCATGTCTGACAAATGGATTGGCTCGAATGGGGCATCTTTCATGGCTTCCAAAACCGTAGAAAGGTCCCACACAGGGACTGAGGGGGGGGGGGGTCTGGGAGGATTCAGCCTCCGAGCTCCCCTGAGGAATCGCACGACCAGGTCGTTTTCCCCAGTGACTGGCCACACGTCGGTTTTGCAAACGCCGCTATGGCCGCCACGTATACTTTGAGCGTGGATGGGGTTCTGCCCTTATCCAGCGGCCCCTGAAGGAAGGAGAGCACTTCCGTAACCCCGCAGTCTGCGGGTGAAAAGCCCTTAGCTTGACACCAGGCAGAGAACACTGACCACTTTGAGGAATAGAGCCGTCTAGTAGACGGGGCTCTAGCCTGCGTGATTGTATTTAACACTCCCTCTGGGAGGTTAGCGGGTACCCGTTGATGGCCCATGCATGTAGGGACCATAATTCTGGGCGAGGATGCCAAATCGAGCCCTTTGCCTGAGAGAGGAGGTCTCTCCTCACCGGTATCGGCCACGGGGCAGTGCTGGTCCGCCGCATTAGGACTGGGAACCAATTCTGGTTTGTCCAGAGCGGAGCCACGAGTAGCACTGGGCATCCGTTTTCCCTGATTCGTTCCAGCACTTGAGGCTGGAGCGAGACGGGGGGGGGAAGCATAGAGGGGGCATCGGGGCCATACGTGGGCCAGCGCATCCCTGCTCTTGGAGAAAAAGGTTCGGACAGTGAGCGTTTTCTTGGGGCGCGAACAGGTCTACCCGCGCTCTGCCGAATGTCTCCCACCGCAGTTGGATCGTCTGCAGGTGCAGCGACCATTCCCCTGCTGGGACATTGTTTCTGGACAGACGGTCTGGTCCCAGATTCAGGCGACCAGGCACATGCGCTGCTTTCAGTGAAAGCAGGTTGTGCTGAGCCCAGACCAGGAGGCGTTCCGTCAGCCTGTAAGGTTTCGGGACCTGACGCCACCCTGGTGATTTATGTATGCCACCACTGACATGTTGTCCGACCGGACTAAGACGTGGCGGCCTTTTATCTGGGGACAAAAACGCCATAGCGCGTTGTCGACTAACAGCATTTGCGTAGGAGCTTTTCCCGTTCTGACCACTGGCCGAAGAACAGTCTGCCCTCGAGCAGCGCTCCCCATCCCGAGGTGGAGGCGTCCGTGGACACCACCGTCACACTCGAGGGAGTCCCCAGACCCACGCCTGACTGACACCAGTCAGCTATTTTCCAAGGTTCCAGAGCCGAAACACATTTCATGTCGACCCTGAGGCGAAACAGACCAGAGGTCCATGCCCGGGGTGGAACTCGCACTTTCAGCCATAACTGCAGTGGGCATATGCGAAGCAGGCCCAGCTGGAGTACTGAAGATGCCGAGGCCATGAGGCCCAGCATTTTATGAAATCTTTGAGCGGGACTATAGAGCCGCGGCGAAAGGATTTCGCGGCGCGCTGAATGTCCAGTTCTCACTCTGGCGACAGACGTGCTGTCATAGACAGCGAGTCCAGTACTGTTCCCAGAAAATAGATTTTCTGGCTGGAAACAGCGAACTCTTCGCCCAATTGACTGTGAGACCCAGATTCTCGAGATGCTCGAGTAATGTGGTTCTGTGTTCTGTGAGCTCTGAATGTGATCGAGCTAGAATCAGCCAATCGTCCAAGTAGTTCAAAAACTCGCATGCCCTGAAGTCTCAGGGGTGCGAAGGCCACGTCCATGCACTTCGTAAATGTACGGGGTGCTAGGGGCCGAACGGTAGGACTGTGTATTGATATGCCTGGCCCTTGAAGGCGAATCTCAAGAATCGCCTGTGACGTGACGCTATTTGTATTTGGAAATAGGCGTCTTTCAGATCTATTGACATAAACCAGTCTCCCTGGCGCACTTGCGCGAGGATTTTCCTGGTTGTCAGCATTCTGAACTGGCGCTTCATAAGCACTCTGTTCAGCTGTCGCAGATCTAGAATGGGTCTGAGACCCCTGTCTTTTTTCGGTACCAGAAAATATCTGCTGTATAGCCCCCCTTCGCTCTGAGCCTGAGATAAAGGTTCTATGGCCCCTTTGCTCAGCAGTTTCGCTATTTCGGCTCGAAGTAGATGTGATACTTCACCGTTTACCGTGGTTTCGACTCGCGCCGTGTAACGGCAGGGACGTCGAGCGAACTGTAGCGAATAGCCTCTTTTTATAGTGTTCAACACCCATTCTGATACCCCGGGAAGCTTTGCCCACGCATCTGCGTGAATAGCTAGGGGTAGAATGAAATCCGGGCTCTGGCCGCGGCATAGCGGTGGCTGCAGAGCTTCGGTGTGCTGAGACATAAACACTGTGTTTATAGTGTGCGAGGCGGGAGGCGCGCCGATCATGGCGGGCAGCCTGGTCGCGCTCAAATTCTCTATGACAGGTTGTGGAGAGAGAGTGAGCGGGACAAACCCCGTGGGTTGAGCGTGTCTGTGAAGGAATGTGGGCGCGGGACGGCGGGCACATTCACTGCACTGAGAACACCGTCGGCTTGTGCTGACTGAATGCGTGTCGGTTCCGTTTTTACAGAAAACGAGGGACACGCATCGTGTAGTGTTTGTGGGCCCTGTGTCGTGGGCACATTCACTACATTTTCGCACAATCGCCATGAGTCGATTTTATTTGTGCTAGCCCTGAACTGTGGCGGGCTGTGTCTGTGTGTGGGAATGGGCACTGAGACGTGGGCATTCTTACAACACTCATAACACCATCGGCCGTGGCCGGAATACCAGAAAATACACTCTTTTGGGATTTATCTGGGTCGCCGTAAAAATGGCATTTGTGTGCAGGCAAGCGGGCTGTGGTGCCAGCTTGTTTACTGCGAAATACACTGGAACAGTCACATTGTTTGGAACTGAACGAGCGAGAAGTTTTGGTGGAGTCTGGCCACGGCGAGACTTAAACACCGTGGGTTTTAGCTGACTGTATGTGTGTTGGTTTCGTTTTACAGAAAACGGGGCACATGCAGTGTGTAGTGTTTGTGGGCACTGGGTTGTGGGCACATTCACTACATTTAATGCACAATGACATGAGTCGATCTCATTTGTGCGTGCCCTGCACTGTGGCGGGCTGCGTTTGTGTGTAGAAATGAACACTGGGCTGTGGGCATTTTTATTACACTCATAACACCATCGGCTGTGGCCAGAATACCAGAAAATACACTGCTTAAATTATTTTTCTGGGTCGCCGTGGAAACGGCATTTTTGTGCAGGCAAGCGGGCCATGGTACCGGCTTGTTTACTGCAAAATACACTGGAACAGCCGCATTTTCTTGGAACTGAACGAGCGAAATGTTTCGGTGCAAGTCTGGCCGCGGCGAGACTAAATTTTTATCTGCTGCGAGACCTGGTATCGAACACGGGTCTCCCGTGCGAAGGCTTTGGGTTTCGCCGCTGAGCCACAGGGGGAAACGACAAAAGCTTAAAATAGCTCGAGCATATAAGAGAGCGTCATCACAGTCTGTGTGTGTTGGCGTTTGTTTGCAGGCGTGCGTGTTATACAACAGGCTCATTGCTGCAATATTGACATTTTCAGCCGCTCAAACTAAGAGGAGCTGAGAAATGTTTGAGAAATTGAGATTAGTCCGCCCTCGGCGGGACTAAAAACACACTTTTCCTCATTTCGCCGGCGACGCATGCCCACGGGGGGCGGGGTAGCTTTCTTATAACGTAAAGAAAGCTAGCCGCGGTTTTGAAGCTGGCCTTCTCTACAGATGCAGCTATCTCGTCGTCATTAATGGCGGAAGCGGCGGCGCGCGGCGGCCGTTGTCCGTCAGCGAGCGACTCGAGTGAAGCTGGTGAAGCTGGCGGGCGAACCGGCGAGCTATCACGGGCTGGAGAAGGCTCAGGGCTGTTTCGTCGACCTCAATGGCGGAAGCGGCGGCAGACGGCGGCCGCTGTCCGTTGGTGAGGGACTCGAGCGATGCCGGCGAAGCTGGCGGGCGAACCGGCGAGCTTTGGCGGGCAGGAGAAGGCTCGGGGCCGCGCTGGGCACGGCGCTTTTACGGCGCGGCGCTACAGCGGGCTGAAGTGTAGGCTCTGAGAAAGATGCCAGGCGAGTCCTCAGAGTCACCATACAAGGCAGTAGCTCACAGTGAGGGCATCCACCGTCGACGAGAGCGAGAGCCGCATGATCCTCACCCAGGCAGGAAACGCAGATGACATGACGGTCCCCGTCGCTGAGTGTGGCTCGGCACGAGCCGCAGGATTTTTGCATCTTGAAAAAGACGCAGCTCTTTTAGCAGAGAGAGAGACAGTGAAAAAATGTGTGTCGCAGCGGCGAACACACACACACAGTTTGAAAAGGATATAACGCCAGAAAGCGTAGCAGGTACGGCGGCTAAAGGCGGCGATGCCAGCGACTTCAGACTTAATGGCTCGTCCCGCTGTGTGCTTTTCCTCAGACGGCGTGGCTTCTCACTCCGGATCCAGCGATGCTTGATGCTTCGCTGAAGAGATGAAAATCAGTGTACCAGCCTTATCGAGCTATATTTGTAGGGCGAGACCACGCCCTTTTCTGGCGGGACGTGACGAAATGGGCGCGAAATGCCCCCATTGGATATGTGTCACGCAGCGCCTCTCTCGATAGGCTGCTGCTGTTGCCGCAGGGCAGCCAATAGGCGCGCGAGCTGTCCTGCCTATGTCTGCATGCTGCTGCACAGCGTTTTACATTAATTCAAAATTAAGGATAATTTTTGGCTTCAATATCTCGTGGAAAAGAGGTTTTCCCCATAGCGTAAGATATTACGCAGTACGAGAGATACTCTCGTAAGAGAACTACACTGCGCAGAAACACGGTTATTTTTTGTTAGGTAAAACATAACAAGAACACAGTAATGGATGTTACTGTACTCTTGCTTTGTTTCACTAGGGCTTTTTGCAGTTACTGTACAAACGACTACCATTTTTCTCCAAAACGACACATTTGAGATAAGATGTTTTGTCACATAACAAAGGATGCCTTGAATGTCATGAAAATGATAATAACTCATTTTTGACCAAAAATGCAGTTACTGCCTTTTTGCTTTGTAGGGCAGTATAGCTCATAAACTTTTAAAATAGAGTTTAGGAAGATATATGGAACCACAACCATAAGCTTTGATTAGCTCTTAAAGCCTTGTCTCGTCAAAAGGCTCAACGCGACCGCGGACTTTAATGAACACTGCTGGCAGCAGCGAAGTCTGCTTCCGTTCCATTTTTATCAATGACAGCGTAAACTCGTATCTCCCAAGTCATAAACCTTGTATCTCAGATTAAACATGATTTTGGGGAAATGTTGTGTTAATGTTGGTACACAACAGTATACAATATCAATATAATGTATAATACCAACTTTAACGATACAATGTTTAATAACTCAAAAAATATGCAGTTTTTTTATTTCCTGAAAAATAATGGTTTTGGAGATACGAGGATTCTGCCCGACAGCGACGATGTGTGGATCAGGTGACGCGCGTGCATTCATTACATTATTTTCTGAGTTGATCTCAGTTGATTCATTTGGATTTTGAGACTTTCTTTTCGGTGCTTTTAAGCATTTCACAACCCACACACAAACAACTACAAATGAATAGGCCTGGTGCTAATTATTAATGTGTGCACAACTACATATCTATTTGACAAATTCACAAATGTGCGTCGCTACATTTAAACTAATACAATACAACTTGTGTGTGCAAAATCCAGAATCACATGAATGTGCAGCATTTTGTACAAATAGAGACATAGTTGTTAATACAAAACCTCAATTTTGTATTAATGTAGGCCAGAATTTGTGCATGCAACAAGTAAGATGTGCATTTGTGGATGAGGTGACACGTGTGCATTCATTGACTCGTTTCTGAGTCGATCTTTTTTGATTCATTTGGTTCTCTTTCATCATCTCGTTTCGAGATCCACCTATGGGAAGGGCATCCGTACCTGACCTCTGCAGAAGCATCCAATTGCACCAAGTCTGGCTAACAGACAGAAGCGCGCACCCAATGCCAGGTGAGGCCACATCCCTTTACCTACGGGCATATCACAGCTGGGCGCGCTGCTATTCCTCAGTTGACATTCGCTTCTCGCGATCTCTGCATTGACACAGTTCGGTTGGATTAACGTTACGCTGCTCACTTTCGAGTCTTCAGGAGGACATATCGCCAGATCAGCCTCCGCCAGACGTGAGTGACAGTCGTTTATTCAGCCTATCCGCTGTGTTTTTTGCATCCGGAGCCGCCCGAGCTCTCGCTGTCCTTTACCTGCTCCTCATTTACATGGCTGCCCGCCACGGATTTTTCCGAGTTCTTCACCGCTGGCCCACCCATGGCTATGTGACCGTCTAAACAGCCGCTTCCCCCGGGGAACAGCCTATCACGACGAGCCTGCCCGGCCGCGTGTGGTGCTCTCATCGCCGCTAAAGACCCTCTCGTTCTGCGCGGTCTGCTTGGGCTTAACACGCTCAAGCTTTGGAGAACCAGGAGGATTGCGGTCATTGTAATTGCTGCCCATGTAGCTTTTACAAAGCCGGCTTTTAGTTGCACGACACAGCGCGCCGTGCTCGGCCTTTCTGACTCGGAGGGGAGACACGGTGATGATGACGCGCTACCGGGGGACTCCCGGAGCGCCACCTCTCTAAAATATTTGAGCTGACATCAGCCCAATCCGCATTCCCTGAAGAGGACATCTTCGCGGGAAAACCCCACTCTCGTTGACGAACCGGTCGGTTCCGGCGATGGGGATGACGCGGTCCTTTTAGCGTTCCCTAGGCTAGCGCTCACGCGGCTTTGCCTCAGTCCATCCTCCTGGAAGTTTGTGAGCGAGCGGCCGTTCGTCTCAACATTGTGTGGCCAGCTCCACAGAGCGCCACCGACCAGGATAGGAATATTTACGACGTGTAAACGCTGGGACCACCCCCCAGTCGGAGGAAACAACTCTTAAGAACGTTTTTTCCCAAAAAAAAAAAAAAAGGCGTTCGCGAAGCTCATAAGCACGGCTGGAGCGTCCCGCTAAACTGTTAACACGGTCTCACGGGCCTTGATGTGTTACGATTACGCGTTGAGGTTTTCAATTTATGCCTTCCTAGGAAGGCGGTCCCGGACGCAAGCGGCCTGCCTGTTGTTCGACCATTGGGATTAACGTTAACTCAGGGTCTCCCACCTACGGTCAGTTAATCCCGTCTCGTGGCTGCCCAGCCCGTGTGTTAGTGGACGTTGTGTGTGTGTGTCCCCCTCCCCCCACAACAACAAGTTACAGGGGGGGGCTGTCGTGAGGAAAAGTACATAGCAGTGTTACCACACCGCACGCACTTGGTTCCCTTCACCCAGTTATTAAAGGCTTCGGCCCCAGTGTTTCCCAACACAAACACACACATTACTAAACAACACATTTAATAAACGAATCAAATGAATTCGTTCAGATTTATATATCTGCCAACATAAAGAGCAAATCTCTCTTGATCCCATGCATGTCGCCCTGAGTCCGTCCACAAGAGGGCGCCATTGCCTCACAAATCAACCAACTGGGCTCACACAGCTCAGTTGCGGCTGTCCAGCCGATGTGTTTTTAGTGGACGTTGTGTGTGGAAGGCCCCTGTGTTCCCCAACACAAAACACACACATAACTAAATAACACTTTAAAAACAACAACAACAAAAAAAACCAACGAATTAAATAAATCCGTTACAGAGAGAGCATCTCTCTCCGCGGATATTATTTTTCTGCCTGCACTTGTGACTGCCCAGTTCATGTGTTCAGGAGATATGTGTTTTTCCCCACTTTTGGGGGCACCTTGTGAGGGAAAGTTCAGCACAGTGGACACCACACTATGTTCCCCTCACTCTGTCAATAAAGGCTTCGGCCCCAGTGTTTGCCCAACACAAAACACACAAAGCTACAAATCAAATGAATTCGTTTTGGAGAGAAGACCTCTCTCCGCAGAGAAAACTTCTCACTGCAAAGAGAGGAAATCCCTCCAAACCCCTGCATGTCGCCTCTAGTGTGCCCACTAGCTGGCGCCTTTGCATCACAAATGAATCAGCTGGGCCCATACAGCTCCACTCCGGCCCGAGCGGGGGCGCTCGCGAGTCACAAAGCGGCTTGGTAAGCCGTTTCAGCGCCCGAGTGGGTTTTTGCGTACCGTAACCCAGGGTTACAAGCTGCAGTTTGCAATTAAACCTCCGCTTTTCAACGGCGTTCTCTCTTCTCACACAGAAGAAAACGCCTCACACATTCTGAAAGAGGAAATTTCCTCCCTCCTAACAAGGGAGCGATTCAGATGGTGCCACCCAATCTGATAAACCATGGTTTTTATTCCTGGTATTTTCATGTTCCAAAAGGCGTGGCGCCCCCCGCCCTATATTGGACCTTCGAGTGTTGAACAAACATTTGAGGAAATACAATTTCAGAATGTGACACAAGGCTCTCTCGCCTGTGCTATAAAGCAGAACGACTGGTTCACATCAGTCGATCTGAAAGATGCTTTCTTTCACATAAGCATCTACCCTCCACACAGGAAATAGCTTCGTTTCGTCTACCAAGGCATTTGCTACGAATTCACAGTTCTTCCGTTCGGGCGCAGTTTGAGTCCCCAAACTTTTTGTCTGTGTGCGGAGGTGGGCGTGGCGCCCCTGAGACTATCAGGGCTGAGAATTCTGACTTACTGGCTCATCATAGCCAAATCAAAGGAGAAGGTGTCGCTGGACACCGGCCGGGTGCTCGCGCACATCACATCCCTCGGGTTCAAGGTGAATGCGAGCAAAAACAATCTGACTCCCAGTCAGAATGTCATTTTCCTGGGCTTGGAATTAAACTCAGTCTCCATGCGAGCGCGTCTCTCTCAAGAGCGCGTTCGCTCGCTGATGGACTGTCTGTCTCAGTTCAGAGAAGGGGCGAGAGTACAATATCGCACATGCCTCAGGCTGCAGGATCTCATGGCTTCATCTATCCAAGTTGTGCCATTGGTCTCCTGAAAATGAGAGCGTTCACGAAATGGGTTTTGTCACTACATTTCAGCCCGATTCGCGATCTCTGCCGCTCGGTAACGATGACGCGCGCCTGCTCGGCGGCCATGCGCCATTGGGAGAGCGAGAACTTTTACGCACAGGGAACCCCCTTCGGGACGGTACGATGCGAAAAGTTTTGACGACAGATGCGTCCTTAACAGGCTGGGGAACCACCCAGGAAGGCAGAACAGTGAACGGTCTGTGGCTGAGCAGAATACGTTCAGCGCACATTAACTATTTAGAGCTTTTACTATTTGGAAAGCTCTGAATCATTTTCTGCCTTGCCTGCAGGGACATCCCGTTTCTAGTACGGTGCGATAATATCACGGCAGTGGCTTATATCAACCGTCAGGGCGGCATGCGCTCGTCGAAACTCCACGCTCTAGCTTACAGGCTTTTGGTGTGGAGCAGACAGGTTTTTCTGTCATTACGCGTGACTCATGTCCCGGGCATTCGGAACAGAGGCGCGGATCTGCTATCGAGGGGAAACCCAATCTACGGGGATTGGCGTCTTCACCCGCAGATAGTGGAGAGGTTATGGATGAGATTCGGACAGGCAGCCGTAGATCTTTTCGCCTCGCGCGAAAGTCACCATTGTCCTATGTTCTTATCGCTAAAGGACGTGGACGCGCCCCTCGGGGCAGACGCACTGGCCCACCCATGGCCCAAAGTTCTGCTGTATGCTTTTCCTCCCCTGTGCCTGATAATTTTCCCACTGGCCAGGGTGAGAGAGCACGGCCTGTCTCTCATTCTGATAGCACCCAGGTGGCCCAAAGCCCCGTGGCTGGCAGAGATAATCCCTCTGTTATACGCCGAGCCATGGCGCCTCCCCCCTCGCACGGACACACTGTCCCAAGCCAACGGGGAGATTTACCACCCCCACCCGGACAGGGTGGCTCTCTGGGCCTGGCCCGTGAGAGGACGAACCTAAATGCACTGGGGCTCCCGCCGCGTGTAATCGCCACTACTCAGAATACCAGGGCCGTTTTCACGCGATCCCTATATGGCTGTAAGTGGCAAGTGTTCAAAGGGTGGCATGATGGGCGTGGTTTCACATCTTATCAGTGCTTGGTGCCTGATATTCTGTGTTTCCTGCAAGACCTCATGGAAAGAGGGAGGTCCTTTTCCACTATTAAGGTCTACCTGGCTGTGTTTTCACCGGGGCTCCACCGTCAGGCAGCACCCTCTAACCCGCAGATTTATGGAGGGTGCAAGCCACTCTTTACCGGTCATCAGGAGATCTGTTCCAGAGTGGAACCTCTCCATGATGGTGGAAGCGCGGTCTCTGTATCCTTTTGAGCCTCTGGGGAGTATTTCCCTTAAGCTGCTGTCCCTCAAGACAGCTTTGCTCTCAGCCTCGGCATCTGCTAAACGGGTCAGTGAGCTACATGCACTCTCGGTTCACCCCTCGTGCGCCAAAATTCTCCCTAAGTGGAGATAAGGTTTTCCTTAGGCCTAACCCGGCCTTCATGCCGAAATGCTTCCCTGCGTTCACTTCGGAGGTTTTGGAGCTATCCGCTTTTCACCCTCCACCCTTTGCCTCCCCGGAGGATCAGGGGCTGAATGCTCTGTATCCCGTCCGTGCTCATTCCACAAGGGGCTTAGCCGCCTCTTGGGCTTTGTTCAGGGGAGTGCCACTGCAGGACATCTGCTCCGCGGCCAGCTGGGCCTCTCCTCATACCTTTGAGCGTTACTACCGGTTGGATGTCACCAGAACTTCGGTGGCACACTTGGTCCTAGGGGTAGGGTCCTCTTAGCCCTTTCCCACAGCCCCGTTTGGTTAACCAACGAGGAGTGAATGGGCCGGCTGGCCATGTTCATTCCTGTCACCAAGCATTCGCATTCCTTCTTGGGTTTAGCTATGTGCATTGGTGGTGCGGGGGCCATTATCATGTATGTGTCTCATGCATGTTTCATGCCCTGCTTGTCCACAGCAGTTAGCGTGGCGGAAAACTTGCAGGGTCATGTTTGTGGGACGTGTCAGGCACCGCCTCTCTGAGGTGACCGTCCTTCTCTGGCCTTCAGAACCTCACTGTGAGTGTATTGGGCAATCGGGGAGCTGTCCATGTCTCTCCCATAGGTGGATCCCGAAACGAGATGATGAAAGAGAACAATAGGTTACTGTCGTAACCCCGGTTCTCTCAAACATTGAGTGGAGAGATCCTCCAGCTATGACCCGCTTGCCGCACGAGAAGCGAATATACTTACTGAGGAATAGCAGCGCGCCCAGCTGTGATATGCCCGTAGGTAAAGGGGTGTGGCCTCACCTGGCATTGGGTGCGCGCTTCTGTCTGTTAGCCAGACTTGGTGCAATT
This sequence comes from Tiaroga cobitis, assembly GCA_030578255.1. Taxonomy (NCBI): domain Eukaryota; kingdom Metazoa; phylum Chordata; class Actinopteri; order Cypriniformes; family Leuciscidae; genus Tiaroga; species Tiaroga cobitis. Next base: position 23,276,111 of record CM060591.1, read on the forward strand.
GGATGCTTCTGCAGAGGTCAGGTACGGATGCCCTTCCCATAGGTGGATCTCTCCACTCGATGTTTCAGAGAACCGGGGTTAAGACAGTAACCTATTGATTTTGAGACTTTCATTTCACCAGTTTCGCCTTGCAAGATCCACACACACTGTCTGAGAAAAGCTGCTAACACTAGATGGCAGTATTCTGCTAAAACAGACAACGGCCGCGTAATCAAGCGTTCTTCCACATTTAAGACGCTTAATGTGAGTGATATTGAAGCGCCAAATTTAGTACTTTATAGAGGCAATCAGATTATGAACAACACCCATAGAAAACCATTATAAAATGCTTCATGTGTAATAGCGCATTGCATGTTCAATAAGGTGTATCGGCTACTGAGTTTTAATATCACCGTCTTACTGCATTGACGTTAAGCTTTTTCGTAATAATAGGCTCTATGGGAGTAAAACTATATAGCCTATACAGAGCCTATATGAACATGACGCGCAACGTTTCACGTCAATGGCATTTTCCTTCCTGAGCCTGTTAAAAAGAAAATTCTGCAGTTGACATTCTGATACATTCTGCAGTTGCTTTTAACTTTGCGTGTGTGGAGGGGAGAGCAACTGGTCCGAAAGCGCAGTATGAACGATGAACGATATTTCCAAGGTTATTGTAAATGCCTAGTGGACAGACTGACTTTTACTTTTAATACTTAAAGTACATTTAAAATCAGGTACTTTTTACTTAAGTAGGGTTGTCATTGTGGTACTTCTACTTTTGCTAAAGTAAATGTCTCTGGTTATTTGTACTTTTTACTTAAGTACTGCGATTCAGTACTTCCTCCACCACTGAAAAAACAGACATTTTCAAATTCCAAAGCTTGTAGCCTAGAATGTGTAATCATAAAAAATAAGCCTTTAATATGAACGCAACTGCGAAATTTCATGTTAAGCTTTTTCTTTTTAACAGGCTCAAGAAGGAAAATGCCATTAAAGTGAAACGTTGTGCGTTCATATAGGCTCATATAGGTTCATATAGGCTCTGTAGGCTATATAGTTTTCCTCCCATAGAGCCTATTATTACGAAAAAGCTTAACATCAATGCAGTAAGACGGTGATATTAAAACTCAGTAGCCGATACACCTTATTGAACATGCAATGTGTGATTGCACATGAAGCGTTTTATAATGGTTTTATATGGGTGTTGTTCATAATCTGATTGCCTCTATAAAGTATGCTTTATTAATAAGGTAGGCCTATATTGTGTACTAAATTTGGCGCTTCAGTATCACTCACATTAAGCGTCTTAAATGTGGAAGAACGCTTGATTACGCGGCCGTTGTCTGTTTTAGCAGAATACTGCCACCTAGTGGTAGCAGCTTTTCTCAGACAGTGTGTGTGGATCTTGCAAGGCGAAACCGGCGAAATGAAAGTCTCAAAATCCAAATTAATCAAAAAGGATCGACTCAGAAACGAGTCAATAAATGCACACGTGTCATAGTGGACGACAACCGACGCCGCGTCTGCGATGCTTCATTTTTTCGGTCCTCCAACGATGGGTTCCGTCAAGAGTGAGTGTGTGTGTGTGTGTGTGTGTGTGTGTGTGTGTGTGTGTGTGTGAGTGAGTGCGTGTGTATGTATGTGTGCGAGTGAGTGTGTGAGAGTGAGTGTTTGTGTGAGTGAGTGAGAGAGAGAGTGAGCGAATTTGTGTGAGTGTGTGCGAGAGAGAGTTTGTGTATGTATGTGTGCGACAGTACGAGTGAACTTGTCCGTATGTGTGCGTGTGAGACAGCACACGATGACTGGTCGGGAAGCAACATGTAGTCTGACATATTTCATGTCCACGACAGACAAGATTTTAGGAGTCAAAATCGTGGAATCTGACACAGTGACTATCGCAACAGACAAAAAAATCGTGTAATCTGAACCAGGCATAAGTCATTACTAGTGGTTCACCATGATCTTCACTTTAGAAATAATTTTGCATTATATTAGCATGTATTTGCTTGGTTGGGATTGAAATCTTGCAGGAGTGGGCGGTCAAAAAAATATGGGTTCCGTAACAAAAAAGAAAGGAGTCAACAAATGATGTTCACTGCAGTCAGTAACATTCTCTTCCTCCATAGGAGGCTAGGCTAAGGGATTCATTATTTAATATTTAGTGTATGTTTAATGTTTTTTAATTATTTTTTTAATTTATATTTAATTAGTTTAATATTAATCTATTTTATAAGTAATTCAATTAAATAGTGTGCGTTGTTAGGTTATCAGTTTAACGTCTCAGGTTACGATTGTAACCTTTGTTCTCTGAGAACAGGGAACGAGACACTGTGTCGAATGACGCTTTGGGGAACGCCTCAGGCGTGACAGGTGTCTGAAATCACAATCAAATCACGTCAATCACATTGACCGGCGACAGCCCGTGAATCATTAATGTGAATGATTAACATGCGACCTGGAAGTATAAAAGGGCGCCTTGCAAACATGACAATATCCTTTCGTCTGAAGGGACTGTTCAGTAGGCAGGCCCCGAGGCATGGCAAGGAGACGCAGTGTCTCGTTCCCTGTTCTCAGGGAACATAGGTTACAGTCGTAACCTGAGACGTTCCCTTTTGAAAGGGAACTCGCACTGCGTCGGATGACGCTTTGGGGAACGATATACCCACGCCGCCATGCTAAAGGGAGTGCATGCCCATTGGCAGTGACAACTGTCCGAACCAGCAAATTCAAATGAAATGCTAGAACCACTCACCCTCAGGTCACACTGGGCTGGCAGTGACAGCATTCCCTATGGTCATAGCCCAAGCTATAAGCCTCACAGGAAAACCTCCATAAACATAGTTAAATGAAAGGCCTACCTGGGCCTGCTCAAAGGCCTAGGACCACAACTTCAATTAGAAGGGGTCCCTTCTAGGGAATGTGGCTAGGGAACCCGAAGGAACCCCAGCCAGTCACTATTCAGGGGAACGTACTCACCCCGAAATGCCACCAGGACGCCCTGACCCGGCATCAGTTACATAGACACTTAGTCTGGCCACTTCCTGTCTGTCCGAAGACAGAGCCTCTGGACACTTGTAAGGCATCCAACCCGAGGGACTGCGAAGCTGGCAGTGAACCACTCAGCCGGATCTCAGAGACGGGATATCCCGGTGAGTATTACTCAGCATAGTGCTTCCCAACCCTTGCCAGCGAGGGGAGTTTCTCTACTCGATCCACGGATCTACCTAGTGTGTATGTTTGAAAACACTGAGGAGGCCTGTGAAGGCCAAAGGACTGATCTAACTGGGAGGCCTCACGAGAGGCCTACGACCGTCTGACCAGACTCAGGAGTCTGTGTGCTCATAGTGACCCTCGATGAGGGGGGCACATGGTCCGCCTGGTATGCAAAACCAGGCTGTAGGCAAGAAAGAGGTTCTGGGAGGGAACCAGTAGCAGAGAATGAACACTTTAGTCGAGCCAGGGCACAAGCTCGCCTTCAGCAGCTGCCTGCTAAGACCAGCTGAACTGATAGCAAGAGGCCACTAGCTTCCTGAACCCAGCACCGCTAGGGAACCATTCACAAGGAGGTCTGGTGAGGCCTACTACCTGATAGCAACAGTATGTGGTCACCTACAGGCAGGCCTAGTGAGGCCTACTACCTGATAACGATACTACGTGGGGAACTTACCCTTAGGGAGGCCTGGTGAGGCCTACTACCTGATAACGATAGTACGTGGGGAACTTACCCTTAGGGAGGCCTGGTGAGGCCTACTACCTGATAACGATAGTACGTGGGGAACTTACCCTTAGGGAGGCCTGGTGAGGCCTACTACCTGAAAACCACAGTCTGTGGGAACTCACCTTCAGGGAGGCCTGGTGGGGCCTACTACCTGATAATCATAGCATGTGGGAACTCATCTTCAGGGAGGCCTGGTGGGGCCTACTACCTGATAATCACAGCATGTGGGAACTCATCTTCAGGGAGGCCTGGTGAGCCCTACTACCTGACAGCCATAATATCTGGGAGCTTTTTCTGCTACCCGATAGTAAGTCAGGCTAGCTGTCCAGTTGTCTGTCCTTGGGGCTGGTCTCCAGGGAGGCAGGGTGAGGCCTACTACCTGATAACCATATTAAGTGGGAATTCACCTTCAGGGAGGCCTGAGGGGCCTACTACCTGATAGCAACTGGTAGCTGAGTCCGGGTGATAGTTCCAAGGCGGCCTCCTAAGGCCAGCCAGCTGGGGACTCGCCTATCAGGGAGGCCTGCTTGGGCCTACTAGCTGATAACAAGTCAATTCTGCTAGAATAGAACACTGTTGGGAACCATAGTACACAAACATAACTATTGGGCCCACCCACAGGAGGCCTAATACGGCCTGGTAGCGGCTATAAAGTATGTCCCAAAATCAAGGGCGTAGGTTTAGGGGGGGGACGCTAGGTACTAGTCCCCACCAATATTTTGAGATGACAAATTTGTCCCCACCAATATTTAGCAAGCTCCTTTGAACTGCTATTTTGATATTTGCACTGCATTTGGATCTTTGCGCTGCTATTTGGATCGATTCCAACGGCCAGGACGACGACAGTACAAGATACGCTGTAATTTGATTGGCGGCGGGGTATCTGACAGACAGGCTACACGCGCGGGCTGGGACGACTTTTTGTGCTTGCACTCACTGGCAGCGAGCGGGTGGTGTGTGCGTGTGTGCGCGTGACGACGCCGATGGTAAGTTACCAGGCCTGTCTCTCTGCCTGCCATATACAAAGGCCAGAGTAAAACATTTTAATATTCCGTTTCTTTGCCCCTTTTTGTACTTTGTAGATCAGTTATGTCACCCAAGAAGAAGAAAGGGGACATACGAAGCTTTTTCATAAAGCAGAGTGTAAGTAGGCAAAAATAACTAGCCACACAAATAACTAGCAGTAGTAGTGACTGACCAGGCTTTCAAATGCAGATTCTACTGTGGAAAATAGTATTAACTGGTGATCCTGGTTACCCAGGATATTGTTACAGTTAAACCTAGCTTCTGCAATCTTTCAAGGTTAGGAGCATTAATAAGGGGTGTGCAGCACGGATAGACTCATAGAAGTCGCGCTATCATGATAGAATGCTACGTTAGCAAGTCACTGAATGTTAATTAGCCTACCTTAATTAGAATCTTGCAGTCATAAACAGTGGATCATCTGAGACATTTTTCGTTTCTACATTCTGTGTATGTAATGTATTTGTGAGTGTAGCCTACTTGCTAGACACGTGCTGGAAAAACATGTTGGCAATGTTAAAAAGGCAAAAGTTAACACTGTTGGTTATTCAAATATAATGAATCATTATTTGATTGATAATATCCAACTAACAATATCTGGTAGGAGGGTTAAACTTGCTAGCCATAGGATAGACTACAAAATTAATTAACCATTTTGTATGCAGGAAAGACAGCATCAAACCACAACAGATTTACATTTATTCATTTAGTAGAGACTTTTTATCCTAAGCAACTTACAATTGAGAACAATAGAAGCAGTAAACCTAGGATAACAATATGCAAGTTTTATGACCCTTCCCAGTTTAATCTAATGCACTTTTTTTATTTATTTTTTTAAGAATATAATATATCAATAGAAATTGATATAGAATAGAAGATACAATTTTAGTATTAATAGAATACTGGAGTACTGGAGGGTAAAAAGTGTTTATAATAGAAAAAGGTTATTATTTATTTATTTAGATTTGTTTTGCTCCACAAGTTCTGAAAGTACTTCCTTGTGACAGTATTTTTTGTTAGTGTAAATACTAATGTACATAAGAATTTATGTTAAATAAAATGTTTGTTTGTTCAGCATTACACAGTCTCAGGTTTGCATTTTTGAGATTATACAGTTATACTAGCTCTTTATTGACAGTATACAGGATGGTGTATCGGGGTCAGGATACAATATAATGAGATGAAGCAGATTCACTTCTGTATTGTGATATTCTGAAATGACAAAGGAAATCGCCATTAAAGCACTGTTACTTATCTTACTACTAAATAATCCCCTTTGGGGTATGGGATGTCCCCACCAAAGCTGAGACCAAACCTACGCCCATGCCCAAAATGTTGGGACTCACCTCCGAGGAGGCCTGTTTAAGGCCTACTCCCCATAGGTGAGTCAACTGCCCGAACCACTAAGGCCAACCACGAGAAGTAAGCTGGCCTACAGCGCCCTCTTGGGGGCTGACCATTCAAGGAGGCCTGCCGAGGCCTACTACCTGACGGCGCAGCCTTCGTTAGCAGATAAGCTGTTTACACAGCGCCTACAGCATCCTGGTGCCTAATCACATTGCCTACGGCAGTGTACACAGCAAGAGAGCTAGCACCCTTAAAACAAGGGGAGTACAACATACACCACTCTGCCTCAACGGAGGGCTCTGTGTCAGGGGCCTACCATCTATACGCATGGGCGTCATCTCAGGGCAATGCTCTGGCTTCAGGGGAGCGTACTTCGACCAAAAAGAAGTGAAGGCTAAACTTTCCACCCGAGCCATAGTGGTGCGAGGTAGGATAATACAGAACTGGAAGTGAAGTGCTCAGACCTACCCTGTATCACAGGGGAATCCTCACACCTCACCCTGTGGTTACCAGGATGCGGGCCTGCCAGCGGCTCTAGGGGTGACAGAAAATGTATCTGTGCCCAACCTAGGGGAGTGGGGCTTGTTTGTGAGCCAAACCACCTACAACCCAACGCCCGAGCAGAAGCTCAGTGAGGCGAGTGAAGCCTATACTGGCGGCCTAGATATGTATGCCAGTTCTGCACGGCAGGGTCGGGCAGACAGAATCAGTTCTCTTCGTGAACCGAAAGACGGCCTAACCCTGCTCAATAAAGACATGTACCACGGCGGCCTATTTGAGGCCTAACCATGTTCTTATATACCATCCTCTGCACCACGCTGCATTACTCTTGTTGCCCCTGAATGCAGTGAAGGGGGCGGGCCTTGGCCTAACGACTCCCATAGGAGGAGGCTGTTATACAGGGATGCTAGGAACCTACATTCACAAAGTGAAGGGTCAGAGGCAGAAATGCTATTTTTAGCAGAGCGTCTCCATTATCCCTGGCACAGCCTAGGCCAGCTACAGAGGCGGCCCTAGTGAGGGCCAACCTGCAAACATAGATCTACCTGAGGGCTCAGAGGAGCCACAGCCTTACTAAAAAATATAGTCTGTATTATTCCATACAAGGGGCTGCAGAATCGCTCAGCCTACAGAAACCAAAGAGCTCAAGGGGCGAAATACTCAGGAAGAAGTCAGATGGCTCAGTGGGCCGGACATAGATTTATCTGAAGCTCTAGCGTCAGTCAAACTCCAAATAAAAAATTATATAAGAGAGAGACCAACTACTCTACCCTGAAGTGGCTAACAGCCCAAGGGCTAACACAGTTTCACATCACAAGAGAAGCCCATACAGCTGGTGCTTCTTCCTATCATTCTAGCCACCTAAACAGCAACTTCAGGGCCCCAATAATCCAAAAATGTACCTTACCTTAGGACATTGACATGACCCCATATCTCTATACAGGGAACGAGCTCTATACATAGATACATTTTAGTGTTAGTTGCACACAAAAATTTGCTCTTAAAAAAAAGACCACTAAGCTCACCTGCGGCGTGTGAAGTGAAGACTCACCAGACAGTTCTTTATGAACATGGGGTCTACCACCTTTACATGCCTGAAAGAGGCACTCTCACTAACCAAGCCGAGGCGGGCCAACAGAACATTGTTCTAACCTTGAGCCCAGCCTCAGGCCTGATATAAGAAGCACCTGGGGAGTCGGCTGAAGAGAGGAAAGGGCTAAGATATAAATCATGCCCTCAGGGAAGATGATCCATGACCGACGCAATGTGCGTTTGTGCTGGATCACCTCCCTCAGATCCCTCTTCTTGCGGGAGTCGCGCCTCCTCTGCGACCTACTCCTCCACGGAGGAGGCGCACGAGAGGTGACACTGGCTCTCTGGCCCTATCTAAGGTCCTCGGACCATGATAGGCCAGGCCCTCCCATCTGTCTGGGCGTGGACACGGATCTCAGCGGTATGTATGTCCTGGATACTGCTGAGCGCGCCTTCGCCTCTCTGAACTTTCCAACCACCGCCACCACGGAGGTGGTGGGGCCCCACCCCCCGGTCGAGATCCCCCAGCAGATCGGCCTGGTATACCTGCAACACCGCCATGATGTGCAGGCTAGCACCGGCCTGACCCGCTGAAGTGTATGCTCTGCCATTCAACTGGCAGGGTTGGAACTCTGTGTCGATTGTCCCATCGACGCATACCCACGCTCTCCTATCCTCTCAACATCAGCGAGACTATCCCGCTGATGTTGGTGGATGCAGGCAGAGTATGGATTCTTCCATGTCCTCTCGATCTCAGTATGAGGCTCACCTGTGCTGGTGGTTCTATGACCGGGGAAAAAACGCTCTCATCGTGAGCGATTTCTCCCCAACGAGCAGCCACGGCAGCTGCAGCCTGCCCGCGGTGCGTTCCATAACACCAACCAGCTCAGCATACACGGGGCAGGGTGGGTGAGAAGATACAGGATATATCCTATTATCACCACCCTCATCAGCCATCTCCTGTTTGTCCGGGAGAGCGCTCGCTGCCGGACTAAGTTTTCCTTTTTTTTAAAACTTCATCCATTTGCAGCTTACCCTCATCAGCCGCCGCATCGTCTGAGATGATTACACCCCTCTCAAGGCGATCGGTGGGCTTCATCTGGGAATCTGACTTCCAGACGCTGAACCCTCTTCTCTCGAGAAGAAGGACAGGCGAGAGCGGAGCGTTCACAAATAAAAATTCTCAATTTGTACAGGCAGTTCCCTCGAGAAACTTCCTTCCCAGACAGAAAAAATGCACAGTTCGTGTGTGTCACCCAGCTTCAGATATGTTGAGCACGGGTCTGCACACTTCTGAAAGCATTTCATAATTACCTGATTTTCAAAGCGGTTACAGACAAAACAGTCCCTCAAGACGAAAATGATATTGTCATGTTTGCAAGGCACTCCCTTTTATACTTCCAGGTCGCATGTTAATCATTCACATGAATGATTCACGGGCTGTCGCCGGTCAATGTGATTGACATGATTTGATTGTGATTTCAGACACCTGTCACGCCTGAGGCGTTCCCCAAAGTGTCCTTTCGAAAGGGAACTGTTATGGTTAGGTGTGTGTGTGTGTGTGTGTTGTTCAGATATGTTTAAATATTTTTAGGCTCCACTAGTTGATGTTTTGTTTTAACATAGAGTTTTATAAGGCTAATAAAAAGCTATCCAAATGTGTTTGTCATTTTGATGTGCTAGCATTACTTTATTGTATGGTTTGTGTAATTTGTGTCATAATGTTTGTGTAATTTTTTCACAATTTCTACAAGCTGTAACAGAATGTTTGTGCGGGAGGGAGTAGATACAAACATTGCAAGTTTACATGTGCAAACGTTAAAATTTTAAACTCAACTGACCTTTAATAAATGTAACGTCTACAACAGTAACCTAGACGTTCCCTTTCAGTCAGTCGCGTTCAACGGTACATCCGATCTGAACGGACAAATTAGGATCCCTACCAAAGCGCCACTATTGCTGCCCCTTCCAGGACAAACACCGCTGTTCCTTCTGACCTGTACAGTGGACTATTGAATAACACTGGGAAATTGTGCCTATTCCAAGAGGAAAGGAACACTATGGGTTCACACCCTGCCAGTAGGGAGGTAACATGTGGAGATTACACATATGGACTGACCATTAGGGCAGTGCTACATACGGAAGGTCACTGGGGTAGATCCAGCCTCTCTGGGGTGAAGTCAATACCAGCAGAGATGGCATAACGGGCTTACGGGTGTTAGGCCTGGCGTTAGACGTCTCCACCACATCTGACAGGGTTTGCCAGCTGGGGAACTCACCTGAGGGGCAAGATAAGCGCACATATGTGGTCCTTAGAAGGGGAATGGCACAGCAAGCGAGACACAGAGTGTGGACCTCCCGACTACTGGCGGTGAGTAGATGGGAGGACACTGGCTCTAGCCAGGTTCACCACTTGGTCCTAGAAGGGAGTGGTGGGAAACTTAGGCACGTATCCGGGCCGGGGTTTTAGGATTACGTGAGAGTTGGCCTGCCCAAATTTCAGGCATGTTTCGCTGACTGAAAATGCGCGTCAGTAAAGTCAAGTCAATTATATTGTTAATATGTAAGTATCCCCAACTAAGCAACCCAGAGGCAACAGTGGCAAGGAACCAAAACTCCATCAGGAGCCAGGGAACCCAGGCTCAGTTGGTGGGCCAGTTCTCCTCTGGTCAATGAACGAAACCGGTTCATTAAGATTCAGGCTAAAAAGAAGCACGACACAGAGCAGGCATTTATGGGGACTTCTCAGTGAGAATAACACCGCCCAACGAACAGGTTCCACTTCAGAGCATAGGCATGCCTTGTAGAGGGCACTCTCGCTGAAGTGATGGTGTCTACCACCGCTGGGGGTAGCTCACGATGTCCTGGTAGCACTTCGGAGCAGGCTCTTGATTGCATGAGCCTGCCTCTGGACTGTCGAGAACTGCTGGGCACACTCCTCGACAGCGTTGCCGAATGGTATGCCGAATGAGATGGGAGCATCTAGAAAGCGTGCTTTGCCGACATCTTGCACCCCTACAAGGTTTCACCAGGGGGCACTTCTGAACCACCAAGGTGGACATTTTGTGGCCGAGGGCCTGCACTATGACTTAATCACGGTCAGTCATCACGCATAGTTCCTGCATCAACCCCGGCTCAGAACTTCTCTCGTGCATATGAGTGCTTTGCCTTAGTAGAGTTGCAGGGTGACATGGCATGCAGGGTGGAGGTGGCTTGACCAACAGGACTGGAGGCCCCAGCTGTTGTCTCACAGGTGCTGGATGGCAGCTGTGAATGACCCCACCAGGTAGCAGCACATTGTGGAGCATCCACCGCAACTGCACACTCCACCAGGGTAATCCAGGGTAAGCAAACCCCCACAAATCCCCACAAACCCCCTGAACTTTTTTAACCCTCTGGGGTCGGCAATCACGCCGGCGTGATCTGCCGGTTTTTTTTCACATAGCAGCAACATAGACTTAAAATACTCTGTCATTTATGGTCAAACAGAAAAAAGAAACATGAAAAAATAATCTGTGAGATGTCTACTTTTGTATGTGTCCACTTACAATAAAAACAAAACATTGTGCTTTTGTAAAATAAAGAAAATAAACAGGGTAGGCGTTCTGTCTCTCCGTCTCGGTGAACTTTTTTTTCTTGAGCACGTCTATAAACTGAAACAAAACTCAGCGAATACACGTCTCACATTTATGAGCCAAATATCTTTATAAACATATAAGTGTGTACTTTTAAATTATCTGATTCAAAACAAAAACAAATATTCTCTGTTTAAGTAATTTGTATAAAACCAACAAGATTTCCAGTTTCTCAAACACTTGCTCATTATTTTTAATTTGACCACGCCCACGTGCGCAAAAGAGATTGATATGCAAATATCCACGTGAAGGAACGCGAACGCCCTCATTACCTCAAAAACAAAGCAGCAAACTTCATCAGTCCACTGCTTTTCGGCAAGGTTGGAAACACACTGATGTGATCTTACATGGATTTAACTTAGGCTACCTCAGAAGAAGAAGATCGCGATTTGAAGACAAGAAAGATGTAAGGTAAGAAATATATTATGAATTAGGCTATATTAGTTAGTGTTATTGTTGAATTGCAGTTAACCTGTTGCTTGACTAAAATGTATGAAATCGACAGAAACATGTTGAAATATGAACTATAGACAGGCAGGCATACCTTTCAATGCGAAATTTATATTCATGTACCGTACGACACAAGTTGTTCTTATGTTTGATAATAAAACACAGCATGATATAGTAGGCTAGTAGCCTATAGTGTTTACTCTACTATGGTGAATATTATAATGTTTAGATCCGGGTTTACTGTTAAATACGGTGTTTGTGGATATCTGCTCAAACGTGACGTTAGATATGTATAATATGTTAACAATAATGTTTCATAGTTGCTCGATCCAGTACATTTTCTCTGCACGCGCTCTGAGTTTGAAAAGCAAAACGCACCAAACATTAGGTTTCATGGTTTACGTCAGAATGTCATAACGATTGTAAACATTTAAAGTAGCAGATCAATAATGTTTTCTCTAGTGTAGTGTTACTAGGCCGCCTGCTATAGGCTATTGTTATTATTTTATGCAGCCATACACGTTGGATATATGCATTGCACAACAAACCTGGTGTTCATTTTAAATATGGATGCTATGTGTGTGTGTGTGTATTTTATAAATTGTAAAAAGCTATTTTAACCAGAAAAATCTCAAATGTATTCCCAAAATCGTGCAGCCTATAGTTTCTCTTGATATCAGCATTCACAGTTGTTGTTTTTTTTGGGTCCCACTTTATATTAAGTGGCCCTAATACCTGTGAACCTACATGGTAACTACATGTGTACATAGCATGTAACTACAGCGTAAGTACACACTGGTACATAGTATCTACAGCTGTAATATTTGTGTACCTACACATGTAACAACTCACGGAATGGTATGCGTAAGTACAAATGTGTAACAGTACATTGGTAACAACACTTTTTTCACTTCAGTAAGTACACGTGTAACAGGAATTATGTAACTACATTTTGTAACAACAATATGTATTTAATCAAGTTGTTCAAATTCCGCATGGAATCCAATACTGCAGTTACAGTTTGGAATACACTGAAACTATATGTATACCAGGATGATTCCTATGTTTATACCATGTATTTATGACTGGCAGGACTAATGTTGAATTACAGTGTACTTACATGGTAACTCCTCACCTCAGCAACGGTAAACAATATAAAGTCTAAAAAGGTCATCCTTACTGTATTATTTAAAACACTGTATTTACAGTGTACTTACATCGTAACTCCTCAGGAACTGTCTACTTAATATAAAGTGTAAAACGGTCAGAACCTACTGTGTAATATGCAAAACCCAAACTACTGTAAAACACTGTATTTACAGTGTACTTACATGGTAACTCCTCAGGAACTGTCTACTTAATATAAAGTGTAAAACGGTCATAACCTACTGTGTAATATGCAAAACCTAAACTTCTGTGCAACACTGTATTTACAGTGTACTTACATGGTAACTCCTCAGGAACTGTCTACTTCATATAAAGTGTAAAACGGTCGGTCCTTACTGTGTAATATGTAAAACCCAAACTTCTGTGCAACACTGTATTTACAGTGTACTTACATGGTAACTCCTCAGGAACTGTCTACTTAATATACAGTGTAAAACGGTCGGTCCTTACTGTGTAATATGTAAAACCCAAACTTCTGTGCAACACTGTATTTACACTGTACTTACATGGTAACTCCTCAGGAACTGTCTACTTAATATAAAGTGTAAAACGGTCATAACTTACTGTGTAATATGCAAAACCCAAACTTCTGTAAAACACTGTATTAACAGTGTACTTACATGGTAACTCCTCAGGAACTGTCTACTTAATATAAAGTGTAAAACGGTCGGTCATAACCTACTGTGTAATATGCGAAACCCAAACTTCTGTACAACACTGTATTTACAGTGTACTTACATGGTAACTCCTCAGGAACTGTGTAAAACGGTCTGTCCTTACTGTGTAATATGTAAAACCGAAACTTCTGTGCAACACTGTATTTACAGTGTACTTACATGGTAACTCCTCAGGAACTGTCTACTTCATATAAAGTGTAAAACGGTCTGTCCTTACTGTGTAATATGTAAAACCCAAACGTCTGTGCAACACTGTATTTACAGTGTACTTACATGGTAACTCCTCAGGAACTGTCTACTTAATATACAGTGTAAAACGGTCGGTCCTTACTGTGTAATATGTAAAACCCAAACTTCTGTGCAACACTGTATGTACACTGTACTTACATGGTAACTCCTCAGGAACTGTCTACTTAATATAAAGTGTAAAACGGTCATAACTTACTGTGTAATATGCAAAACCCAAACTTCTGTAAAACACTGTATTAACAGTGTACTTACATGGTAACTCCTCAGGAACTGTCTACTTAATATAAAGTGTAAAACGGTCGGTCATAACCTACTGTGTAATATGCGAAACCCAAACTTCTGTACAACACTGTATTTACAGTGTACTTACATGGTAACTCCTCAGGAACTGTGTAAAACGGTCTGTCCTTACTGTGTAATATGTAAAACCGAAACTTCTGTGCAACACTGTATTTACAGTGTACTTACATGGTAACTCCTCAGGAACTGTCTACTTAATATAAAGTGTAAAACAGTCATAACTTACTGTGTAATATGCAAAACCCAAACTACTGTAAAACACTGTATTAACAGTGTACTTACATGGTAACTCCTCAGGAACTGTCTACTTAATATAAAGTATAAAACGGTCGGTCCTTACTGTATAATAAAACCCAAACTTCTGTGCAACATTGTATTTACAGTGTACTTACATGGTAACTCCTCAGGAACTGTCTACTTAATATAAAGTGTAAAACGGTCGGTCCTTACTGTGTAATATGTAAAACCCAAACTTCTGTGCAACACTGTATTTACAGTGTACTTACATGGTAACTCCTCAGGAACTGTGTAAAACGGTCTGTCCTTACTGTGTAATATGTAAAACCCAAACTTCTGTGCAACACTGTATTTACAGTGTACTTACATGGTAACTCCTCCGGAACTGTCTACTTAATATAAAGTGTAAAACGGTAATAACTTACTGTGTAATATGCAAAACCCAAACTACTGTAAAACACTGTATTAACAGTGTACTTACATGGTAACTCCTCAGGAACTGTCTACTTAATATAAAGTGTAAAACGGTCATAACCTACTGTGTAACATGCAAAACCCAAACTTCTGTGCAACACTGTATTTACAGTGTACTTACATGGTAACTCCTGGGGGGGGGGGGGGGGGGGGGTAGTAAAGCTAAACAATGTTTATTAACACACATTAAACTCAACAGTTTAACAGATTCTGAAGCAAAACTTCAGTGTACTTGCAGCTGGGTTAACACTAGAACAGCATTGTATAATTCTTGATATTAATTATTGTTCTGAAATGGTAACTTAGGTTAATTTGACAATTTTGGGGATGGTTTAAGGAACATCACAGTGTAGCACAGTGAACTGGCGTGAATTACAAAATTTACCTTAACAATAATGTCAAAACATAATTAAATAAGTGGATTGGAGGTTTTGTCTTTCTATCTCAATTTATATTTTATTGGCAGCAGTTTACGCTCTTTTTTGGATTTTTCTATGTGAGACCTTAGGTCTGCTGTCAGTGACTGCAGGCACCTCTTTGCAAAGTCGCTGAGTTTCTCCTCCTTGACTCTGAACTTTGAGATGCTTCGGTAAAACTCTGGATCAACAAGCTGTATTTCAGCCACAACAGCTGTTAATGCCAGTGTATTTCGGTCAACCCCGACTTTGGTGCATGCCTTACTGATACTCCCTTCTTTCTTGAAGGCGTGAAGAACTTTATTGTACCGCTTCAGTACATCTTCTGGGGTTGTTGCTGTAGAAAGAATAACAAAATGAAAACCACAAAAAAACAAGACTTGCGTCAAATTGATCAATTTCCAATTAAAAACACACCACACAAACATATAAAAAAATCTTGGTGCTCTTGAACTGCTAGTAGAGCTCGGCGATAAAACGATAACGATAATTATCGCGATATAATTATTCTCGATAAAACGATATCAAGAGGTCGATAAATGTTCGATAATGTTTATGCGCCAAAAGCGGAACGAAACTCATTTGAACCGCGCGCCACACGGACCATTAATCAGTTTGGCTCAAAGTCCAAACGGTAGCGCGCGCGAGCTCACTAGAGCTGAGGCGTTTACTCTGATCGGTCTCGGTCACGAGATCCAGTGAGAAGTGCTTGAGTTCAGCGAAGAACACACGTCTCCGTGATTTAAACCAGTTTAAAGGCAGATGAAACAGTGCTGACAAACAGGAGAAACACTGTGCGCAACGATACAGTCAGAAGGCTTTTCCGTCTACAAATTCCCATCATTTACCATGGATTTACTGTAACGTTAGCCTAGTAATATTAACACCATGAAAATATTAGCACCATGAAATGTGGGATATACATATTGAATTGTATTATATTATTAATGTAGACAATGTATAAAATGACTAATGGAATATAATTACAGTATTTAATAATGTATTTAGGCTACTTCTTTTCATACAAATAACATAGAAACCATAAAGTTACATTTTGCCATGATAGTGAGGTGCTAAAGGGTTTCATCTGTTGTTATCATGATCTAAATGCATGATATTGGATGACCAACGGTTAAGTTTTTTTTTTGTAATACTTTTTTTTATTGCCTTTTCTTAAACACTTACACAACAATGTACATCACATGTCTGTAACATCACATATAATGTACAAAAAAAAAAAAAAAAAAAACACCGGGGCTCGTATTACATGAAAAGTGCAATAGCACAAACCAACATTGGATAATGAAGTATGTACTTTGGAAGTCAGAGTAAACAATACACTGCAATCAATAATAGTCACAGATAAGAGAAATAAAATAAAATAGGGTTAGTGCAAATTAAAATATATTTTAAAATGGATATAATACCTAATCAAGCATTTTGTTCCTCCTCTATTATATTGTTCATATCCCCATGCTCAATAAATAATAAAAAGGGACTCCAAATCCTCTTAAATTGGTCTTCTTTACCCTTAAGAATATATGTTATCTTTTCCACTGCAATGCATGAAGATATTTCTCTTAACCATCGAGTTATAGTAGGCCTTTCTATCTTTTTTCAATAAATGGCGATGAGCCGTTTGGCATGTAGAATACACACGTCAATCAAAACTTGAGTGTCCTTATTAATTTTCCAGTTATCAGGATGAATACCAATGATGAAAAGCCCCGGATCCAGTGGCAATCTAACTGAGACTATATGCCATATCATATTATTAATTTCTTTCCAAAAAGCTTTTATTTTATCACATTCCCACATACAATGAATTAATGTGCCTTTTGCACTGTTACATTTAAAACAGGTATCTGGTATGTTGCTATAAATTTTGTTTAGTTTCACCGGAGTTATATAGGTACGCATAAGCCAATTGTACTGTAACAGTTTTAGTCTGCTGTTAATTGTCTGTATTTGGGCTTTTGCACATGTTTGCTCCCATTTTTCCTTATCTATCTTCAATCCAAGGTCCTGTTCCCACATGGCAAGTCTGGATGTAGATGACTCCTGAGAACCTAACAATAACATGTTGTATAAACAAGATATGTGTCCTCCACCAAGGCTTGGTTTAGATACACATTTCTCCAGATTAGTTAGCTCTGGCTCAGCAAGTCCTTGCCCCCGGGCAGTACGTATAAAATTACCAACGGTTAAGTTTAATAAAACTCAAACAGTCAGAATATTACATTTTACAAAATAAAAATTAGCACATGCAGAAACTAAGAAATTAATTGTCCAATAAAGATATTTATTTTATTAAGGAAAAAATGACAAATGTTTGAGTGTTTTACCTCAGATTTGTGAAATGTTCACCAGTTTGGCAAGTGTTTGTCATGATATGTTCTGACAATAAAGAGTAGTTTAAAACTACAGTTAACACACTGGTTTCAACAACTTTCACTTAGGAGCAAAAATCTGCCTTTAAACTTGAAATAAATAAAGATTTGACATTTATCATGATAATTATCGATATCAACTGATATAAAAAAAAGTATCTTGATTTTATTTTTGGCCATATCACCCAGCCCTAACTGATAGCATTTTTTACAATTAGTTTCCTATCATACAAATCATGTTCGCATTTCTCAGACATTTTCTAAATATGTTAATGTTCTAACAATATTGGAAATACATCAAAACTAGGGGTCAACTGATTTTTTCAGGGACGATATCAGTACCAATTGTAGTCAGGGAGACTGATAACCAATATGTGCAAGGTGTTATATGGAGTAAATACACATCAACAGAAAGATGAGATCCAAAAACAGAACGTGCGCTTACCACGTGAGCTGTGTTTCTTATTTGACCTGTTAGCACTCTTGGTCTTCTTTTTATGACCTCTTTTCCTCTTCCGAGGAATGTTGCTATCAGATGACTCTGAAGAGGAGCAAGAACTCAGGGACTCCTCATCAGTGTCACTGGTGCTGCATTCAGTGCTTGAGTCCAAGACTTTCTTAACTTTCTTTTTTGCCCCTCTGTCTAAGAACACAATAACACATTTAGTTAGACAAAAAAGTCAAACATGCTTAGATAAGTAATCAGCATTTCATGATTGATGTGGAAGTTTAAAAAAAATCACTATCAGTAATTACTAAATTATTTAATGAAACAGTCAATAGAGCAAAACAGATATATGTTTCTTACTTGAGAGTTTTAGGACAGTTTGACGGAGAAAATCTCGTTCGTCTTCAAGTGCCTTTATTGCCTGGGCCATGACCATGAGCTTGTCTTTTTCCTCCAAGGAGGAAGACTCCTCATGTCCTCCTTTAAAAACAATGTAATATCAACAACAGATTTTTTTTTTTTTATGAACAAGTAATAGAAAATCAGTTGTATGTATCACAGTTTTCATATATGAAGGCCAGTATCACTGATATTAGTAATATATACTGATGTTTTGATGAAAACTTTTTGTCCAAATTTTAAACATTTGTCAGGCTTCAAAAACTATAATTTTTAATTTAAGTGAAATTAAAATAATTCTCACTTAAAAACATCATAAATGTCATATTTACCTGTACCTTTCCTGTCTATCATATACAATAATTAAATAAGGTTATAAAAACACAGTACTGCTTAAATGAAAAATAGATGCATCCTTATTACGCTACAAGCGTTATTTAGTCAAGAGAAATTACTAATTTTCCCTGTTCCCTTTGTTCTTCGGTTAACTTTACTGACAGAGAGAAAAATAGGCTGCTGTCACTAAGACCTGCATCTCCTGACAGGATCTCACGCATCTCATTCTCACACTACTGTACTCTTTACTCTTTAGATTTTATTTAACTCATTTAAGACTGTTCCTCGACAAAACAATCATTTTGGCATAAATGTGTGTGTTATTGTTCGTTCAAGTGCGATACTGGCGCGCAAGTCTTTCTGAGTGTTGTGTGTGTGTCAGGATGTTCTTTTTTGTCTTGTCGCGCATGAATGGTTAAAACCATTTGCGTGAATAAGAGCGTGATCGTATAACATTAAAGGATGACAGAAATAACGGAAACTGCGTTAATTGTGTTAAAGCTGGACAAAAATTAAATCGCATGAGTTTGTGTTAACGTTGACAGAACTACTTGTCATACATTGGTGACAGAAAAAGTGGACAAGACCTCAGCTAGAGCAGCTGATCTCAAATTCAAAATGCATACAACCTGGGCTGCGTTTCACAAAAGCATCGTAAGCCTAAGTTGATCGTAGAACAATCGCCACCAATGGTCTCTATGATCAACTTAGGCTTACAATGCTTTTGGGAAACACAGCCCTGTTTAGTTCCCCATTAAGTAAATACAAACTCACCTGCTTCTGGAGATGCCGCTTCAACAATAGAAAAGTCATTGTCACCGTCTTCTATACCTTGGTGTTCTTCATCTATTTGCTGGGCCGGATCATCTTGTAAAAACATAAAAGGATAATGTTACCGTCTGACAAAATGTAGCCAAACTGATGCAATGTTGCATCAGGTACATTCATCAACACTTAATGTGAAAAGGCTTAGCCTAACATGGCTCTGTGTTCCAAAACTACACTCACCGGCCACTTTATTAGGTACACCTGTCCAACTGCTCGTTAACACTTAATTTCTAAGCAGCCAATCACATGGCGGCAACTCAGTGCATTTAGGCATGTAGACATGGTCAAGACAATCTCCTGCAGTTCAAACCGAGCATCAGTATGGGGAAGAAAGTTGATTTGAGTGACTTTGAACGTGGCATGATTGTTGGTGCCAGAAGGGCTGGTCTGAGTATTTCAGAAACTGCTAATCTACTGGGATTTTCACGCACAACCATCTCTAGGGTTTACAGAGAATGGTCCGAAAAAGAAAAAACATCCAGTGAGCGGCAGTTCTGTGGGCGGAAATGCCTTGTTGATGCCAGAGGTCAGAGGAGAATGGCCAGACTGTTTCGAGCTGATAGAAGGGCAACAGTGACTGAAATAACCACTCGTTACAACCGAGGTATGCAGCAAAGCATTTGTGAAGCCACAACACGCACAACCTTGAGGCGGATGGGCTACAACAGCAGAAGACTCCACCGGGTACCACTCATCTCCACTACAAATAGGAAAAAGAGGCTACAATTTGCAAGAGCTCACCAAAATTGAACAGTTGAAGACTGGAAAAATGTTGCCTGGTCTGATGAGTCTCGATTTCTGTTGAGACATTCAGATGTTAGAGTCAGAATTTGGCGTAAACAGAATGAGAACATGGAACCATCATGCCTTGTTTCCACTGTGCAGGCTGGTGGTGGTGGTGTAATGGTGTGGGGGATATTTTCCTGGCACACTTTAGGCCCCTTAGTGCCAATTGGGCATCGTTTAAATGCCACGGCCTACCTGAGCATTGTTTCTGACCATGTCCATCCCTTTATGGCCACCATGTACCCATCCTCTGATGGCTACTTCCACCATGTCACAAAGCTCTAATCATTTCAAATTGGTTTCTTGAACATGACAATGAGTACACTGTACTAAAATGGCCTCCACAGTCACCAGATCTCAACCCAATAGAGCATCTTTGGGATGTGGTGGAACGGGAGATTCGCATCATAGATGTGCAGCCGACAAATCTGCGGCAACTGTGTGATGCCATCATGTCAATATGGACCAAACTCCCTGAGGAATGCTTCCAGCACCTTGTTGAATCTATGCCACGAAGAATTGAGGCAGTTCTGAAGGCAAAAGGGGGTCCAACCCGTAACTAGCATGGGGTACCTAATAAAGTGTCCGGTGAGTGTATAGTCAATGATAATCAAATTTATATCTATATATATGTGTGTGTGTGTGTAATGTAAGGTTTGCACCATAGCTGCCCTAAACTAACAGTGTTGGCGATATATATTTTTAAGTTTCCTTAATCCACACCAGGACACAGTAGTGTTTCTAAAGCTTAAATATAATAATTTAATTTTACAAACAAATTTGGGATTTAGTGGATTCAAAGACCGCACAAAATGTTATATGAAAAGCAAGTCTTTGGGAACAACTAGAAACTATTTGGAAGTCAATAACAACAGAGGCTGTGGAAAAGTACATAAAAATGCCAGAAAGAATGCAAACTGTTATCAATACCGGAGTAGGCCATGCAAAACATGAAGATTTTTGGTTATTTTATGTGATTAAAAAAATATTTGTTCCACTTAGTTATTTGCATAATAAATTACAATAATATTTTTAGTTTTAAACCATTTTTTGTCAGACTCTGAAAATACATTCTCTTTATTTTGACAGGTGCCGGAGGTGTAATAAATTTGACAAGCACTGTATAGAGGGCAGTTTTACCATACCTGTGTATCTGCGTTTTTCAAATACTTAAATTTAACCAATTACTTTATTCAATCACAATTCTACAAACTGTTACTGACACCATCAACTAAAACTATTTTTAAACTGCAAAGGTGGAACATAAGCTGCATCTGACATGGCATTTATGTTTATTTACACATACTGTTTAATGATGCTCATGTATATTTACATTGCATAAGATACATAGGCCTAGCCTGTAAAAAAAAATTCAGTCATTATATTATATAAGTCAATATAGAGGTAAAGCTGCAATATTAAGACAAAATCATTATGGTTGATTATTGCTCTTGAAATTTTAATGATGATTATTCATTTATTGGTGGAGGAAAAATCATATTCTGACTACAGAAACAAACAAAGCTAAGATCCGTAATGAAATTGTTTAGGTTGCTTTTTTGGATTAGAAATAAAGACAACATTGAAATATATTACTAGTAGTAGCACTAGTATGGAAAACAAAAGGGTTATTGAAACTGGGAATATATTAGAACGCAATCAAAAAACACTGAAGCAGTCCATGACTTCAGTCTAACGCGAGTTACGCAAAATGAATCTCTTACTTGCATATTTTCTGTATTTTCTGTTGTTTATGATAGGCTAATAAGAGAGAATTCAGAATTTAATCAGTAAGCGCATGAAACCCTCATGACGCGTGACGAAATGTCTCTGATTGGACATTGCGTTCATCAGAAACATGTTTGATTGGTTATAATGTTCAACACCGCAAACTAAGTGTAAAATAAATCATCATCATAGTGGTACTACTAGCTAACATTAGGTCATAAGAAGAGCAGGCATGTTAAGTTACCTTTGTCCAAGAGGTCCATGGTATCAGGTGCGCTGCGTTGAAGGCAGTTTCTCTTCAGGGAAACCCCTTTCCTTCGTGGCATACTGTCGTGTGGATGTATACTATCGTGTGGATGTAACGTTAGGTAAGAAAGAGGATTTGAATACAAATGGGGAGGCTAACGTTGACTGTTTGCTGTCGAAATACTCCTCCTGAGTCCTGATAGGGATCAAGTTGGCGGTTCAGAATGCAACAGACCAATCAAAACTATCTTACGTCATGGGACAGACAACTGTCACGTTTCACGTAGGCAGCCATTTACCAGCACGGCGCCAAAAATTTCAAATCGGACAGTAAATAAATCTATCTAGATGGCTATGTGTTCAAGGCAATTAAATAAGTTAATACGTCTATGCAGTAGTGGAAAACATAGAAAAAAAATAATCAAATGGCTACAGAAGAAAGGCTTGCTGTGCAAGGCACCAAGTTGTCGCCGCTGTGGAAAAAACATGCGAATTACAACACACAGTGGACGTGATGGTTATATATGGTATGTGACTGTAGGCACCCAGTTTAATTCGTTATTTGGATAGTCTAGTAAACGTTAACATAATTTTAGACAACTTGCTTCTTAGATTTACTAATATTTTGCACTGTTTTCTTAGGACATGTCGAAGAAACACGCATCGCAGAATAACACTCTCCATTCGAAATGGATCACTGTTTAATAACTCGAGGGTTCCTCTGGTTAAGTGGATGGAGTACATCTACAGGTAACGTATAGTAGCCAGGCACTGGTTAAACTTTATTTTACGGTGTCATTGTAACAGTGCAATTATATATGTAAGTACTGAGTAATATTAATTAAGTGCATGCACTTACTATAGAGTTAGGGTAGGATTAGGGTTTGGTTGGTTAGTTGCATGTAATTATGCATAATTAACTGTTAATACTAGATTAATAGAGCACAGCGCCGCCTTCTCAACGCTGTCCAGTGTCCACAGAAATCAGTTGCTGGTTTGAGTTTTCGGTAACACTTTATTTTACAGTGTTACAGGGTAATTACTTAATTACTTAGTAACTTAGTAGACGTTGTAATAACATGTAACAGTGTAATTAACATGTAACTAAGTTATGGAACAGCCTGTACTTACAGATTGTAATTACGCACATGTAATAGGCAGCTACTGTTACACATATGTAATAAGCCGAGATGGATAAGGTTTAGGCCTATAGATACACATGAAGTACACTTAAGTACAATCTTGATAGACTTTATTTTACGTAGCTTATCCATGTGTAATATTATGTAATTGCAATGTAATTAGGAAGGTACTGCATGTGAAGCTGTGAACTAGTGTGTTTAAATCAAACTAAGGCACAGATGGATAAGGTATGTATACACAAAGTACACTTAAGTACAATCTTGATACACTTTATTTTATGTACTTATACCTGTGTAACATTCTGTAATTTTAATGTAATTAAGAAGCTACTGCATGTATTTAAGCTGTAAACTAGTGGCTTAATTAAGATGGATAATGTATGTAGATTTACATGAAGTCCACTTAATCTTGATACACTTTATTTTATGTTACATGATATGTGTAATGCTACAGAACGTACAAAATTACCATGTGTAACTGCAGGCTTTTCCCGACCGTAGTAGCCTAAGTACTTGTGTTACATTGTGTAGTACTAAGTACTTTCTTATATAATTACACTGTAACATGCATGTAACCGACTTATTACATATGTGTAACAGTAGCTGCCTATTACATTTGCGTAATTACAATCTGTAAGTACAGGCTGTTCCATAACTTAGTTACATGTTAATTACATTTTGTTACATGTTGTTACAACGTCTACTACTAAGTAATTAAGTAATTACTCCATTCACTTGTAGCTATGTTACACACTACATGAAAGGTAATTTTCAAAAATCCATAAATTTAAATTAATATTTATTTCTAATCATCTTTTTTGTACTTCATTACATTTTGGTTATTGTTTATAATTAATTAAAATTATTTTCTTAAAAGGTTTTCACAGGGTCTACATCTAAGACAAATTGATTTGATGGAAGACTGTGTTGCCAAAACATCAACAACATTGTCCAGAATGAACAAATTGCTCAGGAAGGTATAGCTTAAATTTATTAACTCTTCAGTACTACATTGCTCAGCTAATTGAACTGTAATTAATTTTGTTTGTACTAATATCCACATATTTTTTTACAGGTTTGCATTAATGCATTGAGTAAACTGAAAAGAAAAACAGGTCTTAGAGTTGGTGGGAAGTCAAGACAGAAGTTTGTGGCCATAGATGAGTCTAAGTTCGCTCACAAGAGAAAGGTACATCTGACATGAGAAATACAAAATGATTGAATGATTTGCCAATAGCTGAACAATAAGTTCTCCTCAGAGGTGTAAAGTATCTGAGTAAATGTAATTAGTTTCTTTACTTAAGTATAATTTGTAGTTGTACTGAGTATCAAATATTAGCAACTTTTACTCTCTATTTGACTACATTTTTTAACAAGTAAATGTAATTTTTACTCCAATACATTTGTGATAAGTAATGCATAACATTTTGCATGGCGCCTAATTTTTTCTGCAGCAGTTTATTTCTGCTATAAAGAAGTGATATCGCCATCTATATTCATGTGTGCTGAGGAATGGCTTGAATGACCCCCAAATGGTCATGGGGAGATCAGAATCCAAGTGTATGTTTTATCAAACACAATCCAGGTTTAACTGCTGTTAACATTTGTTATGTTTCTTGTGTTTATGCATTTTCAGTTTAATCGTGGCCGCTGTCGTACTACTTGGCAGAGAAAAAAAGGCTGGGTGTTTGGGATGATGGAGGTTAAAGGAGCTCGCCGCCTACCAGTCTTAAAAATGGTAAAGGATCGTTCCAGGACCACATTGATGCCCATCATCAAAAGGCACATCAGAAGGGGGTCAGCTGTTTACAGTGACAATTGGAGGGCATATCTGAATGCGCTACAACCACAAGGATACAAACACCTAACTGTAAACCACAGTAAAAATTTCGTTGATCCCCAAACTGGCTGCCACACACAACATATTGAACGGGCCTGGCTAGCCATCAAGGCACAGGTATCAAGATTCAGGGGTAACAAAACTAAAAAACTATTAAAAGAACACTTGAAATTCATCCAGTGGCACTACTGGCTGGGAAGAAGAAATAGGAAAGGTGCTTTGGCACAGTTGATCCATGATATTAGAAAAGCATACAGGTTTAGATTTAATTAAAGTTATATCAGCTGAAAATGCATGATTTTCTTTTTTCTTTTTTTTTTACTTTGCTGTGACCTTTTTTCAGATTCATAAATGTGTCTGTGCCATGCAAACCATTTCTGCCTTGTATCTTAGGAGTATTTGCAAAACAAGGTTACATAGTGGATAATAAACTCTGAAATACTGTATGAATGTGATAGTTATGCTTTGATAGATTCTGAGATATTACTGCATAGCACTTTTAAAGATTTACCATTTATTTCCTTTATTTTTTCCCTTTAATTTTCAATTTTTTGATGTGACATTCTGGTGACAATTTGCCTTTACAGTAAATTACAGTATTCTGTTCTTGTGTAGTATACACAGTGTAACTGCGATTGCTTGCTACATTTTAAATGCCACATTAAATTGAGTATTTAGAAATGAGGTTTGGGTTAATATTATAATGTTAATATACATATACATAAATGTACATATACAGTAAATTGCGGTTGGTATCAAGTATTTCACACTTTATATTAAGTTTCTGAGGAGTTACCATGTAAGTACTCTGTAAATACAGTGTTTTACAGTAGTTTGGGTTTTGCATATTACACAGTAAGGACCGACCGTTTTACACTTTATATTAAGTGGACAGTTCCTGAGGAGTTACCATGTAAGTACACTGTAAATACAGTGTTGCACAGAAGTTTGGGTTTTGCATATTAAACAGTAGGTTATGACCGTTTTACACTTTATATTAAGTGGACAGTTCCTGAGGAGTTACCATGTAAGTACACTGTAAATACAGTGTTGCACAGAAGTTTGGGTTTTACATATTACCCAGTAGGTTATGACCGTTTTACACTTTATATTAAGTAGACAGTTCCTGAGGAGTTACCATGTAAGTACACTGTAAATACAGTGTTGCACAGAAGTTTGGGTTTTATTATACAGTAAGGACCGACCGTTTTACACTTTATATTAAGCAGATCGTTCGTGAGGAGTTACCATGTAAGTACAGTGTAAATACAGTGTTGCACAGAAGTTTGGGTTTTACATATTACCCAGTAGGTTACGACCGTTTTACACTTTATATTAAGTGGACAGTTCCTGAGGAGTTACCATGTAAGTACACTGTAAATACAGTGCTACACAGAAGTTTGGGTTTTGCATTTTACACAGTAGGTTATGACCGTTTTACACTTTATATTAAGTAGACAGTTCCTGAGGAGTTACCATGTAAGTACACTGTAAATACAGTGTTGCACAGAAGTTTGGGTTTTATTATACAGTAAGGACCGACCGTTTTACACTTTATATTAAGTAGACCGTTCGTGAGGAGTTACCATGTAAGTACAGTGTAAATACAGTGTTGCACAGAAGTTTGGGTTTTACATATTACACAGTAAGGACCGACCGTTTTACACTGTATATTAAGTAGACAGTTCCTGAGGAGTTACCATGTAAGTACACTGTAAATACAGTGTTGCACAGAAGTTTGGGTTTTGCATATTACACAGTAGGTTATGACCGTTTTACACTTTATATTAAGTAGACAGTTCCTGAGGAGTTACCATGTAAGTACACTGTAAATACAGTGTTTTACAGTAGTTTGGGTTTTGCATATTACACAGTAGGTTATGACCGTTTTACACTTTATATTAAGTAGACAGTTCCTGAGGAGTTACGATGTAAGTACACTGTAAATACAGTGTTTTAAATAATACAGTAAGGATGACCTTTTTAGACTTTATATTGTTTACCGTTGCTGAGGTGAGGAGTTACCATGTAAGTACACTGTAATTCAACATTAGTCCTGCCAGTCATAAATACATGGTATAAACATAGGAATCATCCTGGTATACATATAGTTTCAGTGTATTCCAAACTGTAACTGCAGTATTGGATTCCATGTGGAATTTGAACAACTTGATTAAATACATATTGTTGTTACAAAATGTAGTTACATAATTCCTGTTACACGTGTACTTACTGAAGTGAAAAAAGTGTTGTTACCAATGTACTGTTACACATTTGTACTTACGCATACCATTCCGTGAGTTGTTACATATGTGTAGGTACACAAATATTACAGCTGTAGATACTATGTACCAGTGTGTACTTACGCTGTAGTTACATACTATGTACACATGTAGTTACCATGTAGGTTCACAGGTATTAGGGCCACTTAAAGTAACACCAGGTAACTTTTCAACCTTCATAATATACTTCCAAGTCTCTTGTGATGGTACATCGAGTTACAATAGGTTGAATGACACGTCTGCCATTGCCTGACGGGGTCTGTAGCGTTTTTAATCGTACTTTTAAACTTCGGGTTTCGGGTAGTAACCGGCGAACAAAGAGAACTACAAAATTCGACTGCTTTACGGCTTATACGTCACTTCCACCACCACCCCCACTTCCTTAAAATCGGACGTGCGAGCCAAATGTTATAATCATGGCCGAAGCAGCACAGAAAAACAAGAAAGCAAAGGTTTTATCGGAGCAAAGCAAAAAGAGAAAATGAGAAAGTGATCGCGTTAAAGGCAGAACGAGGATTAACATTGGGCCAGCCTTTTCTCGCTGGCGTGAGCTGAAGGAGGAGGAAGGGTGCCCGACCGATGCGGACTTGGCAAAAAAAATTAAAAAATCAAATGAAATGAAAGCCTATGTCTAAACGGCGTGCACAAGTTTGGTAGGGGCTACATTCTTGCAACTAAATATATAAGATGTACAAAATCATATTTTAGGATACCTAACATGTCTGTGATATTTGTTTATTTGTCTTGCCTCAAGCTATAATGCAAATCGATTTGTAAAATTTGCAGATTCATTTATGGTAGCTTGATATTATAATTTTGACGATATATGGTTATTATCTACCACTCAAACATTGCATTGAAGTATCATATAGATTCAGTAAAACGGTAACCAATAGACTAGGCTACTATAATGACGCTGGCTTGTAAACGTGATCATCGCGATCATTTTTCGTTAGAAAAAAAAATAAAACCCATGAAATTATATTCATATGACATGCTGAAGTATGCCACTGTACCTGGGATGAAGACATTTCACACGCGACGCAAGCAGAACACCTGCATGTGACCTCCTCCTACAGTGTTCAGGGCTATCATGGTTGTCAACAATTGCACGTGCATTTAGGATGACAGAGTTTACGACAGTAGTAGAGCTCTAGAGGACAATACTGTTTCCCAACTGTAGGGGGACCCCACCCCGAGAGCAAAAGTTCCCTGGTGTTACTTTAATATAAAGTGGGACCATTACGGTCGCAGACTTTGTCCTGAATACAGTGTAATCAGACTTTAGCCATGAAAATGTCACAAGTATCAGAAATAATCACAAATGTCAGAGCATGTCACCTCCAGGACCCAGAAAACACTTCAGACCCCAGAGGGTTAAACTTTTTTTTGGCATCTTTGGCATTCCATTCTGGCACTCATTTTCCATACAGCCAAAATTCTTCATGCACACCTGGGAAAAAAGGCATGGGGGTGGGGCAAGGCATTTTACCTATCTTTCTGCTCCCCCAGACACCATCCACCAAAAGCTTTTTTTTTTTTTTTTTTTTGACTGAGCGTGCAGTAGCCCAGGAAAGCATGGCTCTCAACTCTGAATCTGATTCAGCATGAGCACACCATTACAGTGGGAAGCTCGGCATCATCTTTATTTTCAGAGCATAATGGCCCTTTCTCCGATGCAGCAATCGACATCTGGATCCTTATTGTCCATCCTCAGGCGAGATCCTAATTTGTCGGTTCAGTTCTGACATAACGTTGAATGTGACTGACTGAAAGGTAACTGAGATACTTTTAGGGCATGATGGCTATTACATAAAGCAAGTTTTTTTTTCATTACAGGATACAGCATTGATAACAGTTTGGTCAAAAGATTTTGATAACATTTCACCAAAACTTTGATTCAAATCCCTTTTACAATCAATGCATTTTGTAGCAGAAACAAGGCTTTAATGAGCAGAAGGAGCAGACATTCATATTTTTTATGCAAATTAACCAGTCCAAATTAACGTACTTATTTGTGTTTATTTATTTATTTAGTAGATTATTGAAGTGAGGGGGCGTGGTTTAGCGAAGTCTGTAGCGGGAGAGCGGGGGTGGAGCCGAGCGGTAAGTAAGTAGGTCAAGTGCAAAATGACGAACCCCTGTTTCTGATTGCAGTGATTGGCGTGGGTAGACCGGATAAAAGCCGGTTGGTGAGAGAGAGAGGGAATGTGATCTCGAGCACATCTGGACTGAGTTGGCTGCTGAGGAACTGTTTGCTTTGTTGACTGTGCTATAGTTTATCTGTGGTGAAGGCGCTCGTGCGCACCTTTTATTTTCTGTGCAACTTAAATAAAGTGTACGAGACCCAGTCACACCGACCCTTGTCTTCGTCCATCCTTATTATAATGATTAAACAGACAGGGTGTGGCTTAATTCCCTAATTGTCTTCTCCCTGATTGTGTTCGCCTGTGTCGTTTTCCCTCTTTAGTTTGTGCATGCCCAGTTTTTGCAGAGACTATGAGCTTCAGCCTGCATCTTATTTCAAGCTAAAAGTTCACATAAAAAGTAAATAAAACTATGCAGGTTTTTTTTTCAGAACATTTTAGAAGTCCATGTCATAATGATTTCAAGAGCTAAGATCTTTACCCACATACACATTAGTGTTTATTTTAGGAGAAAATCATTACTATGTCATCTCTGGCTAAGACGGCAGTGTTCCAGTCACTGGCCTAATCAAATTGGAGGTGCTCTTCTGGTGCCCTGCGATTGCTAAATCTATTCTAATTCAATCTTATAGTTTAATAACAGTGTGCAACAGAAGCTTGACAAAAGTTAGTAATTTTTACTTGGTCTCTGTCCCAATTACGTCCCTGTGCAGAGGCCCGCAGTGGTCCATAACACAATTATGGGATATGCTTATTAGACTGGAGCAAGGACACCTAAATTACTGCACAATCAACTGCAAAAAAGATGCAATGCAGACATGTCATCTCTGAACTGAGGACTGAATTGTGGGGTTTGTTGCAGAAGTACATAGTTTACAACAGTTCCCTTTCGAGGGAACTCGCACTGCGTCATTGAAAACGACTCTTTGGGGACGCTCCCTTAGCGTGCGCCTCTGAAGTATGAATGAAACTATTCCAATCCTGATTGGTGTTGCGTCATGACGTAACATGTGACGGCATAACCGGATGCATAAAAGCGACGCCGGCACACACACACACGCATTAGCTTTCACTCTTCAGCAAGCGCTCTCTGTTATACTGTTTGTCTTATTTGGTGTTGTCTGTCAGTGAAACTTATATATTTATATCATGGCGAGTGAGCAGTTCAAACTGTGTGTGCATCCCTGCCCTAGATACATCACGGGTGGGGACACACATCAGTTATGTGTGAATAGTTTGGGAGTGCAGCACGCCCGGGCAGCTCTTGAGGGAGCTGCTTGTGGTGATTGTGAAGCACTTCCTATGAGAGTGCTGCGCTCCCGCCTGGCCTTATTTGATGAACACGGCCAGTCTCGCGCTCCCCATGGTTCCGGTCCCGCGTCCGTTGAGGCGGCGCGGCGATTGAGATCATGGGGTTCGCAAAAGGATCTTGCAGACGAGAATGAGACTGCTGCGGCACCTTATCATTCTTCGTCTGAAGATTCTGAGGCTCAGAATCTTCATGGTGCAGAAGCACGCGATATGGCTTCTGCCCGTGTTCAGGGCCCGATGCTTGAGCTGTCTGCCTCCGAGGAGGTGGATGTGCTCAGCATCGAGGCGGATGATCGTGAACCAGACTCGCTGGTTCACGTTTACGCCTATGAGGAGCTTATTGAGGTTGTGACGCGTTATCCTGGCCTTAGTTATATTATAGTTTACTTTGTTAATACTGACACCTTGTGGTCACTTTAAGGAGTATGTTGCCTTTAATAATTTATCAGCCATTTTGGATTTTAGAGCTCATGGTGCAGAGTATAGAGGTGCATCCTGTAAGGCACAATCTGTAAGTTTAAAAGACTAATCTAAGCAGTAAAATGTGATTACATGTGTTTTGATAAGTTATGCATGTTTGAGAATGATTTACATACGACATGTTAAATGTAACCTGAGGCGCATAATTGTAAGGCTTGATTGTTTGTCCTTCTTAGCACAGCTATCTTCTATGTTATGTAAAGGCGATTTATGTGCATCTTAAATGTCGTTTTGATCTATGTGAACTGAATGCAATATTGTAAGATATATATTTTTTTATATCATTGTTCATTTGTGTTACACAAATTGGGCTTCAGTAAGTTTGACCCTGACAACTGTCTGCGACTTTTACTAAGCCTTTGTTTAACTCGCTGCAAAAGCAAACACAAGCTGAGGGCAGAAGAGTGAAAAGATTGACTTCACATTGAGAGCTTAATACTGGACTACATGTGCTCTATCTGCTGAAAGAACCAGAATGTCCCACTCGTCGAAACACAGCCAAGCTTCCAAGCTTGAAACCAGGTCAGAGGCTAAATCTTCAGCCAGCAACACTTCATCCTCACGTCGCTCTCATAAATCTAATGCAAGCCAAGCTGCAGCTGAAGCACGCGCTAAGGCAGAGGCCGCACGCACAAGAGCTGAGTTTGCAAAGCGCCAAATAGATATGGAGATCGAAAAGGCTAGGATTGAAGCAACGCTGAATGCTCTGAAAGAGGAGGGTGAAGCTGAAGCCGCCCTCGCAGCAGCAAGGGTGTTGGAATCTTTAGCTGCTGAACGCACAGAAGAATACATTAGGACACACTTTTCTCAGAACCAGAGTATGAAGAAAGAGAATGATCAAGCAAGTGCAGAGCACAAAGACATTCCTGGAATCAGCCAGTATACTCCTAACATTGTAAATGCAGCAAGCAGACATGACCAAATGGCGTATCAGCATACAAGGCAGCCAAATTGCTTTCCCTCTCATGTGAGAAACACCTGCTCGCCAAGTGCACCAGTACCTCGATCCAGCGAGGTGTCTGATCTTGCAGTGTTTCTTGAACGCCGTGATATTCTCACTTGCAGCTTCAAAGTATTTGACAACAAGCCAGAGAATTACATACCCTGGAAAATAGGATTTCTGAACGCCATTGATGGTCTAAATCTAAAAGGCAATGAAGAGATCGATTTGCTTACTAAGTGGCTTGAAGGTGAGTCCCTCCGGCATGCTCTGAGAATAAGAGCGGCCCATGCACATGATCCTGAAGCTGGCCTTAGACATTTATGGCAACGTTTAGACAGAAAATATGGTTCCCCAGAGGTAATCGAAGCATGTTTATTCAAACGTTTAGAGAGTTTCGCTAAGATTCCTCACAAAGACTTCAATCAGCTGCAAGCGCTCGCAGATCTGCTCCTGGAAGTGCAAGCAGTAAAAGAGGAAGGCAATCTACCTGGTCTTGGATTCCTTGACACATCAAAGGGAATAAACTCTATCGTCGAAAAATTGCCTCACAATCTTCAGGAAGCATGGGAAGTTAAGGGAACAAAGTACAAAAAACAATATCTACTTCATTATCCACCTTTTTCATACTTTGTTGAGTTTGTCAATGAAAATCCTGAAATGAGAACAGATCCCAGCTTCTCTTTTCAATCTTCTAATACATTGCCTCTTAAAGCTGAAACAATCCAAATGAAGCAGTCGAGATTCAGACCTCCTATCTTTTCCAGCAAAACAGAGGTTAAATCGAACTTGTCTGTAAGTTCCAACACCAGTTCAGCTGACCTGACAAGACACTGTCCCCTCCATAAAAGGAACCATTCACTATTGAAATGCAGAGGTTTCAGAATGAAGTCTTTAGCTGAAAGGAAGAGGTTTATTAAGGAAAACTCTATCTGCTACAAGTGCTGTGTTTCTTCAGACCACAGGGCCAAAGACTGCAGGGTGACTATCCATTGTTCAGAATGCAATAGCCATGACCATGTCTCTGCTCTTCATGATGGTCCAGCTCCATGGCTCAAAAAGGGACCCGCCACACCAACAGAGGCTCAAGGCGGGGAGCAAGAAGAACCAAGCTCCACAGTGACCACGTCCATCTGCACAGAAATATGTGGAACAGGGTTACAAGGAAAGTCATGCTCAAAAATTTGCTTAGTCAATGTTTACCCTGACGGTTGTTCTGAAGAAAAGAAGCGTATGTACATAATGTTGGATGATCAGAGTAACCTCTCTTTAGCGAGGTCAGCCTTCTTTCGTACATTCAATGTTCAAGGTGAAGTCTTCCCTTACACAATGAGAACATGCTCAGGCACAGTTGATACTAGTAGGAGGAGAGCAAAAGACTTTGTGGTTGAATCCTTGGATGGGAAAGTATCAATGAGGCTTCCAACACTCATAGAGTGTAATTCGATCCCTGATAACAGAATGGAGATTCCCACTCCTGAAGCCGCTGCTTACCATCCTCATCTTCAAGCCATTTCCTCTCAGATACCTCCACTGGATCCCGCAGCTGATATTCTCATTCTTATAGGGAGAGATCTTATCCGTGCGCACAAGGTCCGCAAACAGCGCAATGGTCCTCACAATGCTCCATATGCCCAACTCCTCGACTTGGGATGGGTGATTGTAGGAGATGTGTGCCTCGGTGGAGCTCACAAACCCACGGTGAGCACTTTCAAAACTAGTGTGCTTGAGAACGGCAGGCCCAGCTTTCTCACACCTTGCAAAAACAGCATCTGTTCTAAAGAAAGGTTTATAAGTGAAGAACACAGACTCATAAGGAGCACAAAACGAGCTCATGACATTGGGAAGCATATCTTCAAACAAACCAAAGAAGACAACATGCTAGCACTATCTGGAGAAGATGAGGCGTTCCTGGATATTATGGACAACGAATTTACCAAAGACAAAGCAAACAGTTGGGTGGCTCCATTCCCATTCCGCTGTCCCAGAGAGCCTTTGCCTAATAACCGAGACCATGCTGTCAGTTGTCTATTATCACTTGGTCGTTCTCTGAAAAAGAAGACGGACATGAAAGACCATTATGTGGAATTCTTGGAGACAATGTTAAAAAAAAAGACATGCTGAGATTGCTCCCCCTCTTGAAGACAACAAGGAATGTTGGTACCTACCAAGTTTTGGCATTTATCACCCACAAAAGCCAGGGAAGATCAGGATAGTGTTTGATTCAAGTGCTCAATACAACAACATATCCTTAAATCAAGTTCTCCTTAAAGGCCCAGACCTGAACAACAGCCTGATAGGTGTGGTCATCCGCTTCAGATCTGACTCCTATGCTGTGATGGCAGACATTGAGCAAATGTTTCACAGCTTTCTGGTCAAAGAGGAACGTCGAGATTACCTGCGCTTCTTGTGGTTTAAGGATCACATGCTTGATGGAGATATCGTGGAGTACCGCATGAGGGTCCACGTTTTTGGCGATTGCCCCTCCCCATCAGTAGCTGTATACGGGCTCAAGAGAACAGCTGTAGAGGGAGAGTTGGAGTATGGAAGTGATGCAAGGCTCTTCATCGAGCGCCATTTTTATGTGGACGATGGGCTAAAATCATTCCGTTCCGAAGCTGAGGCCATTGGTGTACTGCGCAGAGCTCAACAGATGCTAGCACGATCCAACCTCCGCCTACACAAAATCTCATTTAACAGCCCCGTCATCATGAGAGCTTTCCCAAACGAGAGAACCTGGCAACTATGCTGCAGGGCCTCGAACTTGGTGTAAACTCACCAACCACCCAACGAAGCTTAGGATTGTGCTGGGACTTGTCAACAAATGCATTTGTATTTCAAGTATCCATCAGTGACAAACCTTACACTAAGCGAGGAGTGCTTTCTACCATCAAAAGCGTATATGATCCTCTAGGATTTGCAGTACCTGTAAGCATTGAGGGTCGCTCCATCCTGAGAGACATCTCTGGAGATGCAGATGATTGGGATGTTATTCAGCCCAAAGAGAAACAAGAGCGATGGCAAAAATGGAAAGACTCCCTCAAACATCTGCAAGGACTAAAGATCTCAAGAATGTATACCTCCACCTCATTGTCTAGAGCACTTAAGAAAGAGGTCATCGATCATCATCGATGTCTGTCACTGATGGCACATTTGTAACAAGCATAAGGAGGAAAAGCAGCTGAAGCAAGCTAAAGCTACAATCATTCAAACTGTTCAGAGAGAAGTCTACAGAGATGACTTTAAACGCCTATAACAAGGTCAGTCTGTCCAAAAGTCAAGTCCTCTCAGCAAACTCTGTCCATTCATTGACTCAGAAGGGTTTCTCAGAGTAGGAGGTCGGTTGGGGAGAGCTCAACTACCATCTGAAGAACTGTATCCAGCTATCATACCTGGTAAACATCATGTTACTCAGCTTTTGATTCGACACTTTCATGAGAAGGTATGTCACCAAGGCCGACATCTCACAGAAGGTGCCATCAGGGCAGGTGGTTACTGGATTGTTGGAGGTAAGAGATCAGTCAGCAGCTCCATCTACAACTGTGTCACCTGTCGCAAATTGAGAGGCAAACAAGAGGAACAGATCATGGCAGATTTAGCAGCCGACAGATTACACATAGACCCGCCATTCACATTCATGGGGCTGGATGTTTTCGGTCCATGGCCAGTCGCGGTCAGGAAAGCACGAGGATGTCCGGCAGAAGCCAAAAGATGGGCGGTAATATTTACTTGCATGACTACACGGGCGATGTGAGTCTATGTGTGCCTCATGTTTTATCAATTCCCTGCGGCGTTTCTTTGCAATCAGAGGCCCCGCTAAGATCTTGAGGTCTGATTGTGGAACCAACTTTGTGAGAGCCTGCAAAGAGCTACAAATTGACAAGCAAGGTTGCCACAACACAAACATCCAAGCTTACCTATCTGATAATCAATGCTGCTGGCAGTTCAATCCACACGCTTCACATATGGCAGTATCCTGGGAGCGTATTATTGGAGTTGCCCGACGCATCCTCGATGCCATGCTCCTTCAACACAGCCCTGCAAGACTTACACATGAAGTTTTAATAACGTTCATGGCAGAAGTGAGTGCAATTGTGAATGCTCGTCCCTTAACTACAGTCTCTACGGATCCAGAACAACCAATGATACTAACACCAGCAATGCTGCTTACGCAGAAAGTTGGAGCCCCACCAGTACCACCTGGCCAATTTGACAACCACAATCTATGCAGAGCTCAGTGGCGTCGCGTTCAGTATCTAGCCAATGTCTTCTGGGGAAGATGGAAGAATGAATATTTGAGTGGACTTCAAGGACGCCGCAAGTGGCGCACAGCAAAGCCAAACCTACAGAATGGAGACATTGTGCTTCTGAAAGATGCCCAGGAGAAAATAAATGACTGGCCAATTGGGATCATAACTAAAACTTACCCAAGTGAGGATGGCAAAGTTAGAAAGATTGAAGTAAAAATCATAAAGAAAGGTGAACAAAGATTCTTCCTGAGACAAGTCACTGAGGCTGTTCTTCTGGTTTCAAAGGGCACAAATTAAGGTGACTTAACGATCTGAATGTTGACGCCTTTGTTACTGTTCCTCAAGTCTGATGTGACATCTGTTGATGTCAGACGGGGAGTATCCTGGCCTTAGTTATATTATAGTTTACTTTGTTAATACTGACACCTTGTGGTCACTTTAAGGAGTATGTTGCCTTTAATAATTTATCAGCCATTTTGGATTTTAGAGCTCATGGTGCAGAGTATAGAGGTGCATCCACATCCATCCCTCTTGTTTCGCTCTTGAAACGGCACAATCTGTAAGTTTAAAAGACTAATCTAAGCAGTAAAATATGATTACATGTGTTTTGATAAGTTATGCATGTTTGAGAACGATTTACATACGACATGTTAAATGTAACCTGAGGCGCATAATTGTGAGGCTTGATTGTTTGTCCTTCTTAGCACAGCTATCTTCTATGTTATGTAAAGGCGATGTATGTGCATCTTAAATGTCTTTTTGATCTATGTGAACTGAATGCAATATTGTAAGATATATTTTTTTATATCATTGTTCATTTGTGTTACAGTTTCACAAATTGGGCTTCAGTAAAGAAAGTTTGACCCTGACAACTGTCTGCGACTTTTACTAAGCCTTTGTTTAACTCGCTGCAAAAGCAAACACAAGCTGAGGGCAGAAGACACGTGCTGTGGCCAGACTCAACATCAGCTGGCCACATGATGTGCAGGAAGCTCAGAATAAGAGCAAGTTAGATGAGCGTTTCCTGCAGCACAGATCACAACCTCAGAGCCGGGGCTTACCTTTTTTTCCCGATTTACATAAAGAGATTTCAAAATCATGGGAAAAAACCCACTCTTCCCGCATCTCTAATCCATCAGTCGTGGATTATAGCGATGTTGTGGGTGCAAGAGAGATGGGGTATGGGAAAATGCCAAAGGTGGAAGAGGCACTAGCTGGTTATTTCTCGCCTGAAGCAGCTTCTTCTCTTAAAGCCCCGGCGCTGCCCAGCAAGCCATGTAGAGACACATCTGCACTGGTTGGCAGGGTTTATATGGCGGCAGCTCGGGCTGGTTCATGTCTTCACTTGATGGCTATCTTGCAGGCATACCAGGCCGACCTCCTGAAAGATTTGGATGAGGGTGAGGGACCAACACCTCAAGATATTACGGAACTGCGTAAAGACACAGACCTGTCTCTCCGGGCGACTAAGGAGACGGCTCGCGCTATCGGCCGCTCCATGGCAGCTATGGTAGCCACGGAGAGGCATCTGTGGCTGAATTTATCTGGCATTAAGGAGAAAGATAAATCCTTTCTCCTCGATGCGCCGCTCTCGTCTTCTGGCCTGTTCGGTGACGCAGTTACTACTGTCGTCGACAGGTTCCAGGAGACGAGGAAACAATCGGCGGCGTTCCAGCAGTATATCCCTCGCCGCTGTAAAGCCAAATCGAGTAGGGTGGGGCAAAGTGGTCAGCCCCAGCCGTCATCGAGCTTCTCACACCGACAAGAACAGAAAGAGAGCGTTTCCTCTAGAGCCCCTCCTCCGGGAGCTTGGCAACAGAGGAAACGCTCTCATCAGAAGTTTTCTAACCAGAAGGGCGACTTGAGGGACGTCCTTCAGGCTAGGAGGGCTTCAGGAAAGAGGTCCTAGCTGGAGCAGTAGGACCTCTGAGGGCTGTCCCCCCCGCGGCAGAGCAACTGAGGTTGTTCTCGCAGCGGAGCTCTCAGGAAATCTGTGTTGGTTTCCCGCCGTCTCTGACGCTTCGGGCCACATCAATTTCCAGCGAACGCACACCGTGTCGTTCATTTCAAAACCTAGCAAACGAGCATCAATTATGGTCACAAAATCCATATCGACCAAACCCTGCCGGTCTCTCGCTTCAGGAGGTCGAGAACAGTGCTCGGAAAACACCCGAGGCCAGCCTTGAGAGGCTGGTTCCCTTAGTAGATTTTGTAGAGGCATGGTATCATCTTCCTAACATATCTGCATGGGTCCTGCGTGTAATAAAATCAGGATACAGACTGCAGTTCGGTCACCATCCCCCCAAGTTCGCTGGGGTGGTGCACACTGCAGTGGTTCCAGAGCAGGCTCAGGTGATGGAACAAGAAGTGCAATCTCTGCTGATAAAGGAGGCCATAGAACATGTTCCTCTTTCAGACAGGGAGTCCGGGTTTTCCAGCCGGTACTTTATAGTTCCGAAAAAGGATGGAGGGCTGAGGCCGATTTTAGATCTAAGACATTTGAACCATTCTCTGAGGAGGTTCAGGTTCAAAATGCTCACTATTCCCATCTTCGTGAATCAAATCAGATCCGAGGACTGGTTTGTCACGATAGATCTAAAAGACGCCTATTTTCATGTCTCCATCCTTCCATGTCACAGGAGGTTCCTGAGGTTCGCTTTCGGGGGCGAAGCTTACCAATATCGGGTTCTTCCGTTCGGCCTAGCACTCTCTCCCTGCACGTTCACCAAATGTATGGATGCAGCACTAGCTCCATTGAGACTTCAGGGCATCCGCATACTGAATTATATCGACAACTGGCTCATTCTGGCCCAGTCTCGAGAAATGGCAGTTTGGCATCGAGATGTCGTCCTTGGCCACATTCAGAACTTGGGGTTGAGACTCAACACAAAGAAGAGTGTGTTGGAACCGGCTCAGAGCACAACGTTTCTGGGCATGTTGTGGGATTCGGTTACGATGCGGGCACAAATGTCTCCCACGCGTATCGAGTCCATTCTGGCGATGGTGTCCGGGATAAGGCTAGGCCAGGCCATCACTGTAAAGCGATTTCAAAGAATGCTGGGCCTCATGGCAGCGGCATCCAACATTATTCCTTTGGGCCTTCTACACAAGAGGCCCCTACAGTGGTGGCTGAAAGCCAAGGGGTTTTCCCCCAAGGGGAATCCGTTCCGTATGATCAGAGTAACGCGCAGATGCCTTCGTTCTCTATTAATATGGAAGAAACCTTGGTTCCTGTCCCAAGGGCCAGTGTTAGGAGCATCATGGTGCCGGAAGTCCTTTTCGACAGATGCCTCCCTCACGGGTTGGGGCGCGGTCATGGAAGGCCGCTTTGCCAGGGGTCTGTGGCAGGACCATCATCATTCTTGGCATATAAATTGCCTGGAGATGTTGGCTGTGTTCAGGGCTTTGAGGAGCTTCCTCCCAGACTTCAAGGGTTACCATGTCCTGATACGATCGGACAATACATCAGTGGTAGCATATCTGAACCGACAAGGGGGACTCAGATCGCGCCCTCTATGCAGATTGGTGCATCAGATTATCCTTTGGTCCCAAGGGAAACTATTGTCTATCAGAGCAATGTACGTTCCGGGGGTTCAGAATCGGGGAAGCAGACATCATGTCGAGGCAGGGGCTGAGGCCCGGGGAATGGAGGCTTCACCCAGAGGTGGTGAAGTTGATATGGTAGAGGTTTGGACCAATGGAAGTGGATCTGTTTGTGTCTCGAGAGATGTCCCACTGTCCACTTTGGTTCTCCCTCACACATCCAGCCCCACTGGGGTTGGATGCTATGGTACAGGCCTGGCCGAGGCTACGCCTGTATGCTTTTCCCCCGCTCGCTCTGCTCCCGGGAGTCCTGGAGAGGGTCCGTCAGGAGAGCATCAGTCTTCTCCTGGTAGCCCCGTTGTGGCCGGCCCGAGTATGGTTTTCAGACAAACGAAACCCAACGAAACTTACCAATTCACAAAATTAACGGAATGCAT
Organism: Tiaroga cobitis; assembly: GCA_030578255.1. Lineage (NCBI taxonomy): Eukaryota > Metazoa > Chordata > Actinopteri > Cypriniformes > Leuciscidae > Tiaroga > Tiaroga cobitis. The sequence goes on from CM060591.1 coordinate 23,316,852, forward strand.
AGCTGATATAAAAAATTGGATGACTAGTAATTTCCTACTACTAAATTCTGAAAAGACAGAGATTCTAATTATTGGACAAAAAACTTCCACACGTAATAACCCAGAATACTATCTAACACTTGATGGCTGCTCTGTTAAGTCTTCGTCGTCGGTTAGGAACCTGGGTGTGCTCTTTGATACCAACCTTTCTTTTGAAAGCCACGTGTCTAGTATCTGTAAAACTGCATTTTTCCATCTTAAAAATATATCTAAAATATGCCATATGCTCTCATTGGGAAATGCGGAACAATTAGTCCATGCGTTCATGACCTCAAGGCTAGATTGTTGTAATGCTCTACTGGGTGGTTGCCCTGCACGCTTAATAAATAAACTACAGCTAGTTCAAAACACCGCAGCTCGAGTTCTTACCAGAACCAGGAAATATGACCATATTAGCCCGGTTCTGTCAACACTGCATTGGCTCCCTATTAAACATCGTATAAATTTTAAAATATTGTTGATTACCTACAAAGCACTAAATGGTTTAGCTCCGCAGTACTTGAGCGAGCTCTTAATGTATTATAGTCCTTCACGTCTATTGCGATCTCAAAATTCCGGCCAGTTGATACGCAGCCTGCCGGATCCTGGCCGTGTCCAGATCTGACGAAGGAGATCCGCCTGGACCCGATGACAATGCAGTGCTGAAGTATCCACTATCCTCTCCCTATGGAGGATCCCTTTCCCACTCTACAGATAAAGCGTTGTGAATTCCGGCTCGCGTACCCCGAAGTGATAAAATAAAACAAAATTCTGTATCAAAATGTATAGGCAAGAAAAGTAGTTTGTTTAGGCTGGGTTGTATGAATTACAAACCTGCGCACATATTTTAAAAAGCACATAACTATAGAATCAATTCTGAATGAGCATGTGAACGCCGTCAGCGTTAATCACAGGTTCGCGTTTAAGGTGAGGTGAATCAATCAAAGTTAAATTTGGCTGGAAGTAACATTATTCAAGAACCGCAATAACGCCAAAACAATCTGTTACCTTAAATTATATGTTTATCTCTGTAAAGCTGCTTTGAAACAATCCATTGTTAAAAGCGCTATATAAATGAAAGATGACTTGACTTGACTTGACATAATTTCACTCCCGATAGCTCCGCCGTGGCAGATTTCCTCTGAGGAGGGATCTGTTGTCTCAGGCGGAGGGCACAATCTTCCACCCTCGCCCAGAGCTGTGGGTCTGGCCCCTGAGGGGGTTCAGTACCTAAATGCTGGTCTATCAGCCGGGGTGGTTGAAACCATACTTAGCTCTAGGGCTCCGTCTACTAGGAGATTTTATGGCCTCAAGTGGAATGTGTTTTCCACTTGGTGTAGAGAACATGAGTTAGATCCAGTTAACTGCCCGGTGGCTTCAGTTCTGGAATTTCTTCAAGATCGTTTCTCTGCGGGTCTCTCCCCTTCCACACTTAAGGTGTACGTGGCTGCCATTGCGGCTTTCCATGCACCACTGAGTGATGGGCCTCTGGGGAGGCACCAGCTGGTCATTCGTTTTCTCCGTGGTACATGGAGGATGAGACCGACGACCAGGTCCAGGGTTCCTGCCTGGGACCTGGCGGTGGTTCTCGAAGGGTTATCCCTGGCCCCCTTCTAACCCCTTCAGTCGGCTTCGCCCAAGGACCTGACGTTCAAGATGGCTTTTCTCTTAGCTATTACCTCTCTAAAGAGGTTGGGAGATCTTCAAGCCCTGGTAGTAACACCAGACTGCTTGGAGTTTGCTCCTGGCGGAGTTAAGGCCATTCTGCACCCGAGACCTGGCTATGTGCCTAAGGTGCCTTCTAACACGGCACGGTCTACGGTCCTGCAGGCATTTCATCCTCCACCTCATGTGTCGGTACAAAAAGAGAGGCTCCATTTACTCTGCCCTGTCAGAGCTTTGAGCGTTTACCTCGAGAGGTCCTCTGCTTGGAGGAGGTCGGACCAACTGTTAGTGTGTTTTGGGTCACCTAAGAAGGGGCTCCCTGCATCCAAACAAACCATTAGTAATTGGATTGTTCAGCTATTGCCTCGGCCTACAAGGTGCGCAGTTTGCCTTCACCTGTGGCCATAAGGGCTCATTCTACTAGAGGCATGGCTTCCTCTAGGGCCCTCCTCTCGGGAGTGCCCCTCCAGGAGATCTGTGAGGCAGCCGGTTGGGCTACCCCGCACACTTTTATCAGGTTTTATAGTCTGCACCTCCCTAGTACGCTTGGCGCACATGTGCTCTCATCCTATCTGAGTGCGTGAGTTCAGTTTCACTCTAGGGCAGGCCTTTTTCGGTGTGTGGCCTAGTGGGCATTCGTTCCCCAAAGAGTCGTTTTCAACGACGCAGTGCGAGTTCCCTCGAAAGGGAACGTCTCGGGTTATGACTATAACCCTTGTTCCCTGGGAAGGGAACGAGACACTGCGTCGTCCTGCCACTCCCCTCAATGCCTGAGAGCGGCTTGCTTCAACGCTGGGCTAATGTGTGTGTGTGCCGGCGTCGCTTTTATGCATTTGGTTATGCCGTCACATGTTACGTCATGATGCAACACCAATCAGGATTGGAATAGTTTCATTCATACTTCAGAGGCGGACGCTAAGGGAGTGTCCCCAAAGGGTCGTTTTCAACGACGCAGTGTCTTGTTCCCTTCTCAGGGAACAAGGGTTATAGTCATAACCCGAGACGTTTTCTCCCCATTCTCTCAGTGTTGGTGTGGGTTTTCTGTGGGTGCTCTGGTTTCCCCCACAATCCAAAGACATCCAGGCAAATTGACTGTAAAGACTCTTTTATCGCTATAAGTTGTCAGATGTAAACAGATGTAATTTGTAAAAAAAAATACTTTAAGTGATTGATTTTAGTGTATTTAAAAATACTAATAAATATGTTATTTTATCAAATAAGACAATAACTTTTATCATTAGGCTTGTTGAGAACTGTTTATTTTCATCATGACCAGTAACCTAAAGCTTTGGTGCTTGGTGCCTTAAGTCAGCCTCAGACTCCGATAGCCTGTGGGGGGTTGGAGGGACAGTTGCTGGACAAAGGTGTTAATGTTCCTCTTTCATATGGAGAGTGTCGGATAGATGAGCAGGCAAAATTATTGTAAGGATAAATCTGTGTCCAAATGTAGGCCCCATATCTTATTAAATTATAAATATTGTAGTTTATTTATTGTAGCCTATTTAAAGTTTTTTTTCACACAAAATTTCAATTGAAGTTATTGTAAGGTGAATTAAACAAGGCATGCTGTGTCTTTGAAGCAACAATTAAAGGCTAAATATTTTTTGCGTGATTTGTATGGCTGACACGCAGCGACATATACAGTATTATCAGCTGTATGATGTGTTATATATATATATATATATATATATATATATATATATCAGACTAATTAATGTAATTTCATTAATAGATTGGTGTGCCAAGAGTGACATTAGTCTTCACTTAGAATGAGTTAAGCAAGAGTCTTGTGACAAATTATAATAGGACATTATAGCCATAAAAAAATCAAAGTACTTGGAAACTTAAGTATATTTGAAGGCAAATACTTTTGTACTTTTACTCAAGTGAATGTTTAAAGCAGCACTTCTACTTTTACTTGAGTAATATTTTACCTTGAGTATGTTTACTTTTACTCAAGTACATGGTATGTGTACTTCGTCCACCACTGACAGATATATGCATACATTGTGCATCCATACCCATTAATTGTCCATCAGTTTACTTTGGATAATGTATGCTAACAGTTTTTTTTTTTTTTTTTTTAGGAATGTGTCTGCATCATGCTCTCCTTCTCCGCGCAGGTGTCGTTCAGTGCTCAGTGCAATCGAGAATCATGCTGAGTAAGTGCATAGACGTAATATTTTACAGATAAAATGTAGTCTAATTGTGTTTACATCGTCATAATATAAAAGTAGCAATTCTTGTGTGAAAAAAAAAAAAAAAAAACGTATTTTTTTTATCCATGGCAATTAGTGATTAATAATGATATTAATACAGTTTCTTTGATTGTGTTATCAGCATGCTCACTTTCTTTTTTTTTTTTTTTTACACGTGACAATGAACATGTCCAAGCACCTGTTCCGAAGAGAGCCAAGGCAAACAAGCAGGCAAGCAACAGGCAGTCCACTCTGTCATGGAAAACAGAGACTGATGTTGACATGGTTCCACAGACTGTGTGATTCCTGCCCGCACGGGAAGCTGGACCGCAACTGAGCTCTGTAGACTCGCATTCGCCCATGAGTCTATTCAAACTATTTTTTTCAGAAAGTGCTGTGTCAACTCTGTGCCACAACACCAATGCTCAGGCTGCCAAGGCAACTACAAAAGGCTGCAAATACAAATGGACAGATGTCAGCATCAGTCAGATGTACCGCTACATTGGGCTGCTGTTTTACATGGCCATGGTGAAGGTCAGCTCCATCATGGACTACTGGCGGCAAAGCAGGGTTTTCTCCGTACCCTTTCCAGCTACAGGCATGTCTAGGGACAGATACCACACCATTTCATGGAATGTGCAAATGAGTCACCCAGATGCAGATAAGGAGAATGACAGAAAGAGGGGCACAGCTGAACATGACCGTCTTTTCAGGGTCAAACCTCTCATGGACACTATTCGTCATGCTTGTAAAGCCATCTATCATCCAAAAAGAAACTTAGCTGTGGATGAAAGAATGGTGGCATGCAAAGCACATACAGGTATGACACAGTACATGAAAGCCAAGCCAACCAGGTGGGGTTTCAAGTTGTTTGTTCTTGCAGGCTCATTGAATGGATACACTGTGGACTTTTCTGTATACACAGGAAAGAACAACATTCCCACAGGCCATGGACTGTCATATGATGCTGTAACATCTCTTTTGGACCACACATTTTTGGGTTCTGGGTACCATGTGTCCATGGACAATTTTTATACAAGTCCAAAGCACCTAAAATACTTGTTTTCATTGAAGTTTGGTGCATGTGGGACTTACAGGGACAACAGGAAGGACTGCCCTCGGGAATGCAGCTAATTCACTGTCTAAAAAATCTGCCAGGGGATCCATCAGATGTATTCGGGATGGACCTCTTGTATTTGTGAAGTGGATGGATAGTGGATGGATTTGTGGACAGTGTGTGTTCTACTATCCATTCTGCTTATACGGAAGACATTGCACAGAGGAGGGTGAAAACACAAGATACATGGAGGACAAAGACATTTCCATGTCCTGCACCGGTGACTGGATACAACAAACACATGGGGGGCGTTGACCTATCTGATCAGCTGTTACAGTACTACACAGCACAAAACCATGAAGTGGTGCAGAAAGATTTTTCTATACTTCTTGGAGATTGCTTCCACCAATTCTTTCATTGTGCACAACGAGCTACATGGTAACTTGTCTCATAAAGAGTTTATGGAGCAACTTATCACAGAGCTCTGTGGTGTGTCACAGAAAACGGCATCAAACCGGACCAATAGTGAACATATACCAGTTCCAGGAGCTGAGCTGACATCACAAGGCAGGGATGTTGCCACAGTTGGTCGCCGCAATTGTGTGCATTGCACAACAGTGTGTGGTAAAAGGCAATTAACACCATGGAAATGCCAGGCATGCAATGTTCACTTATGTCTTCAGTTAAACAGGAACTGTTTTCAAGAGTGGCATAACGATGTGTGACTGTGTTCAGATGTGTGTGCTCTGCTGCTAACTAACTAACTAACTAACTAACTAACTAACTAACTAACTTCCACTAACCATCAGCCTTCAGAATTTTTTTTTTAATCAAGGTTGGAAACAGTTGTGCTGCTTATTTATTTATTTATTTATTTATTTTTAACCCTTTTAAAATCCGACGTGCCGTCCGCGACCCACGGTGTGTTTCAGAGGTTTAACTTTTTGAAAGACAAAACTCCACAAAAACAAAAGTAAACATAATACATATCTTTGGAAAGCTGATCTACTCGTGATTCGGACGATATAAACCATTTTAAAGGACAACTCCGGCGCAAAATGAACCTCGGGTGTAATAACACATTGGTACAGACTAAATCGTTTCCTGAGATTTGTTTTCATGATAATCGAATATAAAGAGTTTTATCTCTAAAAACAGTTTAGCTTATAACGCTAGTATATTGGGCATCGAGTAAGCAAAAAGAGATCGCTAGTTAATACCATTAACAAGGCTCAAATTAGCCCCACACTAACACGGCAGCATAATGAGTGTCCTTACATGCAAACCGAAGCATTGAGAACTTTGTAAGTGTATAGACAGTTTAATAAGAAGATACTTTACACAGACAGTACAGTTAGCGCATACAGACAGGAGCCATCTTGGAAAACAGTCTCGATCAAACGAACCACGAAGGTGAGCGAACAGTACGTGTAGATATTGAAGATAAGATCAATTATATTTATTTTTTTATTTTCTCTGTTGCGTTCAGTGCTTCTCTTATGCGCTCAGTGCTTTCTTCCGGAAACAACGGACCATATGAGATTCCAAGTCACAGTTCAGCTCACGTATCACCGTGTTCGTGGTTTGACTGATCGAGACTGTTTTCCTGTCTGTATGTGCTAGCTGTACTGTCTGTGTAAAGTATCTTCTTATTAAACTGTCTATATATTAACTGTCTATAGAGATAAAACTCTTTACATTCGATTATCATGAAAACAAATCTCAGGGAACGATTTAGTCTGTACCAATGTGTTATTACACCCGAGGTTCATTTTGCACCGGAGTTGTCCTTTAAGATACAATCAACACAGCGGGTACAATCTCTCTCTTTGTCAGACCACCAACAGCCAAATAAACAAACCCAAACTGGAAGAAACTCACCCATGAAGCCTCCTGTTAGTCCACTGATCCATTACATTCCAACAAAAATGGTTTGGTTACACTGTAAAGGGTTCATACAATCCAATTCAATGAAGTATTTAGTCCATAACACATTTATATATCAACAAACTTCCACGGATTGTTGAAGTAGCATTTCGCTTTAGCCGACAGCGCTATCACAACTTCGACGCATTCTATGGTTTAGCTCGATCCGGCTCGGTCTAGCTTCATTTGAAAATTAAACATTGGCCCTGTCCCAAATGGCACACTCCGGACTTGTGGACTTCCTCAGAGTCCACACTTCGGTGACGTCATGTAGTGCAGACCTATAGGGCCCTTAGCGCGATTATTAGCGCGGTATTTTTGGGACAGACTCGATCGTCACGCCGGAAGCAAGAAGACGGTCTGATTGTTGTTATGGACAGGAGCTACAGGTTCGGGGAAATATGCTGCCTATTGTTGTTGTGTTTACATATGACTCAGTAAAGCCCTGACATTCTGTTCTATTTATTTAATGAATCATAATGCGATCGTATTATTCAGCTCGCTATTATTAGCCTATGTTTGAGACATCAACCACTGGTCGATGATCATAATGTTTGTATAAACTTGTCATAAAAACCGTAATAATAATTACACTTAAATATTTTCTTCTCGGCCATGTTAACAATTGTCCGTGAGCGAAATCTCCTCCGATCTGTCGTCTGATTGGCCTTTCGCAAGGACTCCTGGGTAGTTGAAGTGCGTGAAGCCTGGATTTATGCGGGCTTCGCGGAAGACCACTTCAAGGGTACAAAGGGGGCGCTGCTGAGCACACTTCAGAGCGTTAAAATGCCAAATGGGACGGCCTACGGACTCGTAGACTCGGCGAGCACGCGCAATTTAAGTCCACGAGACCGAAAGTCCGCATGAAGTGCGCCATTTGGGACAGGGCCATTGAAGAAAATGTGATGTCAAAATGGCCGCTGACCCCTGAACTTTTGATAGACAGGTCATTTGAGCCAATCCGTCCATTATAAAGGCATCACCTGGGGCATGTTCAAGATCACAATGGTGCGCAACGTTTTGCTACGGTTTCCAGGTTGAACGTCATGTTTCCTGGAAACGGCGTGCACCGGTGTGCAACGGGGTTTGAGATGCGTTTTCTCTTGTTTGGTGGGCGTGTCAGAACTGCAGTCCAATCAGCAGCAACATGTATATAAGGCACGCGGAATTAAAGTGAACTCACACAATGGGTTCAAATAAAGTATTTTACAAATGTGTTCGATGCAGCTCAGTTTACGCATCAACTGAGGATATTAGAAGACATGTTTGTCATAAGTTTTATTGTAAAATATAGGATATCAACATAATGATGTAGTTGTTTATATTTTTAGCTTCATTGCAAGTGTATGACATTTGGTATAGAAATAAACAATGCATGTAAAGTGCTTTTCCTAAAAATGAGAAAGAAAATACAGGGTATTAATAAAACAGCATGAACAACAAATAAAGTCAGTATGTGAGGCTAAATAGATGTGTTTTAGTCTTTATTAGGTAAGATGTGCTTCTATTTCAGTTTCCACAAATCCCTTCACTCGATTGGGATGTTCTCTTGTGTTCTGGGCGGCAAGTGCAGTAACTGTAACATCGGGCATATTTTGTAGTATTAAACATATTTATACCGAGTTCATCAGGTTCCGAAAATTCTTCGCAAAGAACACAAAAAGCCTTCTCAGTTGCCGTAGTTGCAACTCTTGCGTCATCACAACAGTGCGTTCAACGCGTCACCGTTTCTGTTTAAAAAACGTTCTGCAACGTTTTGTCGGCGCTGAACGCAGCCCTGGTATCAATAGCCAACGAGCGCCAATGATGAAGAATGGTACCGCCCTCTCTTTGAGTGACAGTAAATCGATCCAGTTGCAATAGAGAATGGAAATGACGGTATTTTATGATAGCCAATGAATCTCTGTAAAGATTGATATGCAGGGGCACGTTCAAGATCACAACGGTGTGCAACGTTTTGCTACGGTTTCCGGGTTGAACGTCATGTTTCCTGGAAACGGCGTGCACCGGTGTGCAACGGGGTTTGAGATGCGTTTTCTCTTGTTTAGTGGGCGTGTCAGAACTGCAGTCCAATCAGCAGCAACATGTATATAAAGCACACGGTATTAAAGAGAACTCGCACAATGGAAGTAATTTACAAATGTGTTCGATACGCAACAACTGAGGATATTAGAAGACATGTTTGACGTAAGTATTATTGTAAAAATATAGGATATCAACATAATGATGTAGTTGTTTATATTTTTAGCTTCATTGCAAGTGTATGACATTTGGTATAGAAATAAACAATGCATGTAAAGTGCTTTTCCTAAAAATGAGAAAGAAAATACAGGGTATTAATAAAACAGTATGAACAACAAATAAAGTCAGTATGTGAGGCTAAATAGATGTGTTTTAGTCTTTATTAGGTAAGATGTGCTTCCATTTCAGTTTCCACAAATCCCTTCACTCTATTGGGATGTTCTTTTGTGTTCTGGGCGGCAAGTGCAGTAAATGTAACATCGGGCATATTTTGTAGTATTAAACACATATTTATACCGACTTCATCAGGCTCCGAAAATTCTTTACAAAGAACACAAAAAGCCTTCTCAGTTGCCGTAGTTGCAACTCTTGCGTCATCAGAACAGTGTGTTCAACGCATCACCGTTTCTGTTTAAAAAACGTTGTGCAACGTTTTGTCGGCGCTGAACGCAGCCCAGCTTTTGTGGGACGAATTCTCGGGTCATGCGAAAAGTTCGTACGCAAAGTACCAGAGTGAATCCATGCGCCCGTGCGTAAACACAGCATTGAACGCGTAGACGAGTGAAAGAAGGTAACAGATGTAAAAATGCAAAGAGAACTAGAAAAACACACTTCTTACTTGAACAAGTTATTGAACAGTGTTCTCGCCGTGACCGCGATGAGTCGAGGATGACATTTCTGATGAAGAGAGCGATGTTTCATCCATTGACTCGGTTAGCAGCTAGAGGATATTTTTGGATGGAGGCGACGTCACTCTCGACAAGTGAGTTTTATTATATTATACAACATATCTGACTGTATATACACTGAGGTATGTGTTTGTTTTTAAGTGTACTTGTCAGCTTATGCCGTGTGTGTGTGTGTGTTTACGTGTACCTGCTAACTTATGTCGTGTGCGCTCGTGTTTGTTTGTGTGTTAGTTTATGTGGGCTCAAGAACAGGTGTGTGTGTGTGCTCATGAACTGGATAAGCCTGGTTGTTTGTGTCGTATTCTCTTATTTACTGCGTGAGTAAACACACACACTCACTCGTCGTGTCCTATTCAAAAGCCTCCTCTTTATTCAACCACCCCACACCGCCTACTCCTGGGCAGAAACAGTACTCAGGGCCTGAACATTGTAACACATTGTTATGTTGCACTACCTAGATTATCCTACATCTCCCCTTTTAACAGAAGCAACAATCAAAACAACAATGACTTATTTCCCTTACTAGACATCACTTAAAGAACAACTCAACAATGAGCAATAAACAATATCTGTTGTACAGATAAACATTACCTGAAACACATTATCGACCGATACACATGTATATTTATTTTTCAACATTGTTAGAAACATTTCACCTTCTCTTTTCTTTTCTTTTTTTTTCCAGCCAGAGAGGTGGATAAACTGATTGGCTACTGTGAAACAGTCCCATAAGGCTATAGTAGAGTGTGACTATAAATCCAGCCTCTTAGGTTTTACGACTGGCCTCCCAGATCTGGTTCTGGTTACTGCTCCCATTGGACTGACAGAATATGTTTGGGGTACCAGTGCATTTTGTGTCTCTGTACTGTTCTCAGACAACTGGGAACCAGCATGGGTGTCACAACCACCATCCTTTACATCCATAGGAAAGAGGAAATGCCGGTTCCTACGAACAGTTCCATGAGGCACATCCACCCGGTAAGAACGGGGTGTTGGATGTTTCTCTACCACAGTTCCAGTCACCTTTTGATCTGTGACCCACACCTGATCGCCAGGTGAGAGCTCGTTCAGGTCATGCACTCTGTGCCGTTTGTTAAAATATCTCATATCTGCACTTCTTTTCTCTCTTTCTCGAACACTTATGGCGGTGCCATCAGGTAACAAAGGGTCCAGTAGTCTTGGGAGGGTTGGCACCGTAGTACGAAGACGGCGTCCCATGAGCAACTGGGCTGGGCTGTACCCATTGTGAAGTGGAGTTGACCTATATGACAGTAAGGCAAGGTAAGGATCTTGCTCTTTTTTGAGAAGGTTTTTTACTGTCTGTACAGCGCGCTCAGCTTCTCCGTTGCTGTGTGGATGCTTTGGGCTACTGGTGACATGACTGAATCCATAAGCACCTGCGAAATCTGAGAAAGTGCTGGATGAGAACTGTGGCCCATTATCACTCAATAATGTCTCTGGGATGCCATGGCGTGCAAAGATAGACTTTAGGTGTTTAGTGACATCTCCAGAGCTGGTGAGAGAAAGATTTGCCACCTCCACATAACGTGAATAATAATCCACAACTAAAAGATAGGTTTTCCCTTTCAGGACAAACAGATCTGTCCCTAGCTTTTGCCAGGGCCTCTCAGGAAAATCCGAAGGAATCAACGGTTCAGTGTGATTAGTGTGCTCTTTAATGCAAGCATGGCATTTCAGAACCAGCTCGTTCAACTGCTGGCTAAGACCCGGCCACCACACACTTTGCCGTGCACGTGCTCTGCATTTAACTACTCCTTGATGCCCTTCGTGCAGCCTGTCAAGGACATCATTCCGCAATGCAGAGGGAATGACGAGTCTTGTACCTTTCAGAAGGAGGCCGTTATGAACGGATAGGTTAACTCGCTCAGACCAGTAAAGCTTCTCGGTCCCTATGCAACAACCTGACTCAGGCCATCCGTCCTGGCACATTTTCATGACATTTGAGCATACACTGTCCGACTTAAGGTGCTCTCTCAGGTTGTCCAGGAAAGATTGACTTGCTGGGAGATGCTCCACAATGCTGTCCACGTAAATGTTAGTGCTTTCCATGAACTCCACATCCACGTTTTCTTTATGAGCAGGTAGCGGAGCACGTGACCGAGTGTCAGCGGTCCATAAGCTCTTTCCAGGAACATGAGAAATCTTGTATGAATAGCGCATCAGTCTCATACGGAAGCGCTGGATGCGGGGAGGTAGAGCATCCAAATCCTGGCCACCAAGGAGACTCAACAGTGGTTTGTGATCAGTTTCCATCTCAAAATGTTGGCCAATCAAAAAGTCACGAAATCTCTCACATGCCCAGGTCAGCCCAAGAGCCTCCTTTTCAACTTGTGCGTATCTTTGCTCAATAGGAGTAAGAGACCGTGACGCGTAGGCAACAGGTCTCCAATCGACACCCTCTTTTTGCAGCAGGACTGCTCCCAGTCCATACGATGATGCGTCTGCAGATACTTTGAGTTGCTTGTTTGCATCGTACAGAGCCAGCACTGGAGCAGACGACAAGTCTCCTTTCAAGTTCTTAAAAACTTTAACTTGTTCTTCCCCCCAGAACCAACAATTTTTCTTGGACAGGAGATCTCTGAGTGGTTTATCTTTTTCCGCCAGATGGGGAATGAATTTTCCAAGCTGATTGACCATACCAAGAAAGCTTCTTAGCTCACTGACATTTGTTGGCTCTGGCATCTCCTGGACCGCCGTGGTCTTGGCTGGGTCTGGTTGCACTCCTCTGTCTGAGATAATGTGGCCAAGAAACTTGACTACGCGCTGAGACAAGGCACATTTGTCTAAGTTAAGGGTGACGCCAGCATTTTCCATCTTTTGGAGCACTGCGTGAAGCCGCACATCATGCTCCTCTTGAGAACGCCCCCACACCAGCACGTCGTCCATGTGACAGACCACACCATCCAGGCCCTCCGTGACTTCAGTTACCATACGATTTTGGAAGTGTTCAGGTGCCGATGCGATACCGAAGGGCAAACGATTGAAGTAATACCGCCCAAACGGTGTGATAAAAGTCGTCAGCTTGGCGGACTGTTCTGCTAGAGGTATTTGCCAAAATCCCATGTTTGCATCTAGCTTGCTAAAAACACAAGCTCCCGCTAACAACCCAAGAGTCTGTTCAACTGAAGGAAGTATGAATTTCTCCCTTCGCACTGATTCGTTGAGCTTTTTTAAGTCAACAGAAATGCGTGGATCACCAGACTTTTTGGGCACCACGACAATGCCTGCACACCACTCTGTGGGTTCTTCCACCCTGCTTATGACCCCCATCCGCTCCATGCGTTGTAGTTCATTTTTCACTTTTGGCATGAGTGGAAGAGCGATGCGTCGTGGAGTTTTGAGGGAAAATGGAACTGCTCCTGGGCTCAGTTCAATGGTGTAAGGCCTCTGTAACAGTCCTAGCCCACTGCACAGCTTTGGATAGCGTTCCTGTAGTGTGTGAATGCTTACACCATCAACACGTGTGACAAGACCCAATTTGGTGATGGCGGGTCTACCTAGCAGTGGCGAATGAAGACTCTTAACAACATACACATCCTCCAATATATGCTTGTCTCCTTTCAGAAGCAGCATGTTTGAAACTCCAATCACGCTAAGTGGTGAGCATCCAGGTCCAAGTAAAGGCTTGGTCACTCTCTGGAGTGCTGGTTTGTTACCCTCTTTAAATATCTTGTGGAACAGATGGTCTGGCATAACAGTGACATCTGCACCTGTGTCGATTTTGAACTGTACTTCACAGTCTTGTATTTTAATATCGATCAGCCAGGGGTCACCCCCGGCAACCACAGTGCCTAAAAATATGCCAGGGTCTTGTTCTTGAATCTCATTCACCTTTCTGGATGAAGCACACACCTTTTGGTAATGTCCCCTCTTCCCACAGGCATGACAGAGTACAGTATTTGCAGGGCAGTGCGCTTTCGGATGTAATAGGCTTTTTCCACACTTGTGACATCTTGATTGGGACTGTTTGAATTTGTCTTTTGCTCCATGAGCACTTTTGACTCGCTGCCTGCTTTGAAATGACTTGCTTTTGCTTATGACTCTATCTACAGAGTCAGATGTTTTGGCATTAAAGCATTCACCACGCAAGTTACTCTGCTGCTGCTTCACTGCTTCAGTCTGTCTCGCCATATCAATGGCCTTTTCCAGCGTTAGATCTTTATCTAACTGCATACGCTCTGACAGACCTCATTTAAATTAATCATTTAAACCAACGACTAACCTGTCTCTGATTAATTCGTCGTGCAGTGGCCCATATTTGCAGTGCTCGGCCAAGGAGTACAGTGCAGTCACAAAGCAGTTGATTGGTTCGTTTTCTCCTTGTTTTCTCATGTTGAAACGTGCTCTTTCATAGATTACGTTTTTCTTCACAACAAAGAACGCGTGAAAACCCTCCTTTACTGCATCGTATCGCTCACTGTTTTCGTCCGTCAAATTCAGCCCCTTCAAAATGTCGTCCGCTTCGTCGCCCATGCAGTACATGAGTGTATTTATTTGATTGGCTTGCGTGGAAGTATGGAGATTACTGGCCTGACAGAAACGTTCGAACCGTCGGATCCACCTTTCCCATTCGGTAGGTTTGGAGAAGTTGAATGGCTCAGGTGGCTGGATGCTGAACGTAGCACACGGGCTCGGCGCGGGCGGCTCTCTCCCCCCGGCAGCTGCATCACCTGGAGCGTGTTGTCCTCCTGCCGCTTGTTCCATGACTTTGCGACTTCAAAACTAATAAAACTTCACTTGCCCCCGAAACAAAACGTCTTCCGCAAGCTTATTAGAGTATCCTACTCTGACACCATGTCGTATTCTCTTTACTGCGTTTTACTGCGTGAGTAAACACACACACTCACTCGTCGTGTCCTGTTCAAAAGCCTCCTCTTTATTCAACCACCCCACACCGCCCACTCCTGGGCAGAAACAGTACTTAGGGCCTGAACATTGTAACACATTGTTATGTTGCACTACCTAGATTATCCTACAGTTTGTGTGCATGTGTTTCTGTTTGTTTTTGTATTCACAAGCATATAATGTAAATGTTTTGTAAATTACTTATTTCTTTGTTTTTCTTTTATATCACAGATCATCATCTGAAAATTAATTGGATGAAGTCTGGGAGCCAGTCAGCAAAAAAACAACATACTGAGGGATAGAATGACAGCACCTCATCAGGAGAGGAGCACCATAATTTACCTTCCCAGAGAGGTTCTGCCAGCAAAACAACAAGAGGACGGGGAGGGTGAGATGCAGAGGGAGAACTGGCTTTTTTTATGTCCAAACAGGGACATCATGGACATGCTGTTGTGAATGCCTTCCTTCTTCACAAGGACATCACTAAAGGTAAAGGAGAGGTAGCCATGCACCAGAAGGCCTTTAGGGAGACTCTTGTTGAGGAGCTGGCAGACCTGCTCCATCACACACTCCACGCACATCACATCACAAGCCTGTGCATATCACTGGACACAGCACTGCAGGTCGTCACACTACATGTGTGTATGCATATGTGTATATATATATATATATATATATATATATATATATATATATTATACATATATATTTGTTTTATATATAAATAAATATAGTTTGAGTTCTAATATTAAAGTGTTTTTGTACCATAGCACTTGTTTTGTCTCTTTATTTGTAGAAAGGTTGGTTTCAAGAATTGAAAAAAAAAAACACTATAATGTGTTTATGCTTCAGTTACTATGTGTCAACAATTATTGACAGTGAATCTGGATAAGGAATATAATAGCCCTAAGTGTAACCTTTCATTAGAGCCCAAAATTATGACTGTAGAGTAAAGCATTCAAGAATGGCAGCATTTTATGTCTATGGTCACAAAGGGTCATTTGGAGTCTCCAAGTGGCTTTTTTTGGGAAGCGCCTAGACATACACTTAGATAAACATGTATAAAACACTCATTTTCTAAGGTATTATAATCAAATTTTAAACTGTGTTTGGTAAGGCTTCATGCTGTGATCCCATTGTGTTTTCCAGCTAATAGCTCCCAGCTGTAGTTATCTGCAGGCATCTGTTTACAAAAAAAAATGTAGGTGGATTTTTTTTTGTCCTTTTTCAGTGTGTTCAAAGTTATATTACTCAATACCAGTAAGACTTACAGTGATTCTGATGGTTTAGGAACAAACCTCCGGGTGTCACCTTTCAAAAGAGACCAAAAGCATGCATATACTCCAAATGGTTCAAGAACAGCATGCAATTTAATTTGGGTAGGCCTTTTTTCGGCGTTTTAGGCAAATTTTGCAGGATTCTTAACTTTGATAGTTTTATCAGGATTCTTTGATGAAAATGTATATATATATATACTGTTCAAATACTTTTTGGTCTTTTTTTGTGATGTGTTAAGTGATAGTAATGACTTTATGTCTTTACATTGTTAGGACATATTTCTATTTTGAATAAATGCTGTTCTTTTTAACTTTTTATTCATCAGTGCCTCACAGCACCTTGATGGAGCATTAGCCATTGGGGGAGTGTCTTTTGTCTCCCCTGGTGTGAATCTCATTAATATTCATAGCCATTAACACTCATAAGCATACAGCAGTGCTGACACACAAACTGACTTACAAATTTTAAATTGTTATATTGTTGTTTGTGAAAGAGTTATCAGAATGATTTTCACATCATTTTGTAGTAAAAATTCTAGCCTACAAGAATAGTAACTCAAAAGTCTTGTGGACAACTATTCAGTGTTTGTTAAATGGTCTTATTGCGGTGACATTTTTTTCCCCCCAAAACGTACTAACCACGCATAATATTTTTTTTCTATGAAATGCAAACATGTACATCCATTTTGCTCACATATTATTGTAGCAGAGTTTTTTTTGCTGAATACAGCATAATTATATGTTGGCCAATGGTATGTTATAGTAACTGAAATAAGCACAAATGTTAGGGCATGTCAAAACATCTCAAGGGCGTCAAAAACATCTCAGAGTCGGCAATCACGCCGGCGTGATTTGCTCGATTTTTTTTCACATAGCAGTAACATAGACTTAAAATACTCCGTCATTTATGGTCATACAGAAAAAAGAAACATGAAAAAAGAATCTGTGAGATGTCTATTTTTGTATGTGTCCACTTACAATAAAAACAAACCATTGTGCTTTTGTAAAATAAAGAAAATAAACGGGGTATGCGTTCTGTCTCTCCGTCTCGGTGAACTTTTTTTTTCTTGAGCACGTCTATAAACTGAAACAACTCAGCGAATACACGTCTCACATTTATGAGCCATGTATCTTTATAAACATGTAAGTGTGTACTTTTAAATTATCTGATTCAAAACAAAAACAAATATTCTCTGTTTAACCCTCTGAGGTCTAAGGGTTTTTGGGGTCCTTGAGGTGTTCTGACATGCTCTGACATTTGTGCTTTTTTCAGTTATTTATAAACATGTTAATGGCAAAGGTGTAAATTCACTCAATATAGCACAAACTGGGCTACCGTAATTTCTCAGCTACAATTATGAAACATGTTTGTATTTTTGAGAGAATATTGCTTATGCATGATTATTGAAAAAACTAAAACTTAAAGTGTCTGAAATAAGGCCACAAAACACATACTAAATATGTGTCCACAAGACTTTTGACTAATGAGTGTTGTTGCCTAGAATTTTTGCTTCAAAATGATCTGAAAATCATCCTGCCTAATCATTTACACAAACACATACACTGATTTAAATTTTATTAGAGACCTTTGGTTTGGAAAGGCAATATGCGTGGAGGCGTGTTCACACCTGAGAAGACAAAGGCCGGATAATGTGCCGCATAATTAGCTGCATATTAATTAGCCCTTTCACACAGGTGTGTCACAGGATCCCAAAGAATGCAAGGACAAAAGAAATTATCTATATAGCCTATACATATTTTACAATTAGAAATTGTAACCAATTACAAATAGGTTACAATTACAACAACAATTACAATTTTAACAATATTTCAAGTGTATTTCTTTGTAAAAAGTATACATTTTATCATACGTATTAAAAAAAGGTAAGGATTCATGAATATTGGAACAAACACTATAATAACATCTTAGTTGATAATTCAATATACCTACTTTATTTTTGACAAAACATCCTACTATAGTATATTTAACTATGAGCAGAAATTGGTGAACAAAAGCGTACCTATTTAATGTGACAGTAGTCTTTTTTTACAGTCAAAACTTTATAATCTATCCAAAACTAATCACAAAATCGTGTCTAAACATTCAAATTTAGTCTGTAATATATTGTGTATGATATATTAGTATATACATGTGAATTTGCAGCTTGTTGCTTATACAGACATTTTATTTCAACATATTTCAGTCTATTTTTACTCATACAAACTATATTGCTATAGCCTACTAAGATGTGTTCATGTAAACATAACGTTTACTAATGTAGGTGCGAGAGTGAATGAACAAGGCACGCGCTGTATAACTGTAACTGTAGTAAACAAAGCGCGCGCGCGCCTATGCCGTTCACTCATCATTTAGCCTACACACAGACACGCAATTCATATTTAAACCGTCTTTTTGCGGTTTACAGTCCGACACTATTCAATATCACGATTAGAACAAAGCACTAGAATAAATGACTTACTACATCAGCTGGATCCGTTGCTCCTCGAAATGAAACTACCAGCACTTCTGGTACATTTTCCAGGGTTAGATATTCCTCACAGCGAAAGGATACGCTGTGTACACAGCTGTACAAGATACTTACTAAACACGATGTGTTTTATAATCCAGCTGGTGGGCGTTGGCATGTTTGAACGGCTTGTCTAAGATCATTTGCGTTTGAATAGCGCGCGCTCTCCGTGGGCGTGGCACATTAACGCGTAATTAGGTGTAATGAGCTGGAAAGAAAAATACTGACATCTCTCTCTTTTCATACAGATTACATAAGCTGAGAATATTTGTTTTTTTATATAAATTAATTCATTTAAAAGAAGAGAGTTCAATCTTCATTATGGAAAAACACTCGTGCCTGTATGACAAGTATTCGCGGAATTAAAAATAATCTTAGGACGTGTTTCAGAATGGACTTCACTGACAGAGAGAAGGCAGAACGCGCATCATGTTTGTTTTTCTTTATTTGGCGAAAAGCACAACACTTTGTTTTTATTGTGAGTATCCACAAAAAAATAGACACTTATCAGGATCTAATGATGTACAACACTTAATATGTAAGATCAAAATCAACAGAGTATTTTGAGTTTCTTTTGCACTGATAAGAAAAAAGCGAGACTATCGCGCCGGCGCGATAGCCGACCTCAGAGGGTTAATGAGAGATCATGCCTCCTCGCATAAAGCTTTCTGACACAAAACACGTCATTAAAAATTTAAAAATACTTTATTGTCTTATCTGAATGAGTAGTCAGGATGATTCTCACATAGTTTTGTAGCAAATATTCTAGGCTATGTGATACAATTTTCAAAAGTCTTGTGAAGAAATAATCAATATGTGTTTTGTGGCCTTATTTCAACAACTTTCTTTTTTTTTTTTTTCAATAACCACGCATAAACATTATTCTCTTAAAAATACAAACATGTACATACATGTTGCTTAGATATTATGGTAGCCCAGTTTGTGCTATATAGAGTGAATTTACACCTTTGCCATTAACATGTTTATAAATAACTGAGAAAAGCACAAATGTAAGGGCATATCAGAACATCCCAATGGCCCCAAAAACACCTCAGACCCCAGAGGGTTAAAGCAAAAACACCCATAAAACCAATGATGAGCCTGCTTCACACAGACGTTATCATAGCAAAACCTTCCCCCTTTTTGGCAAGAAGGAACGTTGTGTACACACACACACACACACACTCACAGCCAGGGGTCGAGCCTTTAAAGAGATTAGTATCTCAGAGCCAGGCCAGGCGGCCAGAAAGCTCTCTCCAAAAACGCACACACATGAATCTGTCATTAACTTCCTCATATAAAGACTTTACTAAGATTTATTCGATATGTTTTTAAGTGGACCTGCTTGCCCACGTCATAATGGGATATCTGTGATTTTATCGTAGTATTAAATGAACCATAAGTATGTGTAATTATGCAATAAGCTGTATCTTTGTAATTCCTATGCTTTTCATGTTTTTGTTTGGTATCAATGTAAACCTTTGGGTTTGTCTTAGCTGAATCCATATCATAGATTGTGATAAAATGTATTTTACTATGTTTTATCATCTCTGGAGTAAAATTGAACACATTTCTGTCACTGTCATAAAAAATGCAAAGTAGGCCTCGACAGGACAAAGGGACACTTTGGCCCGCACAATTTTTTCACAGGTGATTGGTCCATTCACGAAATGCCTTAAAGAGACGCGCCAAGCAGCTCTCCTCTCTCTTCTTTCGCCTCCGCGTGGCTTCATCATGTAACTCCTCCTGCTTAGTGATCTCCTCCACGGAGATCTTAACTTTTGTTGAATTTTGTTTTGTATTCTACTCTGTTCATTTCCACAAAGTGAAATGAACTTAGTCTGAATTATTTATTTGGTAACTTTATGCCAAGTACCTTTAAACCTTTCAAGTGCTCACTCCGGAACAGCTGCAAACCACGTGACGCTCCAACGGAACACACAAGACACTCACTCACGCAGCCGTGTTCAGCAACATAAGAACCATGCAAGTATATCCTTGTTATCGAGCTTCCAGAGCATTAAGATTGTGTTTTTCCGTGTTGTCTCTCAACGGTTTAAATGTCCAGGTGAATTTTGCCAAATTCTGTGATCCCTACGGATCTCCCTCCCTCTCTCTCTCTCTCCCTCGTTCAGATTCTTTCAGTATCTTGTTTTGTCCGTTGTTATTTGTTGTATATACATTTTATTCCTGTAACGTTAGTAACCGTATACGTGGTGTACTCCTTTATTAAATACATTATTCATTTGATTGACTGTCTGTGTCGCTCATATACAAGTCCCTTTAATGTACGATCCAAAGCTACGTGCTTTACAAATTTATTGATACTTAAAAGGTATTGTTATAGAACAGGAAAGTTAATCCTCGTGGCCAGAGGAAGATTCTCTTGAAAGTCTATAAAGTAGGATAATTCTGTACGAGTTGATGATAAAGATCACGTGATCAGTTTGCTGGAAAAACAGATCATCCGATACTGAATTAATTCCATCAGGGGTATCCTTAGGGTTGATACATGATAGTCATAATTGATAAGATTAATATTTAATTATAATCCGTTTTGATTAAGTATTGATATACAATTGATCTATTTTCGCCGACCTGGATGGAGAACTGATGATAATTCGTTGTGTTCGGCTGTACAAACAGGCCGTTGGTAACTTTTCCCTTTAGTGGGTAATTTTATAATTTGTAGGTGATTCCCGATCATGTTTCACAGTTATTAAAATTATATTCCATGTAAGAGCTAATCCCAAGATTCCCTACAGTGGTGGAGAATTATGCGAGCACATTTTAAACTTGTTTATGAGCAATTCAGTTTCAATCTATGTGTATATTGTTATTTATTATTGTATGCGCGTTCGAGGAGTGAGAAGTCGCAACGCGAGCTCCCTGACTAAACTGACTAAAGGCACAAAGCCGAGTTCAGTTCAGCACATTAACAGCTGCTAAATATCTCTAAGATTTTAGTCACTGTCAATTGCTAAAGTAAACTGCAGTTTCATAGTATTAAATTTGTTCCTGCAAAGATGAAGAAACCTCTTTTCCATTACTACATTTTAATATTACAAAATCCCCTGTTCAGAACGAGAATCTTCTTTCAGTGGGATCAAAAGCTGAGTAAAGCGATGTTCCTTTTCTCATCTTAGTAAGGCCTGATATTATAATCGTTAGATTAACGATAACTCCTGGTTAAAGGCAAAAACACACATAAAACATTTTTTTATATACAGCTATATAAATTCAGGCGTTAAGAGGTTAAAGTTTTGTTTGTGCGGCTTCGGTTTTTAAAATATTAGACCAATTATAGACGATGACATCAAAGCCCGTCAGATTCCGTGATGACCCTGGCCTATACATTTATAAATATCTGATCAATATGCTTTATAAAATAGAAAAGGGAGATGGTTAAACATCAAATGAGTCACTTTATTGAAGATTACATTCAGACAAGGTGAAATAAAGAGCGGCCACATTTTTCGGTATGAATTTGACCCGTCAGAATCCGTGACACTGTAGCTAGTATATTTATCAATATATCTAATCAATATGCTTAATAAAATATAAATGGGAGATGGTCATACATCACATGAGTCACTTTATTGAACATTACAGTCAGTAATGAAGAAAGAGCGGTCAAATTTTTTGGTAGCTATGAATTTGACCCGTCATATTCTGTGATCTCAAAGTAATAGGCCTATGCATTTGTAAAGAAAACCTGTAGGATCTCCAACATTATTGGGTAATTATAGTTAATAGTAATAAGAATAAAGTTAAGCATGTGTATCAGACATGTGTATCAGAATATTTAATGCAAAACGAAACAATCATTAACAGAGTCCTGCATCAGACAACAACAGCGCAGCATAATGTTGACATCAAAGATAAGGGAGAACATGATAAGGCAGAACATTCTCCCAGACGGTCCAACAACGCACTGGTTCTATCACCTGCAGACGCGTAAGTTAATAATCTTCGGAAACACTACAATTTCTCTGTTCACGCTCCCCTTCATCTGCCAGTAAATTTACGCTCGTATCAGCTCTGCCGCCGCCATGTTTCCTTCCAACACCTCAAAATGTTGCTTGCCGAGCCCCGCCTTGATGCAGTGATTGACAAGAGCGAGCGGGAGGGAGGGGGCGGGGCAGGGGCGTGATCGGCTCGGAATGCATTTTCAATTTGCACATTGAATTTTGCTACATTCATTGCGGGACATTTAATGAAAATGCAATCGCAGGTGTCTTAACTGTGAGTGTAAATGCAATTAAGAAAAATAACATTTAAATGATCATTTTGCTACAATTTTTGCTTGAACATTTTAAACAGATCTAATAATTTCTTTAATACATTTTCATTTTAATTTTGCAACTTATAAAGCGTTAAAATATGTATTCAATTTGCATGTTAAAACATATGTATGAAATGGCAAATGTAAATTATATAATTGAATTATCATTTTCATTTTGCACCAAACGTTGCACAAATGTAATGGAAAATGTAAATTTAAATACAGAAATGCATTGTCATTTTACATATTGCATTATCATTTTGCATATTACATTTCAAATTGAATATTGCTACACATAAGCTTCCATATATATATATATACCTCCTGATGCTAATTGAGTTGCTTAACTGAATATGCTTCTTCCGTGTTAATTAGGTTCATTATCCGAATGTGCTCCTCCCGAACTTTGTTAATAAAACATCATTAAAGGGCCCCTATTGTGGCATTTAAAATGTTCCTAATATTGTTTTGGGAATCCCCAACAACAGTTTTACATGCATGCAATGACAAAAAAACACTTTTGTTGTCTTATAATATGCATTTATTTTTTACCGGATTTGCTCACCGACTCCCAAATGATTCGTTCAATGACTAATTTTTCCTTTGGGTGATACTAATCTGCGGTGATTGGTCAGATGACCCAATCAGTTATTGTTTGCGTTAGCCAAACGCATAAACATATTGATAAAGCACTGCAGTACTACAAGGTATTGCTCTGTTCTTTATGACAACTCCAATAACAACGACATATGTAATGTTATCGATCCGCGTGTGATGATTTGCAAACTGAATGGGGATTGGTTGTTAACTCTTTGTATGAGAGTCAGTTGATATCCAGTAAAGACTGAAGTTAGACGCAAACGTGTGTGCTCTTGATTTCTTGGTACGACACTATTCTGAGTGACTGCACAAGAACATTACATGGTGTCAGAAGTTTATTTACTGTGGCATGATGGATTCGTCGGGGGTTCCCGAAAATGGATTGGGACTCCGTAAACTTGCCGGATCCATGGCGGAGATTTCGCCAGCATGTTAGTCAAGTCAAGTCAAGTCATCTTCATTTATATAGCGCTTTTAACAATGGATTGTTTCAAAGCAGCTTTACAGAGATAAACATATAATTTAAGGTAACAGATTGTTTTGGCGTTATAGCGGTTCTTGAATAATGTTATTTCCAGCTAAAGTTAACTTTGATTGATTCACCTCCGTCGAAATGATCAGACTTTAAACGCGAACCTGTGATTAACACTGACGGCGTTCACATGCTCATTCAGAATTGATTCTATAGTTATGTGCTTTTGAAAATATGTGCGCAGGTTTGTAATTCCATACAACCCAGCCTAAACAAACTACTTGTCTTGCCTATACATTTTGATACAGAATTTTGTTTTATTTTATCACTTCGGGGTACGCGAGCCGAAATTCACAACGCTTTATCTGTAGAGTGGGAAAGGGATCCTCCATAGGGAGAGGATAGTTGACACTTCATCACTGCATTGTCATCGGCTCCAGGCGGATCTCCTTCGTCAGATCTGGATACGGCCAAGATCCGGCAGGCTGCGGGAAAACCTCGGGATAAACAAAGACACTAATATTAGCGTAGATGCCAATCTTCTTATGATGTAACGAGTACATCAAGATTTAAGGGAAGTGTTCCCAGTTCCGGCTGACCTAATCTATGCAGCCTAACATTGAATTATAGAAGTCTATAATGTATTATGTGTATGCTAGGTCAAAGAGATGTGTTTTTAGTCTATCTTTGAACTGACAGAGTGTGTCTGCTTCCCGGACAATGCTAGGTAGACTGTTCCAAAGTTTTGGTGCTAAATAGGAAAAGGATCTACCGCCAGCAGTCGATTTAGATATTCTAGGTATTATCAACTGGCAGGAATTTTGAGATCGCAATAGACGTGAAGGACTATAATGCGTTAAGAGCTCGCTCAAGGACTGCGGAGCTAAACCATTTAGTGCTTTGTAAGTAATCAACAATATTTTAAAATTTATACGATGTTTAATAGGGAGCCAATGCAGTGTTGACACAGAACCGGGCTAATATGGTCATATTTCCTGGTTCTGGTAAGAACTCGAGCTGCGGCGTTTTGAACTAGCTGTAGTTTATTTATTAAGCGTGCAGGGCAACCACCCAGTAGATCATTACAATAATCTAGCCTTGAGGTCATGAACTCATTAACTAATTGTTCCGCATTTCCCAATGAGAGCATATGGCGTATTTTAGATATATTTTTAAGATGGAAAAATGCAGTTTTACAGATACTAGACACGTGGCTTTCAAAAGAAAGGTTGGTATCAAAGAGCACACCCAGGTTCCTAACCGACGACACAGACTTGACAGATCTGCCATCAAGTGTTAGACAGTGTTCTAGGTTATTACGTGTGGAAGTTTTTTGTCCAATAATTAGAATCTCTGTCTTTTCAGAATTTAGTAGTAGGAAATTACTTGTCATCCAATTTTTTATATCAGCCATGCATTCCGTTAATTTTGTGAATTGGTAAGTTTCGTTGGGTTTTGAAGAAATATACAGCTGAGTATCATCGGCATAACAGTGAAAGCTAACTCCATGTTTCCTAATGATATCTCCTAATGGTAGCATGTACAGAGTGAACAGCAACGGTCCTAGTACTGAGCCTTGTGGTACGCCATACTGAACTTGTGATCGATAAGACATCTCTTCATTTACTGCTACAAACTGATAACGGTCAGTTAAGTATGATTTAAACCATGCTAATGCAATTCCACTAATGCCAACATAGTTTTCTAGTCTATTTAAAACAATGTTGTGGTCAATGGTGTCAAATGCAGCACTAAGATCGAGTAACACTAATAGAGAGATACAACCACGATCGGATGATAAGAGCAAATCATTTGTTACTCTAATGAGAGCAGTTCTATGGTATGGTCTAAATCCGGACTGAAAATCCTCGCAGATATTATTTCTTTCTAGAAAGGAACATAGTTGTGAAGATACTGCTTTTTCTAATATCTTTGACAGAAAAGGCAGATTCGAGATCGGCCTGTAATTGACTAATTCTGTAGGATCAAGTTGTGGTTTTTTTAACAAGCGGTTTTATCATAGCCAGTTTAAAGTTTTTGGTATGTATCCTAGAGAAAAAATGTTCAGCTCATGTTCGCCGGGCCGCTGCATGACAAGGCAGAGGAGACCATGTTTAGCTACCTGCTCCTTTGGGTAGGTGAAAAAGGGCGAGATGTTTATAATACATGGACATTATCAGCCGATGAATCCAAAAAACTGCAGTCTTAATATGATAAGTTTGAGGAGTATGTCATGCCAAAAGCAAACCCGATTTTTTGCGAGGTACAAGTTCCATGAAAAAACACAAGGAGAGCACGAGACATTCGAACACTACTCGTTAAAGACTGTGGATATACAAACAGTGACGAAATGGTACGGGACCGTATTGTTTTTGCAACTAACTCCCCAAAAGTCAGAGAGAAACTGCTAAATCAAAGTGCTGATTTAACACTTGAAAAAGCGATTGATATAGCACGGTCGCACGAAGTTGCGCAAGACCAGCTCAGGATGATAAACTCACGTGCAACGGCAGCACAGAAACGTGCAGCACCCGCGGTGATGAGCAAAAAGCCAACAGCATACAGACAGAAACACGGAGCAACCGCGAAGGAAACTGGTAGAGTTACAGACAAAAATAGGCCATGTGGCAGATGTGCACTGCAACACAGTCAGAGGGACGCGTGCCCTGCAAAAGGCCGTCGGTGCAAAATATGCAATAAACTCAACCACTTCGCAAAGGTATGCAAAGCAAAACAACCTGTCACAAATAGATCTGTACACACAGTGGGAAATACAGACATCTTAGAGGTGGATGAGCTGTTCATTGATGCAATTAATAAAGAGCATGAAAGCACAGAATGTGAGCAGGCTTTTGCAGAACTTGAATTAGGATATCAAGCCAGCAAAGTTACACATAGACATCAAGAGGGGCTTGAGCACCTGCCCTTTTTATTCCTGGAGAGAAAGTGCCCTTTTTTCTGGGGTGCTTTTTTTTTATTTTGGAAAAATAATAAATATTCCTGTTTGCACACAGCTTCCCTGTCAAAAAAATATATGTATTGAATAGTGTATCTAAATTTCAGGTCAGGAGTTCTGAAGCGCTCCCTCTCTGAAGCACCGATCAGAGTAAATGCGTCTGCTCTAGTAAGCTCGCGCTGCGCTGCCGTTTGGACTTTGAGCCGAGCGGATAAACAGTCCGTGAGGCGCGTGCGGTTCAAATGAGTTTCGTTTCGCTTTTGGCACATAAACATTATCGAACATTTATCGAACTCGATATTGATATCGAGAATTGACTCGATATTGATATCGAGTATTGACGATATTTACTCGAACTTGATATCGTTTTATCGAGAAAAATTATATCGCGATAATGATTGAATGAGCATATCAATTTAAGACGTGGCTAAATGTAATTTATGACCTTGTATGGAAAATCCGGACGTTTTTATGACTTTTTATGGCCTAAAATTCTTATTATTAAAGTTAATGACTTCCATACATCAAGAGTCTTTCCCCCTGAAATGTAGAAATCTAAATTGGTGGAAGATAAAATGAATTTTTGTTTAATGAATTGTTTAAAAAGTCAGAGTTGTGTTAATATATATACTTTTTTCAAAAAAAAAAAAAAAAAAAAACGTAATTATGAGAAATGCCCTTTTTTTCACTTGAGCCCCTGCCCCTCAAAATGTCTGTGCACGTCCCTGGCCCAGTTGAACATTATTCCGGCCGGTAGATTTGAAAATCTCTTCGGCACAACAGAACTGAAGCCCACAATGCGCCGTCTTACAGGCTATGGCGGAGAGACACTGGATGTAAAAGGGACATGTCAGCTTAGCTGTAGATACAAAGACACAGAAGCTGTGCTGGAATTTTACATTGTGAGTACACATGCACCTCCTGTGCTTGGTTTGAGAGCATGCCTGGACCTGGGGTTGATAAAGCTCGTCTTTTCAGTTGATGCAGATACAAACAAGCTCTGTGATATCATGCAAGAATTCCAGGATGTCTTTCACGGGATCGGTGAGTTTCCAGGGGAATGTACTATACACATAGATCCTACAGCTGTCCCTGTCGTGTATCTGCCCTGGAGGATTCCGTTTATGCTGCGCAGTCGACTCAAGGAGGAGCTAGATAGCATGGAAAAATCAGGCGTTATTGTTAAAGTGACGGAACCCACAGATTGGGTTAATGCCCTGGTGGTCGTTGAAAAGCCCCGCACTGGAAAACTCAGGATATGTTTAGACCCCAGAGACTTGAATAAAGCAATCAAAAGGCCACATTACCCCCTGCCGACACTCGACGACATAACCCCGAAACTCTTTGGAGCACGATTTTTCAGTGTGCTTGATGCAAAATCTAGGTATTGGGCAATCAAACTGTCAGAGTCATCGTCAAAATTGACTACATTCAATACTGTAGTGGGAAGGTACAGATTTCTACGTCTACCTTTTGGACTGATCTCTGCTCAAGACGAGTTTCAGAGAAAGATAGATGAGACTTATGAAGGGTTTGGTGGTGTGGCAGCCATTGTGGACGACATACTTGTCTTTGGGAAAACAAAAGAGGAACATGATGCAAACTTGCGCGCCGTGCTAATGAGGACCCGTGAAAAAGGAGTACTCAGCTACTCAGATGAAAGCATTTGAGAATATGAAAGAGCTGATCACACGAGAGCCTGGCCCTGTCCTGTCTTACTATGACCCTGGTAAAGAGCTCCACCTGCAGGTCGATGCGTCAAAAAGCGGTCTAGGCGCCAACAGAAGAAAACTACGCACAGATCGAAAAGGAGTTGTACGCTGTTGTGTTTGGATGCAAACGTTTTCACGCATATGTCTATGGCAGAAAGGTTATTGTCGAGTCTGATCACAAACCTTTAGAACCCATCCTGGGAAAACCTCTTGCAGCCGCACCTCCACGCCTCCAGAGAATGATTTTGCAACTACAGCGGTACGACATTGAAATTGTGCACCGTCCAGGAAAAGACATTCCAATAGCAGACACGCTGTCCAGGAAGTCCATCTCGTACCGACTGAAATCACTGGATGAGGATATGGATGCACAAATTCACACAGTTGTAGATAGTCTGCCTGTAAGCGACAGGAAGCTAACGAGCATCCAAAAAGCAACGGAGCAAGATCCACAGCTTTCTTCCCTTCGAAGTGTCATAAAATCCGGATGGCCTGATGTGAGGAAGAAGTGCCCCTACAGCATCGCTGAGTACTGGAATCACAGAGATGAGATTTCAGAGATCGATGGGCTTCTGTTTAAGGGTGAGAAAATCATCATTCCACATGCGCTTAGGGCAGAAATGTTAGAGCGCATACACACTGGACACATGGGAACTGAGAGGAGTAAGCAAAGGGCCAGAGATGTTTTATTTTGGCCAGGCATGAACAAACAAATTGAAGAAATGGTGGAAAGATGCACCACATGCATAGAGCTTCGCAAATCGAACCCAAAAGAGCCCATGATCTCTCACCAGATACCAGGCCGTCCCTGGCAGGTTGTTGCAACAGACTTGTTCATGTGGAATAGCCGTGGACTACTACAGCAGATTCTTCGAGCTGGAGAGACTCCGCTCGACCACATCATCAACAGTCATCCGCAAGATGAAGGCCATCTTCGCCAGGCACGGTGTACCTGAAAAATTCATTTCAGATAATGGCCCACAGTTCAGCTCGCATGACTTCAAAACTTTGCAATTCAATGGGACTTTGCGCACGTAACATCTAGCCCACACTATCCGCAAAGCAATGGTCTCGCCGAAAAGACTGTACAGACAGCAAATGCCATATTGAGCAAAGCACAGGCTGAGAAGAAGGACCCTTACCTCAGCTTACTTGAACACAGGAACACCCCTGTTGACGGATTTAAGTCTCCATCACAGTTGCTGATGAGTAGACGTCTTCGCTCCATCCTCTCCACGTCAGAAAAACAGCTACAACCTCAGGTTGTGGATCAAAGACTGGTGAATGCGCAAAAAGAAAGCTAAAGCAAGCAACACAGAGGCAGTACTATGATCGCACAGCACAGCCATTGTCAGCATTGGGACAAGGGGATAATGTTCGATTTCAGCAAACCAATGGTCGATGGATGTCCGCCACCGTTTTGCAACCTGCGAACGCACACCGGTCATACATTATCCGTACCCATGATGATCAAGTGTTCCGCCGTAATCGTCGACACTTAATGGAAACCAAGGAAATGGCATCAGAAATAAATGAGCCAGCACCTGAGAGCGTGCACATTCGTGCACCTGTGGATACAGGAAGATTGAAAAAAAACAATTGTAGCATGCAGCAACAAGCAGCAAGGGGG
The DNA here is from genome assembly GCA_030578255.1 of Tiaroga cobitis. Classification (NCBI taxonomy): domain Eukaryota; kingdom Metazoa; phylum Chordata; class Actinopteri; order Cypriniformes; family Leuciscidae; genus Tiaroga; species Tiaroga cobitis. The sequence goes on from CM060591.1 coordinate 23,346,972, forward strand.
CAGTTTACACGCTCTGGTCGCATGGTGAAACCTAGAGACATTCTTGACTTATAAACCTCTGACATTTGGTAAAGTATAATAAAACAAATGTGGCAGTAGTATGGATGCTGGCCAGAAGATATTATTTTGAATGCACGTTCTGCATTACATTGGGTATGAAACATTAGTTTTTTGTTCTACAAATGCAACGTTAAGTATTGTCCCAATGGAACCGATATGTTTAAGGGAAGTGTAATTTTTCCATGTTAGACTTATATGGTAACATAGTATTTCATAAAGAGGGGGATGTAATGTTATCGATCCACGTGTGATGATTTGCATACTGAATGGGGATTGGTTGTTAACTCTTTGTATGAGAGTCAGTTGATATCCAGTAAAGACTGAAGTTAGACGCAAACGTGTGTGCTCTTGATTTCTCGGTACGACACTATTCTGAGTGACTGCACAAGAACAATACACATACATTTCACACATTTAAAAAAAATTTGACATTGGAGACATAGAAGCTGCGCTGAGCGCAACTTACACAACACACACAAATACTTATTGAGCATGCTACAAAACACATAAAAGCAAAAATTATTAATAATACTTACAGGTTGTGATTCGGAGGAGGAAGCTGATCCAAATAAAATTGGTACTGAACCTTCCTTCAGTATCAACCGCCTCGCAAATCCACACTTGAAAGCATTTATGTTTGTAAAGCAATTGTCATTAAAATGATGCGAACACATCACAAGGTTCGGCCTATACTTCTGTGGTAGGCATAGTTGTATATATGAACGATACTCGGTTACTAACGTAACCTCGGTTCTCTCTAGAGAGGGAACGAGTATTGCGTAAGTTTAGCTTACGCTACGGGAAAGATTCATCTTCTCGAGATATTGAAGCCAAAAAATTATCCTTAATTTTGTATTCATTGTCAACGCAGTGCAGCAGCTAGCAGACCTAGAGCAGGCCATCTCGCGTGCTTATTGGCTGCCCTGCATGCATCTGCTGCAGCCTACCAGTGAGCCTCGCGTGACGTCACGCCCAATTGGAGGCGCTCGCGCCTTCATAGCGTCATAGCCCGCTAGGATGGGCGTGGCTTAGCGTATATAAGAAGGGGCTCGTAGGCTGAATCCCTGGTTTTTCGACCACTGAAGCGAATTCGCTCGTGGCGCGAGCACGGCCGGTTACGCAATACTCGTTCCCTCTCTAGAGAGAACCGAGGTTACGTTAGTAACCGAGTATCGTTCTCTTACGAGAGGTTCTCTCGTATTGCGTAAGTTTAGCTTACGCTACGGGAACACTTTGTCAACGCCGTGCGCGCCCAGCATCCACCATGAAGCCCCGAACTTTCAGGGAACCCATGTAAGGTGGAGAATAAGGTGGCCAGCCAAGCGGGCCATCACTTGTACATAAGCACACATAGGGAATACAGAGCAGCGCGCCGGTCTGTATAGGCACATGGCACATACCCTACTTAGTGCAGCTCAACCAGGAGAGCTGGGTCGTGTAAGAGTGATCTGAGCAGGAAGCCTGGGCAGAATACACCTCTCTATTAAACCGACAACAGTTTAGCCTGCAAGGCAGGAACTTCCAGGTTATAAAACCTGATAAAGGTAGACGGGGAGCTCCAGCCCGCCGCCACACATATGTCATGGATAGAAATTCCACTGGACCATGCCCACGAAGAGGCCACGCCTCTCGTGGAATGAGCCCTGATGCCCAGCGGGCATTGCAGACCTTTTGACGCATAAGCGGCTGCTATAGCGTCCACTATCCATCTGGACAGACTCTGTTTCGAGGAGGCGAGACCTTTGGCGCGCCCACCGAACGAAACAAACAGCTGATCCGAACGCCTGAATGAGGCGGAGCGCGTAATGTAAGACCTCAGCGCTCTGACAGGGCAGAGGCGGCTCACATCACTTTCGCTGTCAGATGCTGGGAGCGCTGACAGCGAGATAACTTGCGCTCTGAACGGAGTGCCCATCACTTTCGGAACATAGCCATGTCTAGGTCTGAGGATGACTTTCGAGTCATTCGGCCCGAACTCAAGACACGACGCGCTGACAGACAGCGCATGTAGTTCCCCCACCCGCTTTACTGACGACAGTGCGGTCAGAAAGACGGTTTTCAGTGATAGATATTTCAACTCCACGGAATCCAGTGGTTCAAAAGGGAAGGCTTTCAGGGCCTCTAGGACCAGAGATAGATCCCACATGGGAACCGACGGGGGGCGCGGCGGGTTCAACCTCCTAGCTCCCCTAAGGAAGCGGATGACCAGCTCATGTCTTCCCAATGACTGGCCGTGCGTCGACTCTGCGAACGCTGCCACGGCCGCCACATATACTTTGAGCGTGGATGGGGACCTCCCCTTTTCCAACAGCTCTTGTAGGAAGGAGAGCAGTTGCGCCACCCCGCATGTCCGCGGGTCCAGACCTCTGTCAGTGCACCATTCCGAGAACACCGACCATTTAGACGCGTAGAGCCTTCTCGTGGAAGGGGCTCTAGACTGCGTGATCGTGTTCATTACTCCTTCTGGCAGGGCAACGAGTACCCGTTGATCACCCATGCGTGCAGAGACCAGCGCTCTGGATGGGGATGCCAGATCGTGCCGCGAGCCTGAGAGAGGAGATCTGCCCGCACCGGAATCGGCCACGGAGCTGTGTGTGACAGCCGTGCCAGCTCCGGGAACCAAATCTGATTCTCCCAACGCGGGGCTATGAGGAGCACCGAGTGGCGCGTTTCCCTGATTCTCTTGATTACCTGTGGTAACAGAGAGACCGGAGGGAAAGCATATAGCCGGAGGCTGGGCCAGACTTGGGCCAGCGCGTCCTCGTCCTTCGAGAAGAACGTCGGGCATTGAGCGTTGTCTTTTGACGCAAATAGGTCGACTTCCGCCCTGCCGAACAGGCGCCATAGTTTCTGGACCGTTTGGGGGTGCAGGGACCATTCCCCTGGGGGAACGTTGCCCCTGGACAGTTTGTCTGGACCGTCGTTCAAATGGCCCGGCACATGCGCTGCCCTCAGCGAGCGCAGGTGCAACTGGGACCAAATAAGGAGGCGCTCCGCCAGATTGCAGAGATTTCTGGATCTGACACCGCCCTGACGGTTTACATAGGATACCACAGACATGTTGTCCGAGCGGACGAGAACATGTTGGTCCCGTATGAACGGGAGAAAGCACTTCAGCGCATTCTCGACCGCTATCATCTCCAGACAGTTTATGTGAAACCCCCTCTCTTGGTCTGACCACTGGCCGAAGACCGGTCTGCCCTCGAACAGCGCGCCCCAACCCCAGTTGGACGCGTCTGTCGAAACGACTTTCCGGTAAGAGACGGTTCCCATCGTCACTCCCAGCTGGTACCAGTCGGTCACTAACCAGGGCTGCAGAGCCGCTATGCAGGTCTGAGTCACTCTGATTTTCTGACCGCCAGAAACCCAAGCTCGGCGGGGCACGCGAGCATTCAGCCAGCGCTGGAGCGGGCGCATGCGCAGTAGGCCCAGCTGAAGCACCGCTGCAGCTGAAGCCATACAGCCCAACATCCTCTGAAAAGTTTTCAAAGGGAGAACGCTGCCCTTCTGGAAACCCGCGGCTAAGTGGCGAACCCGGAGCGCACGCTGCGCCGATAGACAGGCCGACATGGTCACCGAGTCCAGTTCTATTCCTAAAAAGGAGATTGACTGGCTGGGTAGTAATGAGCTCTTGGTCCAGTTGACCGTGAGACCCAAACTTTCCAGGTGACTGAGAAGCACTGTTCACAGCAGCTCCGCCTCTGACTGTGCCAAAATCAGCCAATCGTCCAGATAGTTCATTATCCGCAGCCCCTGACTTCTCAGGGGGGCGAGCGCTGCGTCCATGCACTTCGTAAATGTACGGGGTGCCAGAGACAGGCCGAACGGCAGGACGGTGTATTGATATGCCTGACCGTCGAAGGCGAATCTCAAAAATCGCCTGTGACGGGGTATTATCTGTATCTGGAAATAGGCATCCTTCAGATCTAGAGAAATAAACCAGTCCCTCGGGCGAACGTGCGCGAGGATTTTCCTGGTCGTCAGCATTTTGAACGGTCTTTTCGCAAGCACCTTGTTCAAACGTCTCAGATCTAGGATCGGTCTGAAGGCTCCGTCCTTCTTGGGCACGAGAAAATAACGGCTGTAAAAGCCTGACTCGCTCAGAGAAGGCGGCACCTTTTCTATAGCCCCTTTGCACAGCAGCTTTGCTATTTCTGCGTGAAGTAGGTGTGCTACTTCCGCATTCAAGGCAAGGCAAGGCAAGGCAAGTTTATTTATATAGCACATTTCATACACAATGGTAATTCAAAGTGCTTTACATAGGAGGAAATAATTAAAACAGTTTAGAATAAAAAATAAAATAAAGTACAGTAAAAACAGTGCTCATTCAGTAAATGCATAGCTAAACAGATGTGTTTTGAGTCTGGATTTGAATGTGACTACTGTAGGAGCACATCTGATCTCCTCTGGAAGCTGGTTCCAGCTGCGGCTGGCATAATAGCTAAAAGCAGACTCTCCGTGCTTAGAGTGAACCCTTGGTATTTCTAACTGATGTGATCCTAATGATCTGAGTGATCTGTTGGGTTTATATTCAGTGAGCATATCTGCAATATATTGAGGTCCTAGCCCATTGAATGATTTATATACCAGTAATAATACTTTAAAATCAATCCTAAATGTAACTGGGAGCCAGTGTAAAGACCTGAGGACTGGTGTGATATGTTCAAATTTTCTGGTTCTGCTCAGAATCCTGGCAGCAGCGTTCTGTATGAGCTGCAACTGTCTTATGGTCTTTTTAGGAAGGCCAGTGAGGAGTCCATTACAATAATCCACCCTGCTGGTGATAAAAGCATGCACAAGTTTCTCTAAGTCTTGACTGGAAACAAAGCATCTAATTCTTGCAATATTTTTCAAATGATAGTATGCTGATTTAGTTATTGCTTTGACATGACTACTGAAACTAAGGTCTGACTCCAGAGACACACCAAGATTCCTGACTTGATTTTTAGTTGTTAGACCCCTAGCGTCAAGGTATGCATTTACCTTGAGAACTTCATCTTTGTTTCCAAACGCAATGACTTCAGTTTTGTCTTTGTTTAACTGAAGAAAGTTTTGGCACATCCAACCGTTTACTTCATCAATGCATTGGCACAGGGAGTCAATGGGGCTGTAGTCGTTAGGCGATAGGGCTAAGTAGAGCTGTGTGTCGTCTGCATAGCTGTGGTAAGAGATTCGGTTCTTTCTCATTATTTGGCTCATTGGGAGCATGTACAGGTTGAATAGGAGTGGTGCAAGAATTGAGCCTTGAGGGACTCCGCATGTCATGGGAGTCCACTCAGACTTATGGTCTCCTATACTCACATAATAACCTCTCCCTTCTAAGTATGACCTGAACCATTTTAGGACTATCCCAGAAAGCCCCACCCAGTTTTCCAGCCTGTCAAGAAGTATGTTGTGATCGACAGTGTCAAATGCAGCACTGAGGTCGAGTAGGACCAGCACTGATAATTTGCCTGTATCAGTATTTAAGCGAATATCGTTTATTATCTTTATGAGAGCTGTCTCTGTGCTGTGATGCGATCGGAAACCAGATTGAAAATTGTCAAAGTATCCATTCAAGCTTAGGAATTTGTTCAGCTGATTGAAGACAACTTTTTCAATGATCTTGCCTATGACAGGAAGATTTGAGATCGGTCTATAATTGCTTAAGATGGTCTTATCCAGATTGCTCTTTTTCAGGAGGGGCTTGACAACTGCAGTTTTCAGGGAGTTTGGAAAACTCCCAGAAAGAAGTGAGGCATTTACCACTTCTAGGAGATCTGCTTCTAAGCTGTTTAACACACTTTTAAAAAAAGATGTGGGAAGTGTGTCAAGGGCGCAGGTTGATGTTTTAAGGTGCTGTACGGTTTCTTCCAAAATTTTGCCATCAATTTCTTCGAAAACAGACATAGTGGGATTCACTATCGTCGCGGTCCGGGCTTGAAAGCGCGGGGGACGGCGAATGAATTGAAGTGTATAGCCCTGCTTTATTGTGCTCAGCACCCATTCTGAAACCCCCGGGATAGATTCCCACGCAGCTATGTGAGCCGCTAGGGGGCGAATGGCCTCCGGGTTCAGATCGCCGCCATTCGCGGGCATGTGAAACTGAACCGGAGCTGAGAGCGCGGCGCGCGCGCTCTCTGTTCTGGGCAACGGCTGCTCGCTGAAAACCGAAACCGGCTGCTTTGTGTGAGATGTCCCAATCATAAGGGATGGGGAACCCTTTTTCCTCACTTTCTGAAGCGCGAGCGGCGCTTTGGGCAGAAAAGCGTTCTGTAAGCGTGAGCGCGTTTGCGCGGGCACGAGACTTACACATGCATGTGACGCCCCGATCAAAATAGATGGGGAGCGTTTTATAATCGGCCTGTGTTTCATGATAACACTTAAACTTGCGGGCGGCGCCCGGGGGGGGGGTTTGTGATAGCAAGCGTGAACGCTCTCTGGCGGGCACGGGACTTACATTCATAACCTGCTGTTTTGACCGTGCAACAGAGCGGGCAGATAGTGGGCACAACACTGTGGACACATTTCTTACATTCAACACTCGAGCGGCTTTTCTGCGCTTTATGAGAGTGTGCTCTGTGGGTGACACGATATTTGATGTGCTTGTGTGTAGGGGTGAACACTGGGGCGTGGGCACTTTCACTACACTTAAAACACTGACGGCGGGAGCCGGACCAGACATAATGCTCTTTTTGAGATTTCTCTGGGTCGCCGTAAAAACGGCGTTTGTGTGCAGGCGAGAGGGTGAACAAACCGGCTCGTTGGCTGCTAAATGAACCACTGCAGTAGCCTGACTGAAGGGGACTGACAGGGAGATGAGCTTTGACGGCGGTCCGGCCGTGGCGGGACACGCGCGTCTTTTTTCTCTCTTTGTTAGGAGGATTTCGCATGCTCAGACTTCAACGTAATCTTCTGCCGAGGCCCCCTGGGGGGCGGCGGTCTGTGACGGCTGTCCGAGCGCGACCTAGGGCGGCCGCCCTGACGTCGCTGCGAAGGCTGCGGTTGTGCTGGACGCTGGGTGTTAGCTCGTACAGGAGGCTGGCTTTGTTTCTCGCGAGAGCGGCCTGTAGCGGAGCTCGAGCGTCGCGGCAGGAAGAGATTCATGGCCTGCGTGGTCTTTTGTACCTCAGAGAAACGGTCAACGATCCCGTTAACCGCTGGGCCGAAGAGACCAGTGGGGGAGAGCGGCGCGTTCAGAAAGGTGGCCCGCTCAGCTTCCCTCATATCCGCGAGCGTCAACCAGAGATGCCTCTCTGTCACGGTTAACGCGGCCATGGCTCGTCCGATAGCCTGAGCTGCGGTCTTGGTGGCACGGAGAGAGAGATCCGTCGCACTTCTCAGATCTGTAACCGCAGCCGGATCCCGGCCCTTCTCGTCCCATTCACGGAGGAGGTCGGCCTGCAAGATCTGCAACACAGCCATGGAGTGGAGAGCAGACCTGGCCGGAGGCGGCATATGCGCGGCCGACCAAGGCGGACGTGGCTCTGCAGGCTTTAGACGGGAGGGCTGACCGAGACCGCCATCTCGCGGAGGGCGGGCAAAGGTGCGCTGCGACCGTCTCTTCCACGGGGGGAATAGCCGTGTATCCCCTCTCGGCGGCGCCGTCCACCTGGGAGAGTGACGCGGAGGCCTGGGACTGAAGTCTCGAGGAGAATGGTGCATTCCAGGACTTCGTCAGCTCCGCGTGAAGTTCCGGCAGGAATGGAGCGGGCCTGCTCGCTGAAGCTGCACGGCGGCGACTCTGAAGGAAACAGCCGTCGAGCCTGTTCGGCGCGGGTTCCTTCGGTAGCGACCACTCGAGCCCGAGGCGGTCGACGGCCTGCGTCAGCAGGCGCATAAGTTCCGCGTCAGCTCCAGCGCGGGAACGGCTGGATTCCTGGATCGACGAGGAGCCGGAATGAAGCGACCATTCCTCGCTGTCTGATGCCAGGATAGAGCAGCAATCTCTCGTGGCGTGTTCCTCTGCCTCCCCCTCCGATGCGACGGCAGTGAGGCTCGTGAGCGGCAGCTGCGCGTCGGGGAGGCGGGGAGGGCGAAAGCGAGGCTCGAGGGAGATCCTCCGGCGAGCGCGTCGCTGTGGCCACGGGCTCCGGCTGCCTCAGGGAACGGCGCTTCTTCCTGCGCGGTCCCCCGGGGGGCGGAGCGGCTGCATCCGGATTGAAAGCCTCGAGTCGAGCCCGTAGGGTCGACAGCGGAAGCGCTTCGCAGAGCTCGCAGCCGCCGGACGCGAGGGCGAGCTCTGCATGTTCCAGGCCCAGGCAGAGAGCGCAGATCACGTGGCGGTCTCCAACGCTGAGCGGGGCTCTGCACGAGCCACAGGAAGTGCGAGGCATCTTAAGAAAGACGCTCGTGCTCTTTTAGAAATTCCTGTGGAAGCAATGTAAAAAGGATACGTCGCCGGATAGCGTAGCTTGCACGGCGGCTGAAGGTGGCGAAGACGGCCGGCTTCCTCAGCGCTGTCCTGAGCTGGCTGTTCGCTGTTCGACGGCGGCGGTGGCTTCTCTCTGATTCAGCGATGCGGAGAGCTCGCTGAAGAGTCGAAAAATCAGGGATTCAGCCTACGAGCCCCTTCTTATATACGCTAAGCCACGCCCATCCTAGCGGGCTATGACGCTATGAAGGCGCGAGCGCCTCCAATTGGGCGTGACGTCACGCGAGGCTCACTGGTAGGCTGCAGCAGATGCATGCAGGGCAGCCAATAAGCACGCGAGATGGCCTGCTCTAGGTCTGCTAGCTGCTGCACTGCGTTGACAATGAATACAAAATTAAGGATAATTTTTTGGCTTCAATATCTCGAGAAGATGAATCTTTCCCGTAGCGTAAGCTAAACTTACGCAATACGAGAGAACCTCTCGTAAGAGAACTGTAGCCACTTAGTCTTTAAATGCTCCTCCCTGGGCAGTGAAAAAAGGTCGCTTTTGATTCGCACTTCAGAACACAGCGTCTTGTTGTCGACATGATGTTTTCAAGTTTACCCTGGTGTCTGCGCGCGCAATGAGTGGGCGTATCTTATTCAAATAACTTGTCAAGTTGACGTCATCTAGATAGAGAAAAAGCATCGTTCGTCTATCGATTCATATCAGCGACTCAGAGTCGACTCTTACTTTTGAGAGACAATAACTTTGTATACGGTGAACTTTCATATTTAAAACTTTGCAGGATGTTTTCGTTCACTTAGATCTATGTTACACACTACATAAAAGGTAATTTTCTAAATTCCATAATAGGTGCCCTTTAATGTAAAACTAAACTGAAAAAAGCTCAACTCTTTTACTGTTACTTTTCTAAAGGCATTATTTTATGCCAACAGTTATGATAATTAAATCATTACATAAATATCACTTAAAAAACACGATTTGCCTGATAGATTGTTTCAAATTTAACTGGTTCTAACTTAGTCCATGCATTCTCCCTGTCACCATAAGTAGACCATGAATTTTGTGAGGTGAGAGTGAGTCTGCCTCGCTCTATGTGAGCTGTCTGATAGGCGAAGCAGACATGCTGCACCTTGACCACCTATTATGAAGCTCTTTGCCACGGTGTGAAGTGAAAGCAAGTTAATTGGGTGAGTCTGTAGAGCATGTGAGGGTCGTGGTTTGAGGGCTGCTGGTCTGACAGTTGAGTGTCAGTGAAACTCAGTCAAGTGTAGCTGTGTGATAGAACCCTGTCACTGGACCTGGGTGGGGGGGGGGGGGGGAGAGATCACCTAAGTATGTCTTAGCAAAATTCAAACAGAAAAAAAAACAAATGAAATTGTTTATATCAGTTGAGTTTCTAAGAAAGCAATATGAAGAATGCTGTAATAAATGGAAACTGGCTGGCTGGCAGGCAGGCAGACAAAAAAGAGAGAGAGAGAGAGAGAGAGAGAGAGAGAGAGAGAGAGAGAGAGAGAGAGAGAGAGAGAGAGAGAGAGAGAGAGAGAGAGAGAGAGAGAGAGAGAGAGAGAGAGAGAGAGAGAGAGAGAGAGAGAGAGAAAGATTACATTGGTGTATTCCATTGTGACATACTTGTTTAACACAGCTCTGTGTGAGAGTATGGGTTTTCCTGCTTCAAATACACATTTATCTTCCTAAGGCTCACATTTAATTTTCATCATTTTGTCAGATGGAAATGAGACGATCAGTTTTGCAGCATTCACTGTAAGTAGGTGATATACTACACTTCTCTCATAGAGCTTGCATAAATTAATTAGAAGGGACGGAATTAATAGATAAGAGGAGTGCCTGGTGAGGATCTTTGTGTTTAAAATAACTTTTGAAAGTTAGAGCCCATACTCAATACTAGCCTATACTATACCTCAAATGGATGTATTGTATAAAGAAATAAAGAGTCTTTACTTGATTTGACATAATGGAAGCATTTGAAATAGTAGGCAAAAATTTACGAGGCTGAGATTGTTTAAAATAATTATTACAAAGAGAAACGTTTTATACATCAGATGAAGGCAATGAGGTTTCCTGATTTAAAGAAAATTAAATATTTGAAAGGATATACACTATCGTTCAAAAGTTTGGGATCGGTAAGATTATTTAATGTTTAAAAAAAAACTGTAATATTGTGAAATATTATTACAATTTAAAATAACTTGTTTTTTATTTGAATATATTTTAAAATGTAATGTATTCCTGTGTTGGCAATGCTGAATTTTCAACGTCATTACTCCAGGCTTCAGTGTTACATGATCCTTCAGAAATCATTCTAATATGCTGATTTGCTGCTCAAGAAATATTTATTGGTAAATGGACTGCATTTATAAAGCGCTTTCACAGACCCAATGGCCACCAAAACGCTTTACATATTGCCTCACATTCACCCATTCACACACCGACGGCGGTGTCAGCCATGCAAGGCGCCATCCAGCTCGTCGGGAGCAGCTGGGTTTAGGTGTCTTGCTCATGGACACCTCGAAACTCGGTCAGGTGGAACCGAGGATTGAACCACCAACCTTCCGGTTTGTAGACAAGCTACATGAACCACTGAGCCACCGCCTTTATGTAAAATAGAAAGCTTTTCTAACATTATACACTTCCGTTCAAAAGTTTGTGGTCAGTAAGATGTTTATTTGTTAGTTTTTTTTTTTTTCGGAAAAAGATTAAGACTTTTATTCAGCAAGCATGCATTAAATTGATAAAAATTGACAGTAAAGACATTTATAATGTTACAAAATCTTTCGATTTCAGATAAATGCAGTTCTTCTGAAGTATATATATATATATATATAATCTTTTTCTTGAGACATTGTTATGTTTGTAGGTTGCATCCGTGGCCATTCTTAGTACTCTCTTTTTTAAATTGGCTTTTATGAAATGAATAAATTGAATAAAGGCATTTTAACATTTTACATATATATATATATATATATATAGTTATAATATATAATATAATATATTTATTTTTTTTAAGTGTGCATTCGTCATTGTCTTTTTTAGGTTTTCCAATTTAGTTGGCTTTTATAATTCACCTTAGATTTTGTTGTAATTTTCCAAAGTTCCAAAGGAGAAAAATCAATAATCCTTTCTAGTCTCTATCTATCAAAGTGAATTCCTTCTTGTCTATTTTAAAGTGGAGTATGTGGCACTTTAATGGGATCGTGCAAGCTGTTTGAAATGTATGCCAATGATTCCTGTCATTTCATGGCAGCCAAGCCATGGTTCACTGAGCGCCCACTTCTCCCTGTCAGCTGTACAGAAGACAAGCATTTAGTTGCAATCTTTGAACAGGTTGCAAAAACCAGAAATGATGTGACTGCTATTCTGTTCCACCTATCTCCATTCCAAATCCACCTCCAATGTACTGCAGTGTCACTCATGGCACAAGGCAAACAGATTCAGAGTAAAACAGAGGCAAACAGAGTCCTTCCCCTCATCTATCCACACTGGTTTAAGTCAAACTATCAGGAGGGAAATAAGTATTGCTGTACTTATGTAGCTTTTCAGTCTGAGGATCATCTACTGACCTTTGGGATATTACATTTCCTATTAACAGATTACAGTTAATAGGAAATGTTATTAACTGTAACAACTGTAATAACATCCCCCCCCCCCCCCCCCTTATATTTCTAATAATTCAATGGTCCGGAGTCAATTATTCCACTTATACTATGGTCACCACACCTCAAAACATTGTTCTGATGTTTTATTTCAAGACAATTGTCAAGTTTTTGTCCTTAAAATGCTTTTGTGTGTAGAACTAATTTCTTATCTCACCCCAAGCCTCCATTTCTAACTCCAAAACTTAGCCACTGATATGCAGACTATGCAGTTATTAAAGAGAGATAGATTCAGTAATTGATTAAGTGTGTGTGAACTACAGTACCCGTGTCTGTGCGCCTCTCAACAGTGTTCGGCAGCAGCATCTCTACTAATAGCCAAGCTGTAAGTTTAAGTGTTTTACGAACAGTGGCATTACTACCTCGATACTGAGAAATGTCATGGTAGCTTTGCATATATTTTATAGATAAAGTCACAAGGCAGCTCTGAACCCAAGTTTCTGTGTGAGTGACTGTTTCCGAGTGTGTGTCAATACTGTGTGCGTGCGTGCGTGTGCGCGCGTGTGTGTGTGTGTGTCTGTCCTGTATGTATGTGTGTGCATTTGAATGGGAGAGAGAGCAGGAGAAAGAGAGTGTGCTCTCCTTCGATCATGAAACATTATTTTGTGGGGTAAACATAATATTATGTCATTATTAACAATATAATGATAACAATATGTCATATTTATATGCCTATTGTTTGTTATATTTATTTGCTTGGTCAGTGTCTGTAAGTTTAGGTTATTTTGCTTTGAAGTAACTAAAATCATTTGGTGAAGTGATATGGAACTGTAATGCAGTCAAGACCTGCCTTGAAATACTTTAGCTGTGCATTTACTGGGAAATAATTGCACACCTTAGAAGATTTGTCAACCAATCAGAATCAAGCATTCATCAGCCTCATAGTATGACTCAATATAAACAATTAACATGACAATCTATTAAAAGATCTGAGTCTTACATTGGTGGATTCCCCAGCTGATGAACTAGCTTCTCCACTTTTATGTGGATGCTGCATCATGACCTGCCTGGCAGATACAGCTATGGTGAAATAGCCACTTGCCCCTAGTTCATCCTGCCTTGTAGCACATTAAAGTAAAATCGCTGTCAGCCATAGTCTACGAGCTGACAAGATGCCCCAGTGACATTTGAGCTCCAAAGAGCAAGTGTCTTGCAACCGAGTGGTCAAATATCAAATAATAGGTCAAGCAGGGAAGAGTGAAGTGGAAGCCCTTAGAAAGGCAAGCAACGAGCTTGACAGGCATGGGGGGTTTGGTTGAACGTGTGACTGAACAAAGTGGTTCTCTGTAGGGCATTGTCAAAAGTCTGTAGCTTATAGTCCATTTATTGTCTTCAAAAAGCAGACATTGACATTGATTAATATCCTTAACCCCTTGAACATGGAAACAGGAGACCAGCCTCTCCCCAATGAGTAGGACAACTCTAGTGATTCATGGCCTAAGAAATGTGTCTCTCATTAAATCATTATCTTGGGCTGGTTGCACCAGCTGTGCGCAAGTTACAACTTAGCCTAGTTTTGACGTAAAGGGGCACTAAGTTACAACTTACATACTAGTAAATATTTTGCGTTGCACTATTAAACTTAGTTGAAGTGTAACTACGTATAAACTACATATTTACGGAAGCCTCCGACCAGGAGTAATAAAATAAAATAGCAGACTGACTGAACTGCATCAATGAGCTCTTGTTTCAACCGAGAGACTTTGCTTACATTTTAAAAGAGAGAACATTATGTGAATAGATTACTTTGTTTGCAGGTCTTCGAACCCGTCCTAAACACCGCGTGTCTGTGTGCATCGGTCTGTGTTGTACTTCTCAAATAAAATCCGTCATAATAAATAAATATCATGTCTTGTTTTTTTTTTTTGTATCAGTATTTATTTATTGATCCTTAGTAATATCAAATACTGTTTCTAAATGTTATTTATAGTAGGCCTACATATAAAATATCTATTATGTTATTCATGATTACATTGTATCGTATTTCAATGGAAATGTATTTTTACCATTGGTTATGTGGAAAAATAAGTTGGAATCAAGGATAAACTGAAATTTACAGGATTTAAATAACTTTTCACATATTTGATGTCTGCTATTGGATCATTCAGGGTAAACGTTATATTATGTGACTACGCATGCAAAGAGCTTACGACCTAGTAGCTATTTTTTGTCTTAAGAACAAATGGTGCAACCCAATAAAGTATAGAGTAAGTTACAAACTAGCTAGTAGTTACTAAGCCTCTAGTGTGGACTTTACATTCCAATTTAAGTAAGAACTTACGAATGGCTGGTGCAACCCTACCCTTGTCACTTGTCATTCTTGCAGTATTCTCACAGTACTACTTCAATTCTGTCTATAATTCTTCTTCAGTGTTGTCACAGTTACTTTGAAAAAGTAATCTGATTACTAATTACTGATTACTCCTTTAAAAATTAACTTAGTTACTTTATAGATTACTTGATTTTAAAAGTAACTTTTTAAAAGTAACGCACAGAGGGCATACACTGTGCGATGTCTGTGCGATTTCAGCAAGGTATCCACTCACACTGAACGAGTAAATCGCATGCAATGTAAAGCCAAAGTTCAGGATTTAAGTTCATGGGGCGGCAGTGGCTAAAAATTGTGCCTTGTAGCCACAGTGGCTAAGTGGTTCATGTAGGTTGTCTACAAACCGGAAGGTTGGTGGTTCAATCCCCGGTTCCACCTGACCATGAGCAAGACACCTAACCCCAGCTGCTCCCGACGAGCTGGATGATGCCCTGTATGGCTGACGCCGCCTTCGGTGTATGAATGGGTGAATGTGAGGCAAATTGTAAAGTGCTTTGGTCTGTGAAAGCGCTATATAAATGCAGTCCATTTACCATTTATGTGCTCACACTATACGGTCCGATCATCGAGCTGCCACTTGACTGTTTACACTATACGTGTGAAATATCTGCGTTCTGGATTGCGCCTATTGACGATATCAGAGATATTGACAAAACAAGCATCAGCTATCAATATCAAGATGATTTAGCATTTCCAATGTGTGTATTAAATTATTATTAGTATTATTGTATTATCATTATTAGGGGAGGCCTAGGCTAATTTTATTATTAATTTGATCTGCTATTATAATTAATTTGCCACGCAATAATTTCACAGCACATAACCAACCATAGATATAAACACTAGATGTCGCCTGGCTACGGCAGTTCATTGGAACGAATGCATCAATAGAGCCGCCATCTTGAAGCAGGGGAACCCCTCATCAGCGTCAATGTAGGAAAAGGTCTAACGGAAATAAAATCAGCATAAATCGTCATGAATGCGATTTTCTAGTTGTTTTGGTTCGTTCCAACGGTCAGACATGTATTTATTATAGAGTCCAGAGAAATTAATTTTTTTTTACAAAATTTCACAATCTTGTGAAATGTAATCCCTTGCTGTCTGGTTTTTAGATTTCGTTCGTGTGAACATCCATACGCAGCACAAAAGTCCGGCATCATCCATAAATTCAGCGTTACCTAGCTACTTCCTATGACAAGACCCCTGTTCCAAGATGGCGGCGGTTTTGACGCATGTTTAGAACCCCAAGGCGACATCTAGTGTTTATATCTATGATAACCAACGCGCTGTGAGGATAAATAAAATATTACATAGAAGCTTACTCCTCCTCATTGAAAATTGTCTAAAACATTTAGGTCGATTACAATGAATTATAGGCATATAATTAACTATTAACAGTATAATGTCTGTCGAACATTGCAATAATTAGTCATCAATGAAAATTAAAAACAGGTTTATTTCAAAAACATTGTTTAACAAATTAATAGAGGCGTTTCATCGCAGGTGGCTTGGAAGACGTGGGTATATATGGCTAATCAATTTTCCAACACGAACTGGAGGTAAGCAACCGTAATTTGTAGCTATAGTTTGAACAGAACTTAAAGATCTCCCTCTTTTCGTTTTTATTTATTTTATTTTTTTGCTGCAGATGAAATGGTTAAACTTCTGTTTTCGCGCAGGCGCAGTGAGGGAAAAAACAGTGAGTTTAGGGCAATCGGTTTGTATCTCTGCTTCAACTGTGCGATATAGTCACGAGGAGCGACCAAAATTTCTGACATGCCAGAAATTCATCTGACCATCCGATTGTCGATTGGGAGAGGTTAATCGCCTCTCGTTTCTCCCTGTACACTGCACGAACACTGCACGACAAAGCTAAAAATCGGCACGACCCAAAAAAGAGTCGCACGAGTCAGAATTCAGCTCAAAATCGGACAAAAATCGCACAGTGTATGCCCGCCATAAGTTAGGTTACAAGTAGTCTCGCGTAGCCAGACCTTCAGACTGACGGCTGAAGGTCTGGAATTCATAGCAGCTTTCTTTGGCCAAGGCCCGCCCATAAGGCCGTTTGACCGACATGTAAAACAACCAATTACAGTTCGTTTCGTTCAGCGTCACGTTTAGGTGCGTGGAAATGTCCCCACAACAACAGACCTGCGTGCAACAAGTCAGTCAGCATAGAAAATCAAAGAAGGAGAAGAAAACTTCAAGAGTCTTTCCCGTGAACCTCGCATACTTTTGAGAATTCTACGTTTAGCTGATCTTGATAAATGCTCATTGTCACTCATGTAAACACAACAGTTTTTCTTCCGCAATCACACGTCTGCGCTTTGTTTCCCGGCGGACCGAAAATAAACGCGACACTCGCGCCCCCCGGAAATCCGATAAAATTCAACCAATCAGATGACGACTTCGACATTCCTGAAGTGTTTCCAGTTAAGTGTACCATGACGTTTAGCCAACGTTCCGTGGGCGTGACATCTGAGGCTGAGACTAGGTTACAAGTAACTTTATTAGTTACATTCATCAGCTGCCGACAACACCCCAGCCGCCTCAACATAAAAATGACAACCGGTTTTGCCAACACTCACTTTATTGGAAGTGCATTTTTAACAGTAACGTCAACAATGTATCTCCTCCAGTGTATGTCCTGAATTTAAAAATTATTTCCTGAAAAAATACGTTTTTATAAAAAAATAAAATATAGTCTTTCTTGACTTCACTTAACAGAAATACATGTTTTTATATAAAAAAAATAATGACAGTCGTTCTTGAATTCACTTAAAATAAATACATGTTTTTTAAATAAAAAAATCAATAAAGACAGTCTTTCTTGACTGCACTTAACATAATTACTTGTTTTTCTAAAATATGAAATAAAGACAGTTTTTCTTGACTCCAAATGTTTCTTCAAATTTGACGTAGTGTTTTTGTAGCTAGATAGCACTTTGTCGCCCCCAGCACAGAGTGTACAACAATCCTTAATATTGCCATCTTTAGCTGACAAAAACTCAAAATAGTGACGGGGGTGATGCAGTGGTGACGCGTTCATGTAACGTAAGGGTGGCGCTGCCAATAAAGCACCTAAAAGCTGTTACAAATGTAATGATTATGAATATGTCAAATAAAGCAAGGAGACATTTTAATTGTTTAGTACTAAACACTAAATCACTAAAGTTTTCTGTGTCAGTGTCGGCTGCAAAGATGAAGTTGACGATGCTGACTCGCGATCTTCGCAGTAGTCAACGCGCCAGAGAGAAATGCACATTTCATACGTATTACATAAGCAGAGAGCAGTCTGTTTTCTTTCGTTTTGAATTGTTCTGTTTAAAAATATACATTTAAATTTTTCTATAGATATATTTCTCAGGTCTGTGAGGCAAATAGGCCTACCTTATACGCTGAGTTTCGGTTCATTTATGAGACGAGCTCCAGTTTACGCGCCGGCGCCTCAGTGTAGTGATTATCTATTGTCTGCTACTGTATATTTACTTCTTATTTATTAAATCCAGGCAATTAGTCCATGGGCCCAGGCCACAATTTTCACTAATTGGTACCACCCAAGGTGGCAAATTCTAGTTTGATTTTTTTTTAGTCCATATCTCTAGATGATATTTCAACATGATAACCTTTTGTAAGTGGTAGCTTTGTCACAGAAATTAGCCTTCAATGACACTAACCGTTGAGCCAAAGAATGAAAAAATCTTGTAACTTTATTTGAACAGAACATGTCATACAAAGAAAAACAAAATAATTATAGCTTATTCATGAACTTATTGGCCATTTCAAAATGTTTCTGTTTATTCATCATCATCGTCATCGTCGTTATCATCATCATCATCATCATCATCATCATCATCATCATCTTCATGTTCAACCAGTTTCATGACATCAGTACTCTCCTCCTCCTCCTCCCACTGATTGCTGCAGGTTTGTAGCTTGCACATTTCTGTGCACTTTAATTTATTGGCAAGACAGGAACAGTCGGGAAGCTTGCAGGTCCGTGAACACTTGCATGCCATAAGCTCCAGAACAGCCATTGGTGCTGGGGGTCCCCGCATCCAGTCTAACATCAGCAAACCTGTACAAATAAGTGGGAGATATTTCTCATCCATTTCGGTGAGGTGTCCAAATGTCAAGAAATTACCTATAGATTTTTATACTATGGTATTATTAGAAAATGTAATTATTGTATTTATTATAAGCATACCTTTGTCATCAGTTGTCCATCCATGTCCTTTTGGTTCGAGTATGTCTGGCTGTCCTTCCAGACAGTTCCTCCAGACAGCTTTCTGGTAATTGGCACGCCGTATATGCAGCTTTAAGCAGTTCCTGCAAGGGGGAAGTAGGCTGGACTCCACTTCACCCCTTTTGGTACAGAATAGCAGGTAACGTAGATCATTAACATCACATACACTAGACGATGGTGCATACATCCTGCAGACCAATGATTCCATGTTGCTGTATAATTCCTCTGATACATTCCAGGAGGTTCCCAGGGATTTGAAGGACTCTTGGAATGTCCTGTTTCCTTTCACAAGTTTGAGAGCGGAAAGTCTTCCTCGTCCTGCAAAAGCCCGTACACTATCACAACCCGTAAAGGCATGTACCCCATAAGAGCATCACATAGGTCATCTCTAAGGAGCTGAGCAAGGTTGCTGATGTTGATGTACCTTGTTCGATTCTGAGTGCCAGATTTCTGATAAACGGGGCAGTTTATCTTCTTACAGCATCCAAGACAAAGGATCATGACAT
This sequence comes from Tiaroga cobitis, assembly GCA_030578255.1. NCBI lineage: Eukaryota > Metazoa > Chordata > Actinopteri > Cypriniformes > Leuciscidae > Tiaroga > Tiaroga cobitis. The sequence goes on from CM060591.1 coordinate 23,366,144, forward strand.
CCGTATCCTCACTCACAATAACTGTGGTTTGATAGCCATTCTGGCTAGCATGATTTGCATGTAGGAGCATACGGGTATCGGCCTCCTCATAGAAAGATTTCAGCTCTTCAACAATATTCCAGTCTTTTTTGGTCAGACAATAGCATCTCTCTCCACAGGTTGCAAATAGATGCTTGTCCTGAAGCTTTACCCGGTTCACTGCTAGCTTCCACTGGTCCAAGATGAATGTTATCAAGGCTGTTTTACTGTCTGTATTACTTAACAGTTTTCTCCACTGCACTACATTGTGTCCCGGGGCAATGTTCATCCATTGAGTGCTACTTACTGAACCACGATTGTATCTCTCAGCATTCTTGATTGATGTTTTCCAGTACACATCAAACATCATATCTATCTGCTTACTGTTTCTTCCTTCGTACAACTTTAGGTTCAATACAGAACCAGCAATCTCTCAAAAAGTCTTGCCATCACCTTTTAGTTTCTGAACAAGGCTCATTCCATCAATGATGCATGCAGAGTGTTCTCCAATATCTTCAACTGATGATGCTGATTTCTCTAACTCTCTTGCAAGAGCAGCCTTATTAGTTTTTCGCAATGAGCCACCTGAATTTAAAAAAGTGGATGAGCCAGGACATCTTTAATGTGAAGTTCTCTACTTTGGGAAGCAATGATCATATGCCCAAAGATATTTCTGTCAGCTTTCAAGACCACCTCTTTCTTCTGTGCTGGTTTTACTCTAGCACTTGTCTTGATGCTTGATAATGTCTTCAGATTCTGTTTTCTCATTTTGTCATGGAACCTGGTTGCAGGTGACTCTTTCTCTAAATGTTCACTTCTGAACGTCTGATATGCCTGCTCTCCAGTCTGGTGAGCTTGCAGCAGATCACTGGCTATGTCTGGTGACACAGCCATTCCTGTGGAAAGACTAATGATATCAAACTGATCTGGACTTAGAGGGTTTACCCAGCTTCTCTCCATAAGTTCTACAAAGGCATTTACATCTGCCATATCATTCTCTATCCTGGGCTTTTGTAAATCTTGATGACTGAATCACTCTGTCGACTCATTCCCATCATGTTCCTGAGTTGCCTCAGATACTGACTTCTGTTTTCTGAAGTGAGATAGTATCTGGTGACTGCTCCAGTTTTTAGGATAAAACCCTTGGTTCCACCGGAAGTCTGGGTGTCCTTGTTTACAGTCTGCTCAATTGTCTGGTCTACCGGAATCTTTCCAAAGGGATTGTTCCTGCCCAGCTGGACAGAAAAAAACACCCTTTATAAAGTGCGCATGAACACCAGGACGATCCACCTCCAGGTGAGACATTCGAGCAAATGTCAAATATCTGGCATAGTTTAGCTTATCATAAGCAAAACACCATGGAATTGTTGCTCTAATTGCTGCAAGATGCATCATCCACTTTCCCTCTCTTGATGCTCGAATAAGACTAAGCAAAATCTCAACCATGTCCACATAAGACACCCAGAAGGCAGACAGGGGACCATTGTTATCTGTAAGGTAGCTGAGGAACTCATTGAATCGTGTCAGAATGCTTTGACATGAGTCTTGCTCGAGGGTTCCCTCAAATCTTCACACAGGTTATTGACTGCTTGCAGAGTTGCTTCCAAATAAATAAGAGCTTCCTGATATTCTGTTCTAACCATGGATGAAAAACTTTTCATGCTAGTCTCAGGAAAGCCTCATAGAGCAGCTTGTGGAGCCTTACTCCTCGATTATACCTGTGACCATAAATAACCCCTGAGATTGAGCCATCAGCTATCACTCCTGCCTCTACACAAAGGTCTCTTAGACCTTAGCATCTGCAAACCGTTTTCCAATTGTTGCCATGAAAGTACAGGTGGTATGGAAGACCCCCATTCTAAGGATGATGTTCTTGAATACCTCCTGGTGTTTCCGCAGCTTTGGCATATAATGCCTGGTCAAAAACAACAACAATGTTGTTGAGCTGCAGAGACTTCATGATGCTTATCGACTGGTTAAAGGGTTAGTTCACCAAAAAATGAAAATAATGTCATTAATGACTCACCCTCATGTCGTTCCAAGCCCGTAAGACCTCCGTTCATCTTCGGAACACAGTTTAAGATATTTTAGATTTAGTCCGAGAGCTTTCTGTCCCTCCATTGGAAATGTATGTACGGTATACTGTCCTTGTCCAGAAAGGAAATAAAGACATCATCAAAGTAGTCCATGTGACATCAGTGGGTTAGTTAGAATGTTTTGAAGCGTCGGAAATACATTTTGGTCCAAAAATAACAAAAACTATGACTTTATTCAGGATTGTATTCTCTTCTGGTTCTGTTGTCAATCCGTGTTCAGTGATGCTGATGATGTAAGACGCTGCTGACGTGTAATCTTTGGCATTCTCATTCCAATTATGTTGTACATTAAAATTAATTCATGATAACTGCAATACATTCATTTTGGTTCTGTTCTGTTTACCCTAAGGGGGGTTATTGCTGGTCTCCCTGCTCTTATCCATGCTAGGCTGCATGGATGCTCAGGGAGTTCTTGCCCAGAACAGAACCATACCGCCAATCCTAAATGTATGCTAATTGTCAATCGAATTTGACGATAGTGGTCCTGACAGAAACATTGTCATATTGTCATAATTCCTTGGTATTGTTATATGTTGCCTGTGATATGTTTGGAATTATGTTATTTCCTTTGTGATGACGGGTGCTAAGATGTCCTCATCACTGCCGTAGTCATTACAAATTGTTTGTGGGCTTATGTTTCTTTTTCATTTGTTATTTAGGGTTTTGTGTTTCTGTTGACTATGGTGCAGTCCCTTAGGTTCATTATTTTATAATACTCATTTATAATAAGTTTAAGATATGCTGTTGGAGTTGATTGCAGATAGGTGCACATATCAGTGGTCTTCACAACATGTTATGTCTACTATAGTTTCTTTTTGATTTTCTCATTAACCACACAGACAAGTTTTTAGTTATGCATTTTTGTTATTTATTATTTCAAATTTGTATTTATTCCCATATTGCAAACAGTTACCCCACATGCTGTCTACTCACCATTTCCTGTTCCTGTGACTCCTGTAAGGAGGGGGCGGGTCCACAGCTTTCCTTTTTCTTGGGTCGGGTTAAACCATTTCTACTAATAGGGAACTTAACCCTTGGTAATGTAGGCATGGAGAAATGTCTTATGTTTTTGCATTTAGTTTAAGTTGCTGAATGAGTGTATTTTATTTATTTTTGATATTTGAAAGTTAATTGGATAATGGTCATATATTTAAGCTACAACGGTTTTGTATTGATACCCCTGTAGTTGGAATGGTCTTGAGTGCAGTGAACCTGTTCTAGGCTATATAAGACAAGTCTAAACTGAACCTAGGGAGGGGAGGATGTGGTTATATTGCTGAACTAGGGCGGTCACTTTACGTTCGAAAATCGATTGCACAATCGATCGGACCAACCAACACAAGTATCGAAAACGAAAATAGGGAATCGATTTTAACGGCCCTTTTTTTTTTTTTTTTTACCAAAAACGTGTTTTAGGTGGACAGATCAATACAGGACACAGAACATGTAGGATGTTGGAAAATAACAATGTCTTTTCTGTTCACCAAATGCTTTTTAATATTCGCTATTACTTCAATGCAAGTGAACAAGCACGCCGTTATTTGTTGCTTAGTGACGTGTGTATGTGTGTGTGTTCAAGGAAGCCAGAAATGCGCAGATTCTGCGCTATACGCTGTATTTAATATATCATGAGGACTCATGAGTTGCGTATTTGCGCTAAATCCGCGCAGATTTGGCTTACACGAACTTCCCCAGCAAAGAAAGTGAGTAAACATAGAAACACGCCAGATCAGCTCGTGATTTGACAGCGTTTCCCGCCAAAGTTCATTTTTACCCGCATTTGGCGAGTCGGATGGTGTTAATCTCAATCCCTGAATGTTGCGCTCCTGTTTGTCATTGTGCTGAAACTTCACGCCAATAAATCATCAGAAATATTGCTGACTTGTGCGTCTCAAGCGCCCTCATTACGCTCGTCCTAATGCCTGTTAGGTGTCCGTGGATTTGCCTATATTTGGTGATGAAAATGGAAACGTCTTTAGACATGGAAAATCGATTTTACAATCGATTCAATGAACACTTACGTCTCAAAAATCGAACAGGATTTTTTCACAAAAGTGACAGCCCTATGCTGAACGTATCATGAAGATTTTTGCTGCCTGTAGCAATTTGTTTTTCTTTGGTTATTGTCATATCAAAGTTTGCACTGAGTCCAGTGTATGTTTATTTTTGTAAATATATTTTTTTTTTTGGTTTAATTTTGGAATTGTTTCTGTGCCACTTCACCGAGAGTTTGTACACCCCTACTACTCCACTGGCCTTTAATAAAAATCCTCTTTGGGATGATATCTGAGTCCTGAGCCTATCTACCACCTCCCCTTGATCCCTACGGGACACGTTATGACATCCTTGTTATCTTGTTTTTGACTCTAGAAAAGCTTAAAAATACCATAATATGTTTGGAGTTATTTAGGAAACATGCTAAGTTCCCTTTCAAAAGCTAGTCTTGATGCTGCATACTTATATGCTGGGGGAACATTCTTTCTTTGACCAGTTTTGAAGCATGCGAGCCTTGTAAAGCATTGTTCTTGTGAAGAACAAGCCAAGAACTTGCCTTAAGAGTTGTCTTATCTGGCAACATTACATTTATAACGTCTTCAATTTGATTATAGAGTAACGTTAATATTGTTGAATAAAGTTAATTTGAAATAGTGTATTTAATGTGTTGGCGCGGTAGCCGTTTGAATAATCTCACTCTGGGTTTTTTCTTTCTTGCTTGTTATTATTGCCGTCTGAGGAATCATTTAAGCGGGCCGAGTCGAAAGAAAACGCAGCCACAAACCCACATGGAAAGAACCTATATGAGGATATATGCGCATATATGAAACCTATATGCAGTTTATATGCACATATATGCTTCATATATACAGCATATATACACATATATGATAATATATATGCTGCATATATGCGTATATATTGCACATATAGGCAAAACTGAGGTGCATATATGTGCATATACAGGCATATGCACCTCAGTTTTGTTTGTATATGCACATATATGCACCTCAGTTTTGCCTATATGTGCAATATATACACAGATATGCAGCATATATACGCATATATGCATATATATACGCATATATATGCATATATGCGTATATATTGCACATATAGGCAAAACTGAGGTGCATATATGTGCATATACAGGCATATAGGTCTCCTGTATTGCTTCTTTTTATCAACATATAAGCCCTATATGTGCATAAATGACTCCTATATAGCTCATGGCAGGATCTGGTCATTATACCTCACTTTGGCAACTGTCATACATGATGCCTAGCTCATATTTTCTATTATCGAGGCAATAACTAGAACTAACTAAAAAAAGAAATTATGCAAGAACTGTATATGTGCGAACATGTGAAATTGGTATCACATGTAATTGGCATGTTATGGAATTTAACTATGGCAATTAAGTGAGAGGAGATGGAAAGCTATTACAAGGTCAATTCTTTATTGTATGAAGATAGTGGAAAAGAAGGAAATAACAAAATGGTTTGTCGTTTTTTTATTTTGTCAATCAAGCCCTTTTTCCAATTTCAAGTCACTTCCAGATTTACATTACAGCTCGTACACATCCACACATTCACCGTTCCACCAAATGCAATGCAAAATGCAATGTATTGTCTTAATGCAGTTTCTATATGAATATGGCTGAAAGGTCATTACAGTCTAAATGTAGCAAAAAAAAAAAAAGAACAGAACATACATTGAAGTAATCATCTTCATCATCATCATCATCCCATCTATCTGAGCATTTCACTATGGTTAATGAATTTGAAGACAAGCATTTTGAGTCTGTAAAGTTTTTAAAAAATCGAAAAGCCCAAAGATCTGTATCTCTGCTAAATGAATTTAATATATGTTTGAGATGGCCTTTATCTTTTTTTCTTTTTCTTTTCTTTTCTTTTTTTTCCAAATTATTGTTGTTTCAACTTATACTCATCAAATGTGAAAATCTGTAAAAGAAATGTGTCAAGAACTTGATATCAAACTCTGTAATTTTGAAAATTCACAAAAAAAAAAAAAATTCTCCACTCTGCTGCTACCATGGCTACAGCGCCGCGTAGTTGACGACGTCATCCGCGGCCGCCTGACGTTTGACGATTCGCGCCGAAACCCGAAAGATATCGGCTGGGAGTGAAAATGGCGATATCAGCATTGGAGATCCGCTATGTCCTATCATCAATCGTAAGTATTCCTAATTCTAATATTTATTAGCAGGGTTTTTTTCTGGAGATGGATATTGCGGTGGCAGAGAAGTATAAACGTAGAAATTGTATGGGCTGAAAGTTTAACACGTGTTTGGCAAAATAAATGCTATGTTGTTAACTGAGGTAAAGTTAGTGTGGGTGCTCATATAACGTTAGCAGTTGATAAGATTCAAATTAGAATTATATTTATGTGTCTCTTTCTAGAGGAATTCGTAGAGGGTTAACAAAAGTCATGGCCTAGAGAACATAACGTACAGTTCATGAGAATAAATGATGCGTCTCTGCCTTCAACGGCTCAAGAAGTCAATCGGCTCCAGAAAAAAAACCCTGGGGAATTTGAATTTGGGAGAAATTGGAGAAAGACATTTTTTTTAATTGCGTTCACAACCAGGTTTCCTCTCCAGAGCCTTATCAATGGGCTTTGGAGGGTTGTAGCTAGGGTTGCCAACTTTCTGAAATGGAAATAAGGAACGGACAGGGGGGGAGGGGATAAGTGGTAGTGACATGCTCCCTGAAATTCATACATTTTATATCATATTATAATGCAACTTATTAGGCCTATATATTTATAGAATAGCAAAGTAGGCTTAATCAATATACAAGACTTAACCACACAGATAAATAAAGGCTATCATGATCATTTTGCCAAAAATGAACCATGTATTTGTTTAGATTATAATACGTTTTATTTTTTAACTTAAACAAATACAACATATAACATTCGAAACTCATCGGCTTAGACTGCATTTGAAGAAAAATAAACACAACAGTTTTCTGTAGCCTTGTGCGAACTTATTCAATAGAATTAGACTTCTAGAATGTTCTTTCCGGTGCAAAAAATGTAAAAAAAAAATTTTTTAGGAGTTTTTCTTATCATAGCCTACAAATGTCTTCGGAAACACATTTTACTCGATTTACTGAAACCTGTAAAACGCATTTGCAGCTGCACAGCTTGCACATTGAGCGTCTGGCTCGCTCAGGCTGCGCTGCGGCAACTGCACATCCAATGGCGCGGGCGCCTCTGACGTGCGACCAATGAGCCAACTCTACGTCATTACACGTCAGCCCGTCAAGGCGGCGCCAAGTCCCCGAATTTGCCATTATTCGCCTTATTCACCTGGCGGCCATTTTGAAAACTCGAACGCCGTTGAGGGGTACACAAACCCGGAAGTTTGACTCCGACGCAGCAGCACCAGCAATGGAAACCCCATGGGAAACCCCAGTGTGGACCACCAATCTTTCCATGTATAATTGTATTGATCAGACTCAATCTGACTCCTGTACATCCTCCTCCTAGCTAGGAAAACTGATGTGATGTATCCCCTAGGTTAGCTTGGGACTAGAAGCTAAATACCACACACCGATCACGCCCACGCCCGCGCCTCTCTCTCTCTCTCTCTCCCTCCCTCACACACACACAGAAAGTTCGATCGCGCCCGCGCCTCCCTTTTTATACCGTGTAACGTTATTGTCCGTGTAAATTCGTGCACCGAACCGTGACGCCCGTACCGTTTTGGTTCAATACGAATAACGTTACATGTACCGTTTCACCCTACTCAGAATATGCTTATACTAGTGAATCTGTGGTGGTAGATTTTAATAACAAACATACTACTGATCTTTGGGGAAACGGTGAAACGTTTGTCCTCTGTTGGATTTTTTCCTGTGTGATGAGGTGCAGCGGTGAACACAGCAGTGAAGCGCCATTGCACTGAGAGAAATCGCGTTGTGAGAACTACCGGAAGTGGTAAGTGTACCCCTCAGGCTCGGTGGAACGTTCGAGGTGAATAAGGCGAATAGCAGCGGGTCTTCGTTCATTCATCATAGTCTGTCTGGCATATATATTAGAAGCTATGCGTCTGTCATGGATTTGCACTGAATTGATTCTCAAAAATACGGAACAAAGTGCGTTCCGTATCAGTTCAATACGGAACAAGCCTTTTATTTGTCAAATACGGAACGATTCCGTATTATACGGAACGGTTGGCAACCCTAGTTGTAGCTTGCGTTCACAGCTGCAGGAAATGTCTTTCGAATAGTACGTTAGCTGTTAACGTTAGGGCACTGAGTTGCTGGGTGCTATTCTGCTTTAGTGATTGTAATTGTTTTTTCTTTAGGCTATACAACTTCTTTCTAGAAATCCCTCAAATGAAAAGTGACCTCGCCATTATTGCTCAAAAGGTAAGTTGTACTGATTTTCATTGCTTTTTAAAATTGTTTCTCAAGCAGAGCTGTAGAGACTTGTGATGTTGGGCTGATTGATAGTGTTAATTATTTGATGTATTTGCACTTTAATTTATTGAAGAGAATGACTATATTTTTGTTCTATGAACAAGACTGGAAGGAGTCCTATGGAGGATCTAGATGTCTCCTTCTCGACTTTTGGAGAAGTGCAACCGGTGAGTAACGTTAACCCCCTTGCATTTTACTTGTTACTCAAACAGAGCTATATGGATTTTTATGATGTTTGGCTGATTTTTATTTTTTTTATGTTTGGCTATGAATTTATTGACATGTTTAATGTTTTCCAAGCCCCCCCTGTAAATAAGAATCTATAGTGGCTTGCTTGGATGAATAAAAATTGTTGTAGAGTTTTACTAAGTTTCTTTCTTCTCTAAGACTCCAGAGAGGAGACCGAGCCCTTTAAAGAGAGTCCCATAGTGACTCAGTGCTTTCGAGAGACACCACAGGTGTGTGTAACCCTTTTATACCTCGGATTTTTCTGTACTTATTTTACTTAAGGCTCCAACTGAGCTATAGGGATTTTTATGTTGGGATAGTTAGTGGTAATATGCAATTTACTTGCCCCATATGCATGCAATTGTTGAGGTTTTACAATTGAGTTTAACAATGTTTTTCTTCTCTAACAAGACTGCAGCAACAGCTGAGAACTGCGGTAAAGTTGGTTTCATATTCGCACATTCGGACTTTTTTTTTCAATAAATTTTCAGTGGATGCGAAAGTGTAAACGTAAGTTAAATAATATTATTGGCATGTGTGACCATCAGCTACAACTAATTTCATCAAGAAAAATATACTATTAATGATCTGATATCATATTTTCTCTGAATCTCCTCCGAATATCTTTCTCGATGCGCTGGCGAATTAAGGGACCGTCTAAAAAGTTTTTTTTTTTTTCCTCAGCCGCAGGAGAAGGAAACAACTTGAGTCAAGTATAAAAATGAGTAGATTACCTTGATTTATTTAATATTGTAATCCCTGAAAATAGTAGCCTACATTTTATACTTTATTTATTTATTTATTTATAGATGAACAAATTGCTTTAAAACAAATTTGAGTTTCACCTTCATATCTTTTTAGTGGTTATGTATATTGCCCTTAAATAACTTTAAATGATGAAGCACACTTAAAAAACTCACTACACCTCATAGTTTGGGTATAGTCATACTACTGAGTTCACGTGACTTTGATATGCTATAGCATGTAGAGCTCAATATTTTACAGGGGTGTACAGGCTGTTTTAAAATGTAATGTCTGTATTGTCTTTCTTTAACCTTACATAATTCTAATGTTTAACCTCAAATAAACATGGCAATTTTTATTTTTAGGATGACTTGTCAGTGTTTGTATGTCATGTCGCTGTCCATGTGTGTGGTGCTAAAGGCACACACGGTTCTGCTTTGCGCCAATGTATTGCAATAACTATTAAATGTTTTGATTTCCTTTTAATGAGTAAACATTTATACTTCAATACTTTATGCCTGGATTGAAATTTAGAGGATATGTAAAATCTCCTACCCGCACTTTGAAATGTCAGTAACTTTTCACTGGTTACACAAATGAACCCCAAACAACTTGAACATATAAGCACCCTCCAAAAGACACACTCCAACTCAGTTTGGGCACTGTCATATGTACGCAGTTTTTCTGACTTTAATAAGTGGTAACATAGAGAGCTCAATATTTTCCACCTGATGGAACTCAAAGCTTCAGAATATGCTATAATGTCTTTCTTACAGACCACTGAACACGATACAACCGGGCTCAAGTTTGGGAACAACAAACCTGTTATAATCAAGACACGACCAGCCAATGTGAAATGGGCGCTGTCCACACGCGTGGTTCTGAATGTGTACAGTTCTGCAATGCCCTAGTGTTTTGAGATAACATTTAAGTATTTTAAACTTTCTTTGTTTTAAATTTTAAATAAATATTTCTTAAATCCAACATTGCAGCCCTTATGTGTAACTTGTAACATGTCACATTCTTAAGTTGCACTAACTCTGTCTTGAAGTTTCAATAGAAACCTCAAAAGAAAATACTACACCTTGTAGTTTGGGTACTGTCATATCTGTAGAATTATAGTAACTTTGATATACAGTAGAATTTTGCACTAAATAGATTTTACAATATGGAACAGAAATCATTCAGAACATGCATTAATTTCTTCCTTGTAGCCTACTAAACATACTACATCTTAATGAAGTTTCACCTCAAATTAAGATTTGAGATGATAATTTTTATAAAGACATGGCCACATCTGACATGTATTTAACTTGCAAATTCAATATATTTTTTTAAAAATTATTTTTCAGCTTGTGGAACAAAATCAAGTTAACTCTATATATATATATATATATATATATATAGAGTCATTCTAGAATTGGGGGTACATTTCGAGTCTCCCAGATAAACCTTTATTAAAAAAAAAATACTTTTTTGAATCAGTTTTGAATTATAACACAAATTATATTAAACTATCTCTAACAATAATGCTTTATGTATATTTAGGGAAAAAAATTATTTGGAAATATTAACTAAATGACTCCCACTCCACCTATTATTGACTGTCTCTGCCTCCTGATTCATACATTCAACTTGAATTATCATGAAACAATTAAGTCTAATTTTCAAATATTTCTTGTGTTTACTCTATTTAGTTATATAAACAATTGCATAGAATATATATTTTCTGTATTATTATAAAAAAATAGATTTTGTGTCTGTCCCTACGTTCTGGTCAACTCTGTTACCTCTGTTATAAAACAAACAAAAAACTCCAAAGCATTTGTAGAAAAAGCATGTGAATTCCACCAAGGGATGTCACTTCCCCTGGTGGGAAATTCTGGAAAGCAGTGAAGTATGTCATTATCCTTCTCTCATTAATTTGTACAAAATGTTTAGGATACACCAATAGTAGATTAAGTATTTGTCAAATCTATTATTGTGATATTGATTTACAATAAATAATCTCTTATTCACTTTTTAAAAAACGATAATATGGTGAAACCCCATAAAATTCTGTTTTTAGACATGCCATGTGGTATCTGGTTTGAGGTTAGCATTTTGAGCTAAAGCACAAAATGGTGGAAAATTTCAACTCTGTTGTCGTCAACTCTGTTATTGTCAACCCAATTTGTCTATAACAGAGTTGACTGATTTTTCTGTACATTGTACATTGATGTTCAGTGATTCAGTCTTAATATTTTAAAATGTTAGAAATATTGAAATATCAAATATTGAAAATGTTGAATTTAAAGTGCATTCTATGAAAATAAAAAAGTTTGACAGGAAAAAAAAACTATTTTTTGTTTTCTTTCTCTACTTGAAATGAACCTGCAATTCTGGAATGAGTCATATATATGTGTGAACTCAACTATAGACTACAGATTTGATATTTTCATTAATCTTAGCTGGATTTTGTTAAATTCTGGACATGCTCTCTACTGTGGGGACTTCTACTTTGCTGTGTTAGAGTTTTTAATTTATGTTATCTGTTTTCAGATAAGAAATAAAACAGTAAAATATTAAAAACAGTGTTGTATTCAGTAAAATACAAAAAGCCAGTTTCAAAACACTTTGAAAGTTTATATAGTTTATATATTTATATATGTACACTGTACATGGTAACACAGTAAACACACACATGGTAACAAATAAAAACGTAACAAATAAAAACAAAACATTACATCTGCTACAAAACAAAGAATGAAAAAAAAATTACAAGCACAAAACACAGGACCATGATTCATCTTCAGGTGGGACCATTATGTTCAGGCATTTAGTGTGAAACCACCTTCTGCATAATTCACACTGTATCTAAGAAGAAAATTGGAAATATATGCAAATTGTTTTATATATATATAATGTTAGTGTATATATATAACATTGGCAGTGTTTAGTGATTACCATGAGATTTAACGTAATTACCCAAATGCAGTGCTCTTCTGTTTGGACTCCTTCTTTTTGTCCACAAATGGAACAGTACTCTTCCCTTGACACTGTAATTATTTTAAAGTTGATCTAAGTATACTGTAATTCGGGGTATTCAGATACAACTGTACTTTCATAATTCTTTTGAAAATGATACCTGATCCAAGCAAAATTTCTTTTGCCATCTGCTTTCTGCAGTGGTCCATCCACTCATCTGATGGATTGATAGTGATGCTCTCAGGGATCTTAGGGAAGTTCTTCACCACCTGTTTTGCCATCTAGAGAGACAGCAGTGAACAGTACAATGAAAAACACACAGGTGTGACACATTAATGTACACCTTTTTTTTCTTCCATTACCTGCATCACAAAGACACCACAGCTAACACCATCTCTCTGAAATGTGTGAGGTATTGTGCCAGGCTTCCATTTGATGTTGGTCCAATCCTCTCTTCCATGTTGATTTTTTCTCTCAATGAAGTATTCACTAAAGTTGGACAAATACATGGAATCAGTTTTGGGATAGTTTGTCAAAGTGTTATGATAAATCTGAATATACACAGGTTGATGGAAAAAAAAACAAGGTAATGTACCCAAATCTGCAACATGCATGTGAGGCATCATCCATTTCCATGGCACCACTTTGTGGGTCAAGCACAAAGATCGTTTCAGATTTAGCATCCAGGTACTAGGATAAATAAATAAATAATACATTCATCATCTTCTTCTTCTTCTTCTTCTTATTTATGTTCACAATAATAATAATAATACTCCAGTATCCTTCTAACATTCGTATCTGAATGCATCAGTACGAGTAATGGAGTACAGTAGTACACAAATACGCTTTTACCTACCACAAACTTCCAGTGCACATTGTTTAGATTTACAAAAGTAATTGCCCCATCATATTTCTCAAAGTTTACCTATAGGATAGAAAATTCAACTGTTATTTTTGCGTAAATGTAAAGACTCAAAAACATTCTGGAATTACTTACTTTTCGTAAACCTTGTCATGCCAGTTGCTGCTTCGTACCATGCAGAATTACATATGTGGTGTAATGACTCAACTGGTATAGGGGAGTAGTTGAACCCTTTGTGTTGAGAATGGCCCGAATGTAACTCTCTATTGCCTGAGTCCATCAGCAAGTAGAAAAAAAAATTCAATATTGACACTGAAATTACCCATATTCTGTCCCAAATGCTATACTGTCTTACTTGTAAATAAAATAACTTGTCATAATGAGCTTACCTCTCCAAAGACCCATTCACGGGGCTTTAATGTCTTGAATGTTTTATGATGGAGCAGGTACTCGTTTTTTTCTTCTGTGTCCTGCATAATAGCTACAAGTAGCTCCGTTGGTTTATTTGTCCACAGCACGTCAACCTGCAATGACATAAACATGAATAATTTGTCTTAAATTTTATATTACAATTTAAATTAAAATGCACGATTTCTTGCTGCTTTTATAACAGCACAATTGTCTATCACTTTTTATTCTATGTTATTATTATTCTTACTTCTTTCTCTGAAAGGAGGACTTCTGCTGGAACATTACAGGGATAATGTGCTGACCCTTGTTCCTCTTCCTTCGTAGTTTGAGGAACAGAAATTGTGTGGCTTTTTTTTTCTTTTCTTTTTGTGGGGGACTGGCACTGTGTGTGGAGCAGAGTAGAATTTAGATTTTCTAACTGGGAACCTTGCCTCTTTCCTCTTCCACGTCTCATGGGGTTCCCCAACATCCACTGGTGGCACAGGCTTGAGCAATAAACCTTGGGGCAAGTTATATTGGATCACATGCTCTTTGTATCTGGCCTGCAATGATGGGTACATTTTCCTGATGAATGTTCCTGGTGTCATTTTTTTCATTTTACCCATGATGGAGTGTTTAACAATTCCAAACCATTTCTCCACATGACAGTTGGTGTCCCTTGTCTTTTCTGTCACTGCATGAGGTAGACTTGAGGCATGTCTTTTGAGATCCCCTAATAGCAAGCCACTCCACATTGGAAAAATTCCAATATATGTGTCGAAAAGCATGCTGATGATCCCCGGACAGAAGTATGGGTTATCTTCAGATATGTCATGTGCCTCCTGCTTTCTAGCCTCTTCCAACACCTTCTGAAAACACGCAGTGAAACGTGAACTGCCCATTATTGTTTTTTCTTTTTTTTTTCTTCAAAGTCCCACTTGTTTTCCTCCAGTTCAGTTTCTTCAGAGGGTTTGTCTGTGGATTTTTTGATGGTGCAATCCAATGCACAAACACTTTCCTCAAAACTTTTTGTGTATTTTGGAGTTGTGAGGGTGGTACATAATGCCCTGAAGATCTGTGTGGCTTCAGGCATGGTGCTTGAATTTTGCAGTCTGGCAAAGCAAAATGTGGCAAAGTCTACCAGGCCCTTGTCTTCTGTCTGCCTGAACATTGCCTGACGGACTGCTTTTAAAACATGGGCAGAGCACATATGCAGAACAGTGAATGGTTTTAAATCAGCTAGCAAACTTTTCCCCTGACAAATGTCATATGCTCTGTTAAGATAAGAGTTTACATTATCTTTATTGAATGCAAGTAAAACACTGTGCATCAGAGCCCAGCTATAATCGGTTTCCACCTGTGTGATGTGTATTTGTGTATATCTTGACAAATGAAATGTAAACTGCATGAGCCAAAACGTAATGGGGGGAACTGAATGTTCATAGGAAAGCATTTCAGAGACTGGAAGAGGTGGTGCATCCCGACCCCCTCCTGGAAGTGTAAGGGAGTAGTACAGCACTTTTTTCTCTTGATTCGGGATTTTTGAAACGAGTCCCCCAGTGGCGTCAAGGTAGAGGGTCACAGAACTCTTACTCCTGAGGTGTTCAACGAGAATGCTGAAGCCCATTTCAGTAAACAAATGGACCCCAAACGGGTCCATGCTGAAATGCTGTATGTATCCTGGCATTTTGAAATGTGATGTGTCACACTCTCTTAAAATTGTCTGTGTGAGGTGCACATCGATCAGCATGTCTCTGTGGAAGGTCTGGCTTCTTCTTACCTCTGATCCTATGACCTTAAGCACATTTTTGTTGAGGCAGCTGCTCATATTCCCAGCCAGTAGCTCTTCCGTGGGTGTTGATGCAAGCTTGCTGTAAAAAAACTGACTGGGTCCATGGGTCAGTGATCGTGCAATTTTTCCTCGTTTTATGTAAGTTGCTGGCCTAAACTTTTTTTCACCTATTTTATGTCGGATTTTACCTTTCTGGGTGACCCAGATTTTCACTTTAGTCACAGATTTGTCTGGTTTGTTTTTTAGTTTGAAGATATATTTGGCAGAGCATGATTTAAATGTGCATACAGCCACAATGTGCAAGTATGGAGATTTATTTTTTCTGCTCAGCAAAGGTTTGATGTGCTGATACTTGAACGAAAGTGTGCAGCAAGCATTTTTTTGCTTAAAGCTTTCGTATAGGTAGTGACTCCATGGCTTTCTTAGCTTTGTGGAACCAAGCATTGGACATATTTTATTCCATTTTTTTCTATCCAGAGTGATTATAAATGGTCGAAAAACATTTGATGTTTTCCTCCATTCTCCTGTCTCCTGGGAGACATGGTCAGGTTCCTCAGTCTGTGGTTCCATGTCTTCTGAGTCCACACTTTTCTCCATGTCCTCTTTCTCACACACAGCATTACCTGTGGGAAAGCAACTTCAATAATCACTGCATGCTTCATTTATGACCTACAGTTGTCATTTAATAAATTGAAACAGATAAGCATAAAATAGTTGTAATGGAACAATTGCCTTAAAGTAATATTTCAGGTGATTGCACTCAAAAGTGCGTCTTTACTGAACATTTTCATTAACCAGAGAAGGTCCCTTTTTTATTCATTTTTTTGTTTGTTTTTTATTCCCATTTTTACTGGTTAAAGTGCCTCCTGACCAACTGTCTAGTGTAAATAATCAGATGAAAAATGTTGCAGATATGTTTTACTGTCCGCAAACAAATGTCTTTCAACTTATATGTGCAAAATTCAGAATTAAATGAATGTGCAGCAATTTGTACAAATAGAGAGTCTGCCTACTATAGATGTTGTAGCCATTAAATAAAAACATTTAGTTTCATATTTGTTAAAATATTATAATGTTATTTTTTTCCATGAAAAGTGAACAACAGCATGAATGAGTAAGATGAGCAATATATCAAGGAGACGAAGGGTTAGACATGATTTTGACCACTTCAGGTTTGTTATATATATATATATATATATATATATATATATATATATATATATAATTGCGCACGCAGCACCCCCTGTCAATGATGTAACGCCCCCGACGCACCTGCGTAGGCCTACCTGCGTAAGATACTGGTTTGTAGGCTATATGCAGTAGTAGCCAGTAGTAGTTAGCTAACTACACAAGCCGCGGTTCAAATGCGCGCCACAAACGCTGCTAGTGTGAAACAATGCCTTCTTTTGAGGTGCCTGTGTCATGCCTTTGAAGCTTTGCGTTTTTGTGGCTAATTTATCTTTCAGGTATTTAGTGCACAACACAAACCCGCACACACACACACACACACAAAGTAGCCTACTTGTGTGTGATTGGTGTATCACTGAACACAGGGGTTAGTTAGCACGTGTTTTGCGACAGTGTGCTACTACGCACAGGACATTGAGTTACAAGTGGATACATAGGGGTGAATTCAGGTTGGTTGGGACACATTTTGCCATTGAGATGACTAGGAAAAAGTGTCCCAATCAACCTGAATTCACCCCTACCTTAAGTCAAGTAAAGTCACATTTATTTGCATAGCCCTTTTCACAAGATGTGCCTTAGTTAGAGATTTATATACAGTCTATTTGCAGTTTATGTCATTAAATTAACAAATGAATTGTAAGACAATTCACAGTGTCTGTTAAACTCAAGTTCGCGTAAAGGCTTATCTGATAGGCTACATGCGTTTGACGGTGTTTTGAAAGATTCAATTAGGCTAAATACTTTTGTATCGGAAAGTGTGTTAATGATTTTATTTAATTTTAATATGTTTTTAGATAGGCTTATTCATTAATTCATTCCCAGTTAATGCGGCATTGATGAACCCTGACGTCTATGATTGCCATTTTTTATGTTTATTTATTTCTTTTAATAAAAATTATCATTAGTGTGGACAAAACTTACCATCATTTTCCATTTTATCACCCGACTCCAGTAGCTTTGGTTCAGATGTGGCTGAAAGTGTACTGGAAGCCATGGCCCGATGTAATTGGTCCCTCACACCTTTTCTATTGTATGTCCAAATGACCCATAGCCAGTGACGGTTTTGGGGGGTATCCTCTCCAAACAAAGTAATGCAGAGTTGCGACCAAATTGGTGATGAATACTTTTGAGAACTTTTTAGAATTTCAGCTTTTAGTAGCTCTTGCACAATAAGTTCTATTCCCCCTGCCTGTGCCCAGACATCTTTCCTTGTCTGTTTGTGTCCTTTTTTAAATCTCCCCATGATGATCTGCGCATGTTTCTTCTGTCTGGGCACTCTTTTATAAGGTTTGTAAACTAACACACCTGTCTTACAATTCACAAGGACATTGGTGAAATCAAGAACAGGTCGTGCCAGATTAGTTAATGTTTCCAAAATGTGAAAATTACGAATTCTACCCAGGTGCAGATTGTAGAAATAGTTTAGGAGATTGCGCTTACATTGATCAATTTAAAATGGGCCACATTTTTGCTATTTCAGGCACTTGAACTAGGCTATATTAAATATACATTCCTTGTCTTCTAAGTTGTTGTTTTGACCAAATAATTTAAATATTCAAACAAAAATGCACATTGCATTTATAATTTAATTTTTATAGATTAAATATGAAAATATACAACATAACGTTAACGTGTATATATATATATATATATATATATATATATATATATATATATATATATATATATATATATATATATTTTAATGGCATGTTTTTTTAAGATCTTAAAATCCAACACCGCACACATTGGAATGCATCAGTGCAGCATCAACATTCAGACATTCTCCGAGGTTCTTGTAGGGGTGCTGCAGTTTATGTTTATGTCTTTTGCATGCCAACACGGGGAAAGCATCCTATCTCAGCACAGAGATGCATATCTAAGCTCAGCCTGAACTCGAACCGGCGTCCTTCTTGTTGTTAGTCACAGTTTTATCCACTGAACCGCAGTGATTAAGTTGAACGCCGCGTAATCTCATCTCATGTACAACTTTTAAACATATTTAAGTTGTAGTGTATATGACGGTTCACATTTAATTCTGTGTAGCTATATGCTGCAGCATGTAAATTGGTGGGCAGTGGAACCACAAGTATTCAGCACCACGCACCGGGACAGCGACAGTGGCGTATAAAGCAGACCAGTGTTTATAATTAATAGTAATATAATATAATATAATATAATATAATATAATTTATAATAAAGAAGGTGCTTAATAATGATAGAGTCATTTTGGGCCCATATGTGCATGTACATAAAATATACCAAAATGGTGAGGTAGTGCAGTTTAGAAATTTAGCAAAAAACGATTTCAATTTTTTTTTAAGAAATCTATATAAAAGCTAAATGGACCCTAAATGGATTAAAAAACTGCGGTAAACCTCGGGATAAACAGAGAGACTAATATTAGCGTAGACACCATCCTTCTTGTGATGTACAAAGTACATCAGGATGTATGTGTATGCTAAGCCAAAGAGATGTGTTTTTTGTCTAGATTTAAACTGACAGAGTGTGTCTGCTTCCCGGACCATGTTAGGAAGATTCCAAAGTTTTGGTGCTAAATGGGAAAAGGATCTACCGCCAGCAGTCGATTTTGATATTCTAGGTATTATCAACTGGCCAGAATTTTGAGATCGCAATAGACGTGAAGGACTATAATGCGTTAAGAGCTCGCTCACGTACTGCGGAGCTAAACCATTTAGTGCTTTGTAAGTAAAACTGTAACTGTAACAGAGCGGCCTACGAACTCCTTGTGAGTCTTGAAGCTAACTTTTGCATGACGAAACTACAAACTATCTTCAGCAAAACTTTCATTAATTTATTACAATTCTGACTCTTCTTAAATTGACTGACTAACTCCTTCCTGGTCTTAATTCAGTTCACACATCACTGCTGTCCTGATGGTTATACAACAACACTTACTTTGGGGAAAATTGTCTTTTCCCATTATTTTTATGATTTCTTATTATGAAGAATATTCAAAAACTTCACTATAATTCTCTGTACTGTTGCCAAATTCAGATCACACTTTGTTATACAATGATATTGCATTTATCCAAAACAAAGTGTTTGTTATAACCAGCGGGACTTTTCGGGTTTTGCACTTTGCACACGGTCCCTTCTCAGCAGCCTGCGCATAGAGATCAATGTATTTTATCCACTGCGAAGGAAAGCTCGTTTTGAGGAAAATTAGGTTGTAGCTGCTGGTGTTTTATCTGTAGTTATATGTGATAGGTGTTGTGTGTAGCAACAACGTTTAGTTCACGAGTCATTGAACGTGAATGTGCGAATATGCGAATATGAAACCAACTTTACCTAAGTCAGCTGAGACCACAGCGAAAACACAGGTGAATAACATTATGTAGTAAGGATGGGTATAAACTGTGTGCTTTGTAGGAGCCAATTAGTGTTATAAGAGACAATCATCCTTTCCTCCTGCCCCCCTTCACTCCTAGCACCACACTGTCTTTTCTCCTTCCCTACTCTCCATCCAACCTCCTCCTCTCCTTTAATAACGTTTAGGGCAATGATTCATTTGTTTCATATCTTTATCATTAATCTGCATTTATACATCATAACCTATTAACTTTTGGGAAGCTAAGCATAAGAATCAATATGAAACATTAAAAAGTTTCTAAAAGTTGCCAATAAATTAATATTGTGATGTGAAATTATTTTTCAGATTGAAGTTTTAAAGGGGTCTGGGGTGTTTTGCCAGGCAGAAGCGTGGAAAGCAGCCCGCCTTGCCACCTCTGCCACTGCAATGGTGCGGGATCTGCTGCTGGGCACCTTTGATTTGGATACTTTGCTGAAAAGCAACCTGAATGGTACTAAACAACATGTTCCTAATCTCTTCTGTCCTTGAAAAAAACAAGTCAGTCATATTCTGTGGAATAAATTATGTTTGTGTGTGGGCATACCATCGCTTTTTTACTTGCCATTTTTGTATTTCCTTGCACCTCAAGAAAATGTGATGTGTATATAAAAAATCTCTTGTTTTCGCCACCTTCATTTTACCCCCCTTTCATAATAATTTTGAAATATTACTTTAAGGTGGGAAGCCAACCAGAGGGGATGGGGAGAAGCTGGTCGCCCTTGACCAAATTAAAAAGGCAGCCATTATTGGTGAGTAAATGCATAATGCGTTGAGAAGGGAAAACAAAACTTTTAAGACTTTATAAGTTCACCACTTAACCATAGTCTACTTGTATCAATGTTTATTAGGCATCAATGGAGACTGTATAATGTAGGGCACCCATTATTGTTACTGTATCTGCTTGGAACCTATAATACTAATTCATTGCTTGCTCACTTCTTGATCCTACCTTTCCTCTTTTAAAGCCACATTTCTGAAATTTTTCTATCCATGAATTTTCTCTGCTTTGGATGCACATGATTGACCGTGTGACTGTTAACAATGCAGTCCCGATGACGGACATGTGCATATGAAAGAACGATGCCGCTAAAAAAAAAAGGGGGACGATGTTTCCAATCAGAATTTCTTTCTGATTTAGCAGAATCCAATCAGAATCTTCCAATTGACGTGTTTACATGACGCATTTTTTATTATGATCAGCCCTTTATCCAAAATGTGTGTCCAATCGCAGCTGTACTGTAAGCACTTTGGGTTCCTGATGAAGCAATATATTGTTATTATTATTATTATTATTATTATACTGTCTTATTATTTTTGTCTTCTCTAGATGCTACATTGAAGAAGTGGCCGGCAGCCAGCCGAGGGCAGATAGGCACACCTATCAATTCGAAGCTCAACAAGATAAATTGTTTTGTTTTTTCTGTACAGTTTTTTGTCTTATTTTTGTTCTTGTACTATTTGATTGTTCTTGAGTAAATAAATAATTTAAATGTCTACATTTTGGGCTATTATTTATGTTGCCTAGTAGCTATGGATTTTAATAATTATACTATTAAATAGGTAAACATATAGCTGGATATATACGTGCATATATGTACCTATATAGGTACATATGTGCACATATATATGCACATATATAGGTACATATGTGCACCTATATAGGTACATATATGCACGTATATATGCACATATATAGGTACATATATGCACACATATATGCACCTATATATTGGCATATATGCACACATAAGTACATATATGGACGTGTATATGTACACATATATGCACACATATGTACACATATATGTAAATGTATGTGCATATAATATAGGAAAACGGCCAATTTTATATATGTCACATATATTGAAATCCTATATCAAAACCTATATTAAAACATATATGTTTATATAGGTTCTTTCCATGTGGCAAACTTTAAAAACACGACATTTTTCAAAGGATCGCAAGCTGCAGACACTCGATTTTTGCCTAATTTAATTGTGTAGGAGTTTTATTCACAACTCGTGGAAGAAGAATAATATACTCGCACTGTATTAAGATTTTTCGAGATCTTACTCGTTCTTTTATTTACCATTTGGTTCTTTTCTTTCAGGCTGCAGCAAAGAGGCCTCAACAATCATTCCAGGTACATAAGTTAGCTACATGAACTAGCATACATACAATTTTTTTTCAGATGCAAACAATGTTGTTTCTCTTCAGACACAATCCCTAGATATATAAAACACGTTGGTAACACTTTATAATAACTGCACGCTATTAATCATTAGTTAAGCATGAGTAAACAGTTAATTCATCATTTATAAAGCATTAATAGACATTAATAAGCAGTTTATAAATACAGCTATAAATGCTTTATTCTTGATTTATAAGCATATCTATAATGTGTTTAATAATTGTATTTTCAAACTTTGTTAATGATCAATTAATAATTTCTAAATGAAGTATAGCATTATTTACAAACCAGTTATTTAAGAGTTGTCAGTGATTCATAAGATCACTTAGAAAGTGTAAGTAAATGTAGTAAATACAGGTAATTTTATAAAGCATTTAGTAGTGATCAGTTAACTATTTTTGTGAGCTCATCTAAAGTGAGAACTATTCATGCATTGCAAAGCATTTACAGAGGAGATTTAAAAGCTCATTTATCTTCTTAACAGAAAAAGGAAACAAACACAACACAGTGATACAGAACATAGAAATATTTAACAGCCTTTAAATCTCCTTTATAAATGCTTTACAAGGCATGAATAGTCCTCACTTTAGATTAGCTCACAAACATAGTTAACTGACCACTACTAAATGCTTTACAACTACCGGAATTAACCCTGAATTACAGTAGAAATACATGTTAATAAAGCATTTTTTAACACGCTAAGTAACTATTACTATATGTCTGAATAATAAGATGTATGAATGTACATTTAAATAGTTTATTAATCAGTTACTTACACTTTCTAAGTGATCTTATGAAACACTGACAACTCCTAAATAACTGGTTTATAAAAAATGCTATACTTTATTTAGAAATGATAAATTGACCATTAATAAAGTATGAAAATACAATTATTAAACGCATTATAGATATGCTTATAAATGAAGAATAAAACATTTATAGCTGTATTTATAGACTGCTTATTAATGTCTATTAATGCTTTATAAATTATGAATTAACTGTTTATTGATGCTTAACTAATGATTAATAGCGTGCAGTTATTATAAAGTGTTACCAACACGTTAACCCCCTGGGGTCTGAGGTGTTTTTGGAGTCCTTGAGATGTTCTGACATGCTTTGACATTTGTGTTTTTTTCAGTTGCTTATAAACATATTAATGGCACAGGTGAAATTACACTATATTTAGCAGAAACATGGCTATGATAATATGTGATATAATATGTATGTACATGTTTGTATATTTGAGAGAATATTGTTTATGCGTGGTTATTGAAAAAACTAAAAATGAAAGTTTCTGAAATAAGGCTACAAAACACATAATAAATATGTGTCCACAAGACTTTTGACTAATGGATGTTGTTGCCTAGTGTTTTTTCTTCAAAATGATCTGAAAAACATCCTGCCTAATCATACACATAAAACTGTGAATTGGGTTTTATTGTGAAAAACTTTTTTTTGTTTGCCAAGGCAATATGCGAATGGCCTTGAACAGTCCAAGCCCCATCATGAATAATTAGGTGATTCTCACCTGACCCGCATAATAATGAGCCTTTCATTCAGGTGTCACACAAGCAAAAATGGAAAGAACATACATACATACATACACATACACATACACATACACATATACATATACATATACATATATATATATATATATATATATATATATATATATATATATGAAGAGTTCAGATGCAAAAGCCTCTAAGTGCCATTTGAAATTTTCTTCTAGAATAATAATTTTTATCAAGCTTGTATATTTAAGTTCAGTAATTTCACTTAGATGGCAATGAAGATTACCTAATAATTGTCATTTAAGTGAAATTACTGAACTTAAAATGTACAAGCTTGATAAAAATTATCATTCTAGAAGAAAATTTCTAATGGCACTAGAGGCTTTTGCATCTGAACTCTTCATATAATCAAAATATAAATGAAAGTCAAAAACCCATTTTTAGTCATACCTGGAAACAAATCCTGGTCAAATAGGTTATATGGGTCATTGTATAGAATTGGTTCAAAGTTAGAGTTGGAAACATCTTGAAAAGATTTTTTTTTCTCCATATAAAGTAGGCTATTATAAGCTTATAAGCATTGGATAACAGTTGATTAGTTTATTTTTTACAACACATAGGCTACTATATATTTAACATATGAGCAGAAACTGTCTAACTAAAGCTTATTTGATGTCTATTTTATAGTAAAAACTTTCTAATCTATTTCGTCTGTAACAGTAGGCTATGCATCTGTGCGTTCGTTCGTTCACAGTTTCACACACCCAGACACCCGATTCATATTTAAACAGTCTTTTTGGTTTTACAGATACTATTCTATATTGCGATTGTCACAAGCTAAGCTTTGTGACCGAAAATGAATTACATGGACTTGACACACATGCACACATCACTACCTGATATGCCGGCATTTACCATCTTTTAAATCAGATTGGTGTTGTGTAATTGTTTTCCCTATTTGAAATGAGTCTGATATATGTATATATATTGTCTGCTTGCTCCAACATGTTGTTCAATTCAATTATTCCTTTTTAGAAGAAAACTTCACAACCCAGTTAATTGCAGTCAGAATTACCTTTTATTTCTTACGAATTCCCCCCAAAACTTTGGTTGGGCTGTTGGCCTTCTAGTCTCATGCTGCACCATCAAACAGTCTGTATGATTCAAACAGGTTTTTGTAGCATTAGCATAGCCCTAATTGGACTGATCCATTTGTAGTTTTGTCTGGGGGAGGGGGAATAGCAGCTAAACAATTTTTCCTTTTCATTTCCTTTTTTTTATGTTTTCTTCTGTGTGTTGTTAAGTACCCATGGGTTTACACAGTGTTATTTGTGAATGTTTGATGTTTCATTATTTTTATTTTTGTGTATAATGTATTGTATGTTTGGTACCTGCTTGTTCATTTGGTACAGGCCGAGGGTGGAGTTAGCCCATATAAATAGGGAGCTATAGAGATTATCAAGGCAGTCGTGGTTTGTTTAAGGCCAAAGGCAAGACCCTTTTGCAAATTGGACCAAATTATTTGGTGTAGCCGTTTTTGCACATTGTTGCAGGTTTGTTTGTTTGTTTGTTTGTTTGTTTGTTTGTTTGTTTGTTTGTTTGTTTGTTTGTTTGTTTGTTTGTTTGTTTGTCTGTCAGTATGTAACCATGTATTTTTTTTTTTTTCATTTTTCATCATAATAAACCACCTTTTGGGGATCCACTGAACCTCTTTCCAGCTTCTTAAAAATTATCCTCTAAGACCACTGGGGTCATCCCTTACAGCGATTAGAACAAATCTCAGTAGTCTTACTAATGTAGGAGCGAGAGTGAATGAACGCACAGCGCGCGCGTCTGTGAATTCGTCCATTCATTCGCACACAGACACGCATTTAAAATTTAAACAGTCGTTGTGCAGTTTACAGACACTATTCAATATCACGATTAGAACAAAGCACTTAAGAATAAATGACTTACTACATCAGCTGAATCCGTGCTCCTCGAATGAAACAGGTAACTGAGTTAACTTTTCCAGGAATTATTCCTCTCTGCGCAGCAAGACGAGATAAAGGTTAGCGCGTTCTGATGTGGGCGTTTTCATGACTTGCCTCAACATTAACGTTTGAATAGCGCGCGCTCTCAGTGGGCGTGGTCACATTAACACGTCATACGCTATAATTAGGTGAAAGGAAAAAGACCGACATCTCTCTCTTTTCATACAGATTACATCAACTGAGAATAGTTGCTTTTTTATATAAGTTACTTCATTTAAAAGAAGAGAATTTCAGCTTCATAAAGAGAAATCTTTCGTGTCTCTGTGACAAGTATTTATTGAGTTACAGTTCATTTTTCGGACGCGTTTCAGAAAGATTTTTGCGGAGACAGTGTGAGCTGAAAGCGCACCCTGTTTATTTTATTTATTTTACAAAAACACAAGGTTTTGATGTTAATAAGAGTGTACGCAAAAAAAGAAGACATTTAACAGTATTGAATGATGTGTAACACTTATATGTAAGATCAAAATCAACAAAGTATTTTGAGTTTGTTTTGCACTGATAAGAAAAAAAGTGAGCAGATCACGCTGGCGTGATTGCCGACCCCAGAGGGTTAAAGTGCACAGAAACCATGCAAACTACAGGTATCCATGTGGGATTTCCAAATGTCCTTGTAATTTCAAGACATTTTGTGCGTTACAGACATAATCACAGCCCAATGGAGCAGTATCAGACTCATATTCTGACAATAATCTGAGTATGACAAAATCAGGCTATAATATGTATATTTGTGTGTTTTAAGTGAGAGTTTTGGTTTGTAGAGAAGTGGACATTGTATTACACGTTGATTGGCTAATTCAAATGATCCAATCAAACTTTTATATATCGTCATCAACCCATCTGTCTTGCTTATAAACTTTTACATTAATAATTAATTTCTTCCACTGCAGGGTATAAGACTCCAGTCCAGGAAGTTGACTAGTTCAGGTCCAGTTTTAGAAGAAAAAAACAGTTCTGGGAGAAAACCAACATTCAGGGACCAAATTCTACAGTTTGAAATCCTGCTGTTTTTAAATCATTTAGTTTGTCTTTTATAGCCTACATTTCTAATTTTAACCGAACATTTTAATAAATCTTGAACAAGATGGATTTGTATGTTCAGAAAAGTGTTGTTGTATACAAAACAAAATGAAATGAAATGTTCACAGAAAAATGTTTACCTATTTGTTGCAGATAAATAGTTTGACTGACCGGACCATCCCTTCTGAATCAGGTTTCGTTTCTAGTATTCTTGCAAGCGGCCATGATGATCATGGAGAGGTATAGGGTCAACCACCACCACTATCTCCAACTTTGAGATTAGTTCTTGCTTTACACCACTTCTGTCTCTCTTGCATTAATGTGAAATACTCCTGTGTCCATCTCCTCCAGAACAAATCTGCCAAGTATTGCACTTATTTCCACCGGCGCCTGGTGTATGAGTCAGATTTGGAAAACTCACCTGGAGGTAGAACAGGCTGTGAGTTATGCAAAAGAATGTGGTTAGGTGTAAGAGCCTCCAGGTCGAAAGGGTCAGAGGATGCAGTGGCAATTGGGTGGTTGTTAAGAATTGCCTAAACTTCACAAAACAATGTCTGGAAACCTTCATCATCTACAATAGTGGTTCTCAACGGGGGCGTTTAGAGAACAACGGAGGGCGTTGGAAGCAGGATTTTTGAAAAGGGGGCGTTCAGGTGTTAAAATTTTCATGCTTACTTATAAGGCTTTGCATACCCTGGCTCCTCAATATTTTGTCAGAACTTTTAATCCCGTACATCCCAACGCGTGATCTCCGCTCCTCCGAAGCTGGTCTTTTAACTGTCCTGCCAACTGTTCTCTATTACCATTGGTATGGGTTCTTCCCCAATGAAGAACCGATGGTCTGACAGTCTTCCCTTGATTATAGATATGCTCCTGGATTTGCTTTTTGCTTTTCCAAGAGCCGCCTGGTGCAAGCCTTAGTTGTGGTTAGTGTGGTCATATCATCCAAGTATGCCCTGATGGGAGGGAGCCACAACCCGGGCTTTTCTCTCCTCCTACAACCCACCGAGAGTCTCGGATGATAACTTCCATTGCCATGTTAAAGGCGAGAGGTGAGATGGTGCTACCTGCTATAATACCTATTTCCAATCGTTGCCATGCTGTGGTGGACTCAGCATTTATTAGGCATAGGTGTATATCATGAAAATAGGCTTTTAAAAGGGCTGTGAAAACCTTTGGAACTCAGAAGAAGTTGAATGTAGTCCACAGGAGATTGTGGGGAACTGAACTGAAATAATAATGTTTATAACTTGTCCAAATCAGGTCAAAAGCAAAGAGGACAAAATAATTTGGAAATAGAGCACAGTTTTTGTTTTTGTCAAAGCACTTGGCTTAGTCATCTCTGAACTGTATGTGTCTGGTATTTAAGAAGTGACAACGTGCCACTGAATTATTATGTGAATGCTGCTTATTTGTCACTCATCTGCACCCAAATCTACAATTCATAAGTATGTCTACGTATATCTTGCCCCAGGTGGCCCAAATAAATCAGAGAGATGCTGAGTGGGCAGTGCTTTTTCCATGTATGCCTTCCCTTGTTTTCCTGCACTAAATGTTTACATTTCCTCCACACCTTGTCTCTGAATAGTGAAACCCATTTTTGTATGCTTTCATTAAAATGGGCCTTAAGGGCAGGCATGCAATGAGCTACAGCTCTATCGTCCACAAAACCACAATATAAAGCATCTTTTCTCTTTTGATGCTGTTTTTGTTCTCAAGTTAGCAAGTCAAATTTGAAGAATACAGCTGTTTAGTTGTGAGGATCGCAGACAGCTCTGTGATAGTCATTCTTTTCACTGACTTCACACAATTTTCTTGACAGTTCCTATTTATTCTTGTCAGACTATTTGTATTTATAATTAAAGGTGTACATCTATAATAACTGTGTTAGGAGTATACATAAAATATGCAAAATCAATACACAAGGTATAAGTTTTAGAATGTAATAATAAGGTACATACAATTGTGCATGCACTGGCATAAGTAACCAATTAGCAAAATCCATTATAGTTTCAAGTTATATTGGTCACATACACAACCATAAAAAGTACGACATGTAGTGAAATGCTTGATACAATTCTCCGCACAGAATACAATAAAATTTAAGTAAAAATAAATCTGTAAAGTTAAGATTGAAAAAATAAGATTAAGAGTTATATAAATTTGAAGAATTTAAAACACAATAATAGATTTATATGATTAAAACATAAATATGGTGATATAAAAATAAATATATATATGTACATAAATATGAATATGAGATGACAGATGCATAATAACAGATGTAGAGGTGGTAGCAGTAACGGTCTGAGTGGCAAGTTCAAGTTCAAGTTTATTGTCATATGCATATTAGTACAGAGTACCACAGCAATGAAATTCAAAGTGCCTTAGCACTCTCTCAACACCAGTCAATAAATAATTAAAATTTAGATTAAATTTAAACATCTGCTCAAACCTCAACCCTCCTTCCTCTTGTACTATCGTTCAGTAGCCTTACAACCTGTGGGTAAAAACTGTCCCTAAAACGTGATGTGCGCGTTGGGATGCTCTGCAAACGTCTCCCTGATGGAAGTTGGGAGAAGAGATTATGTGCCGGATGACTAACATCCTGTATAATACCTAGTGCCTTCTTTGTGCTGCGTTTCCAATAAATGTTTTGGAGCGATTCTAATGGAACCCCAATAATTTTGGATGCAGTTTTAACCACCCTTGTCAGTAGATTCAATTCACGTGAAGTTGCCCTGCCAAACCACACTGTAATATTACCTGTCAAAATACTCTCAATTGTACAGCGGTAAAAATTTTGTAAAATGTTGAGTGACATACCATATTTCTTAAGACACCTCAAGAAATAAAGCCTCTGATGTGCCTTCTTAATGGTACAAGTGATATGAAAAGACCATCGAAGGGAATAACAGATGTAGAGGTGGTAGCAGTAACGGTCTGAGTGGCAATATTTACATTGTGCATTAAAGTGTAGGACACAGATGGCCTGGAGGAAGAAGGTTCTTCTCATTAGCCATCAGGGAGCGTAAGCATTTTCCTAACTGCAATGAAGAGAAGAGTCCATTATTAGGATGGCTGAGGTCCTTCACAATCTTCCTGAATTTGGTCCAGCAGAATTTGCTGTAGATGGTCTGTAGTTCAGGGAGTTGAGTGCATGGAGAGCCATTGCCTATGTGTTTGTGCTGTTCCCAAACCAGGCTGAGATGCTTCCTGTCAAGATGCTCTCGATGGTGCAGGTGTAGAAGTTTTTTAGCATCTTAGAGGGCAGTTCTTTAAGCGCCGGAGGTGATAAAGACGCTAATGGGCTGTGACAGAGATAACTGTCCCTTTTGGTTAGCGCAGCATGTACACACAAACACACCCCATCTTACCTTGTACCTCCGTTCCCTGCTGAGGCGATATGGGTGCACATGCACACTATTAGCATGCTGTTTTTTTCACACATGCAAACATATCCACTCCATTTCCATCTCGACAGTAATCCATACTGCGCATAACAACACACATACCTGCGTTGTCTTTCATTTTTCTTTATGTTTTGTAAATACTTCTCTGTGTTCAATGTTTGTTAGCGTCTGTGTAGTCGGTCTGTGGGGGGTAAGAAAGCCTGAATGTCTTCCCCTCAAACAATAGCTTTATGCAAAGTAAAATGTATCATTATTGTTAACCCTCTGGGGTCTGATGTGTTTTCTGGGTCCTGGAGGTGTTCTGACATGCTCTGACATTTGTGTTTATTTCTGATACTTGTGACATTTTCATGGCTAAAGTCTGATTACACTGTATCCAGCACAAACTCTGCTACAGTAATATGTCAGCAGCATGTATGTAAAAGTTTTTAGTTTTGAGATAATGACGTTTATGCGTGGTTTGTGAAAAAACAAAAAATAAATATCACTGAAATAAGATCATAAAACCCTTACTAATTATTTCTTCACAAGACTTTTGAAAATTGTATCACGTAGCCTAGAATATTTGCTTCAAAACTATGTGAAAATCATCCTGACTACTCATTCAGATAAGACAATAGTCTTTTAGAATGTGTATGACGTGTTTTGGGCAAGAAAGCTTTATGCGAGAAGGCGTAAACCACTGTGAATCTCTCATTATTATGTATGCTTTTCACACCTGAGGAAGACAAAGACCCCTCCCATAATGGCCCTATTAAGGTGCTACCAGGCCCTATCATTAGGAGCCTTGCACAAAGAATGAGGAGAGCCTTAAAAAAGAATGGCTTTTTGATTGTTTAGATTTATTTACAACACAACATAATCCAAAGATACACAAATGACAAAAAAGCACGTTATTGAACACACTGATCTTTAGATCACACACACTCTGTTCAACAGAGACCTTTGTGACATTCCTGAAACATAGTACATACCTGTCCATGTTCCATTTACCATGTTCATGTACAGACTACAGAGACTCATGTGAATGTCAGCAGGACTCAGTGGCTCAGTGGTCCCTGTAAAAAAACAAAACAACAGCAAACAAAAAAACAACTGTGAATGCTGATATCAATAGAAACGCTGCACAATTTTGGGAATACATTTGAGATTTTTCTGGTTAAAATATCTTTTTACAATTTATAAAATACACACATATATAATGAACACCAGGGGCCTCATGTATCAACACTGCGTACGCACAAAAACACGGCGTACATCAGCTTTCACGTTCACGGCCAGATGTACTAACAGTGAAATTAACGTAAGAATGTGCGTTCCTCCAAGTAAACTTCATGTCTGGCGTACGTATATTTGTCGTGATTTTTGTCCGTTGGCGACTCATAGAGGCAATAAAGTGAAGTGGCAAACATTACACTACGAATTGTTCTATCGCACCACCAGCTGTCAGATATTGCTTATAATTTGTAATTGATAAATTATTTGACATATTGTCACACGAGTTTTATTAAAATATTATATTATGCAATTAAGTAAGAACATAGGCTATATAAAGCATGTCCAAATTGATACAACACGTCTAGCAATGGCAGCGTTGGCTTAACTAGGAATAAAAAATAAACTTTATTAATTCGGTCAGTAAAGATAAAAAAATTAAGTAATATTTTTATTCAGCAAGGACACATTGAATTTGTTTAAAAGTGAGAGTAAATGCATTTATAATGTTACAAAAGATTATAAGATTTCTATATCTGTTTGAATTAAATTTTTATTCATTAAAGAATCCTGAAAATACTATATCACGGTTTCCACGAAAATATGAAGCAGAAGCACACCGGTTTTCAACACTGATAATACTCAAAAATGTTTCTTGATCATCAAATCATCACATTAGAATGATTTCTGAAGGATCATGTGACACTGAAGACTGGAGAAATGATGCTGAAAATTCAGCTTTGATCACAGGAATAAATTACACTTTACTATATATTCACATAGAAGACATTTTCAGTGAAATTTCGTTTCTTGCTTGCTTTAGCCATGTTCTTGCAGGTTTCTTTTGCCAAATTGGACTAATTACCATATTTAAATTAATTTAATTGGGGGAGGAGACTGGGTGGGGCGTTGTGCTCGTGCATGTGCGCTCAATTTTACGTTAATTGGGATGTACAAAGAGAATATGCGTGGGATCCTTCGTACGCAGAGATTCATACATCTGCTTTTTTTTGTGCGTACGCACATTTACAGCTTTGTCCATACGCAATGTTTTAGTATGAATTCAACGCAAGTCTTTGTACATGAGGCTCCAGGTGTGTTGTGCAATGCATATAGCCAACGTGTATGGCTGCATAAACTAATAACAATAGCCTATTGCAGGCGGCCTGGTAACACTACACTAGAGAAAAAATGTATTGCTATGTTAGCCTACTTCAAATGTTTACAATCGTTATGACGTTCTGACGTAGCCTAAACCATGAAACTTAATGTTTGGTGCGTTTTGCTTTTCAAACTCAGAGCGCGCGCAGAGAAAATTTACTGGATCGAGCAACTATGAAACATTATTGTTAACATATTATACATATCTAACGTTACGTTTGAGCAGATATCCACAAACACTGTATTTAACAGTAAACCCGGACCTAAACATTATAATATTCACCATAGTAGAGTAAACACTAGGCTACTAGCCTACTATATCATGCTGTGTTTTATTATCAAACATAAGAACAACCTGTCGTACATGAATATAAATTTCGCATTGAAAGGTATGCCTGTCTGTCTATAGTTCATATTTCAACATGTTTCTGCCGATTTCATACATTTTAGTCTAGCAACAGCTTAACTGCAATTCAACAATAACACTAACTAATATTATTCATAATACATTTCTTACCTTACATCTTTCTTGTCTTCAAATCGCGATCTTCTTCTTCTTCTGAGGTAAGTTAAATCCAATGTAAGATCACAGCGTGTTTTCCAACCTCGGCGAAAAGCATTGGACTGATGAAGTTTGCTGCTTTGTTTTTGAGGTAATGAGGGCGTTCGCGTTCCTTCGCGTGGATATTTGCATATCAATTTCTTTTGCGCGCATGGGCGTGGTCGAATTAAAAATAATGAGCAAGCGTTTGAGAAACTGGAAATCTTGTTGGTTTTATACAAATTACTTAATTTAATCATCAGACAAAATACAAAAAAGAAAGTGATTTTAAAAAGTAAGAGAAGGGTTGATTTTGGCATTTAATGATATACAGAAACGATTACAATGCCACATAACCTAAAACATAACATTAAAGGGACACTAAGTAACTTTTTAGTTAATTTATAATCTAAAATCAATATTTTTATTCATAAATATGTCCTCAATGGTGCACAAATACCTCTGCCAATTATCTGATTTATCCTCGTAAACAAAGAATTTATTATATTTATATACATGGGACGGGTAAGTCCACGGAGGCTTCCATGTAGTTCCGCCATCTTGAAAAACTATAATAGCAGAGAGGGACAAAAAGTACTAGGCCAACGCGTTTCCACAACACGTTTTCATTCAGAGCCGGCGTGACGTGACTGAACGCAGCAGAAGCGGAGGAGCAGAGCAGTGAGATGCGCTTGTCACTGCCCCGGCAAGTTTAAAAGGCTGCATTGCAAATCCTCGTCGCCAGAAAAGTCCAAAATAGATCGTAAAAGGAAACGTGACCGGAGATTACAAAAAACACAAGTTAATGTCGGGATAGCTTTTTCCAGGTGGATAGAGCTAATGCAGGAGAAAGATTTCAAAAGAGACGCTGAAGTCCTGCTTTCTTCTCGACAGGCAAGTCAGTGTTACAGTCTTAATTACAAGCTTTTTTCATTGTTTGCTTGTGTACTTTATTTTATAGACAGATGAACATGTATAGTTAAAAGTTGATGATGATATCTAACAATGCACGTAGGCTACTTCAGAAAATATAACGAATAAAGAAGGCATAACTACTAATTACAATAGTTCATGTTTTTGACACTCATTATTTCATACTGTAACATTCATTTGTTCGTTGTGTCAATTTGAAGTTTGTTTGAAATAACAAACCTGTTCACCCGAAGGAAAACTCGACGAAGTGCTATTAGAAGACATCCTGTCATAGCTTTTTGGTACATAACGGCTACCGTAGATGCAACACGCATTTGAAAACGCGAGGCGCTGGAGAGCACAATTCGTTTGAATGCAAAATACAATTTCACCGCTAGATGGGAGTAATTCTTACTTAGTGTCCCTTTAACTTTCTTAATCTGTCACTTAGTGACGACTACGGCAAATCAGCTGTTCTCTCGTAGCACACGGTTATAGAGGGAATGCATTAACGTCACTTCCCCGCCGGAACACGCCCCCCTCAGCGGGACTGAGTGGCAGAAGAGCTGCTGCGTGACTGGAGTTAATAGGGGAAACTGCGTTAACGCGAGTAAAACAAACTATTATCAGTTTAAACTAAAAGTTGGACTCGATATAGTGTTCCTTACAACTTATCAAAGATCCAGTGATCCATGGATATTGACATGCAGCCAGGAATCGTGTTTCCTGACATTTATATGTGCCTGATTTCGACGCCGGGGAAATAAATGAAGAAAATTTGCCTGTAAACGTTTTATATAAATACAATATAGATAGGTCTAAATCCGAGTGATCACTTACATTAATGTTATACTGTATATCATCATATCGTCCAGCCCTAAAACTTGTATAGTTTTTATTTAAAAACATCCAATTATGCAGAATATAGTCTGTTCTGTAGCTTTTTGCAGTCTGTAAAAATATACAGTACCTCAGATTTCTGGTCAAATCTAGTTGTACAGTCAATCGCAAAGCTCTTTCCCGTTTTAGATGTGTTTTGTGTGATTTTCACGGCATTCACGCTGAAAACAAATGCTGCCGCTCAGTCTTTTTGCCACTTGTGGGCGTGACCGCATTCACTCCGGCCGACGGTGACGTCATGCGCATACCCTCTATAGTAGAACGTCGCAAAGTAGCAGTTAATGTCGCGCATGCGCAATAGAATGACAGAATGCCGTTGCCGTTCTACCAGAGGCTGTTGCTTAAAGTCCCCATTAAGGGGAACGTTCTAAAATAACGGTCGCCTTGAAAAAAACTCACTCTGGGGAGTCAGTTAGAATATTTAAAATTTAAGCGTGAAAGGGTTAATATATGCATAAATGACATTGGGTTGTTTAAACTTTGCTAGTCAGTTTCTGGTTACCTAACTGTGCAGTTGCATATGGAGTGATGTAGGGAGCGCTACATTTAAAAATCTGTCGTTCCAAAGCGAGTTATCAGTGTTGTTCATTGATGGTAAAAAATTAAGCCCCCTAAACAATTTCAGCATTTAATCCTGTAGCCGGGCCTGCAAAAAGTCAACGTTGTCAAAACTTATTAAACCATTTAGCAGATACAGTTTTTTTAATGTCTGGTATGGACCATTATGACTATTATGCCTATATCTTGTGTGCACAAAGTCCAAACTTCTCAAAACTTTGTACATACATTATGGAGAACAAGTCAATCTGAGCAAACATGCTTAGTTTCGTGAGTTTGATGCTCAGAATATAAACAGAAAATTCTAAACTCTCAGCCATTTCAACAGAAATAGGAATGCTGTGATATGTCCCCTAGAGGGAGCCACATGATAAGGAAGGTTTCTATTCCTTTGAATGGAAATACATCTATTGATCTATAGTTTATGTATAGCTATGATGTACTGACAGTATACTGATGTAAAATTAGTGTGCATAGAAATCAAAAAGTTATTTGTTGAACTGCAAGCAAAAGGTTAGAAGGCTACACATTTTAGAAATAAAAAAAAGGACCTTGAGACAAATGCTTAAGATAGGCTAAATAAACTTGAGCTGCAAATTATATCTTGACATAAATTTTTCATCTAAATTTAAATTATGTTTTATTAACAATGTTTGGGAGGAGGACAACAGATAATTAACATGGGTGGAGCACATTCCGTTAATCAACTTAATTAACGAGATAAGATATATAGAAGGGAGTAGGGCAAAGGGAAGCTCACGAGCAATAAGCACGTCCCAGCCGGGTTCGTCACTTATTTGGTTTCCCTGGAAACATTTCCGTTGTGGTCTGTGTTATTTGCAGCGCGTTTCTGTATTTGGTTGTGTTGTGAACTTTTGCAGCGCGTTTCTGTATTTGGAGCATACGTGTGTTGTGAAACTGATGATGATGTTTTTTTCTATTTGCATGTGTTTTTTTCTATTTGCATGTGTTTTTTTCTATTTGCATGTTTTGGCTTCAGTTGCACCGCGTTGAGCTCTCTCGGCCACTGTACGGTGGGCTGCTGTGGGCCAGAAAGTCCAGGGCCACTTTTTGGTCCCAGTCCGCCCCTGACCCCTACTGTACGCAGCCCTGGATAATGGCAGAGACAATTCACGTTATAACACAGAGATGACCAGATATCATGGTAGAGATGTAATTTTTAATTGCTGAGTTTAATTTATAATTGTAATTGGGTTGTATTTAGCTAATGATGCTATATTTAAATAAAATTGCCTTTGCCAAAACCCAGCCATCAATTTAGTATTCCGTCATAGTGACTAAAACAAACAATTCACTCTGTCTCAGTGTATTACAGTTGTTTTACTAAAACTTAATATCAATGCCAACGGCGAGAGAATTTAGTTTTGCAGTGGACAAATCACCTTACTTTGCACAGGGGTAAAAATAAGTCTCATAAGACACTTGAGTAAACGCTTGTGTGTTTTGTGTCTTAATCAACCTTTTCCACACACATAAATTATAACTCGTACTCATCGCTCTGTCCATTTCAGCAAATTACGTTTTGTGAAGGCCTCTCCTGTTGCTTTGGTGCTTGTCAACACGCGCGTGCACCCCCTGCTGGTAAAGCTGACTACAGCAGATGGAGATTATGATCGGTAATCTACTGCTTTTCCTGCAGTTCCTGGATGTCGACGTTGAATTTACTGTCGAATTTGAACCACTGAATTTGTGGAAGCGAATTTTCAAGGCGAAATAAAATGGACCGAAAATTGCCTGTTGAATATTATAGGTTGTATTTTTAAACAGTTTGAACATTTTGGAAGTGAAATATGAAAGGTGAATATGGATTATTGAATTTTTTTATATTGAAAATGTGTTTGAAATGTTTTTAATTGAAATATTCACAGCTTAAATATTCAACCATGTTGAATTTCAGCCCATAAAAATGCAAGCCTTAAAAATACAATGTATTAAAATACATGCATGGTTAACGCAATGCATATTTTGCAATGCATAACGCAAAGCAGTAAAAGAAATGGACACAGCGACCCCATTGATTTCAACGGAGAAGACTGAAGCCCGATTATTGCACTTCCTGCCTGATGTCTGAGCGACTCCGCAGGCTCAAACTGAGCTTGACGACAGTCTGACATTTGTAAATCTTCTAGTAGCTGTGCCAAGACACATCTGAATCACCTAATTCCTCAAAAACGTTGTTGAAATATTTTGTCCCGTTGCTTTTATGGACTCTCTATCTATGGGCTTCTCCCTTGACTTTATGCCTCCATGTCCCCCCGTTTGCCTCATAGACATTAAAAGATTGCCTGCGAGCTTCTCTTCCTGTCTATACGGTAATGTCTCTATTGTGCGACAGAAAGCTGCGTGGTTATGACGCAATCTTTGCCTATTTTTACAAAAACGGCTTCTACGGGGCCGTAACGTAAGATACAAAGTAATGGAGCCTTTTATACATTGTCGTGTTTCTTTAGAAATAAATAATGGACAAATTAAGTCTTTGGACGCCTCAGATGTAAAGTTATTCGCTGTCAAAGTGACGCCAAAATGAATGGGAGTCAATGGAATGCTAACAGGAGGTGAAGTTCTGCTACAATGGCGGCTCCCGCGAGGCTTCAACTTCCGGCTGATGGGTTACCTCCTTGATATCCCCTTGGGCCTTCTACACATGAGGCCCCCTTCAGTGGTAGCTGGAGCCAAGGGTTTTTCCCTCAAGGGGAATCTGTTCCGTATGATCAGAGTTACGCGCAGATGCCTTCGTTCTCTGGTAATTTGGAAGAAACCTTGGTTCCTATCCCAAGGGCCAGTGCTGGGAGCGTCATGTCGCCAGAAAACCGTTTCGACAGTCGCCTCCCTCAGTGGTTGGGGCGCGGTCATGGACGGCCGCTTTGCCAGGGGTCTGTGGCAGGACCATCATCATTCTTGGCACATAAATTGTCTAGAAATGACTGTGGCTGTGTTCAGGGCTCTGAGGAGCTTCCTTCCAGACATCAAGGGTTATCATGTCTTGATACGTTCGGACAATACATCAGTGGTAACCTATCTGAACCGACAAGGGGGACTCAGATCGCGCCCTCTGTACAGACTGGCGGATCAGATTATTCTTTGGTCCCAAGGGAAAATACTGTCTATCAAAGCAATGTATATTCCAGGGGTTCAGAATCAGGGAGCAGACATCCTGTCGAGGCAGGGGCTGAGGCCCGGGGAATGGAGACTTCATCCAGATGTGGTGAAGTTGATATGGGAGAGGTTTGGACCAATGGAAGTGGATCTATTCGCGTCTCGAGAGAAGTCCCACTGCCCACTTTGGTTCTCCCTCTCACATCCAGCCCCACTGGGGTTGGATGCCATGGTACAGGCCTGGCCGAGGCTTCGCCTGTACGCATTTCCCCCGATCGCTCTGCTCCCGGGAGTCCTGGAGAGGGTCCGTCAAGAGGGCATCAGTCTACTTCTGGTTGCCCCAATGTGGCCGACCCGAGTAAGGTTTTCAGACATAATATCACTCCTGATAGCTCCGCCATGGCAGATTCCTCTGAGGAGGGATCTGTTGTCTCAGGCGGAGGGCACAATCTTCCACCCTCGCCCGGAGTTGTGGAAGCTGTGGGTCGGGCCTCTGAGGGGGTTCAGTACCTAAATGCAGGTCTATCAGCCGGAGTTGTCGAAACCATACTTAGCTCTAGGGCTCTTTCTACTAGGAGATTATATGGCCTCAAGTGGAATGTGTTTGTCACTTGGTGTAGAGAACAAGAGTTAGATCCAGTTAACTGCCCGGTGGCTTCAGTTCTGGAATTTCTTCAAGATCGTTTCTCTGCGGGTCTCTCCCCTTCCACGCTTAAGGTGTACGTGGCTGCCATTGCGGCTTTCCACGCACCTTTAAGTGTTGGGCCTCTGGGGAGGCACCAGTTGGTCATTCGGTTTCTCCGTGGTACTTGGAGGATGAGACCGGCAACCAGGTCCAGGGTTCCTGCCTGGGACCTGGCAATAGTTCTTGAAGGGTTATCCCTGGCCCCCTTCGAACCATTGCAGTCGGCTTCGCCTAAGGATTTAACGCTAAAATGGTATTTCTCTTAGCTATTACCTCACTTAAGAGGGTGGGAGATCTCCAAGCCCTGGCAGTGACACCAGCTTGCTTGGAGTTTGCCCCTGGCAGAGTTAAGGCCTTTTTGCACCTGAGTCCGGGCTACGTGCCTAAAGTTCCAACTAATACGGCTACGATCTACAGTCCTTCAGGCATTCCATCCTCCACCTCATGTGTCGGCAGAAGAAGAGAAGCTTCATTTGCTCTGCCACGTCAGAATTTTGAGCGTGTACCTCGAGAGGTCCTCTTCTTGGAGAAGGTCGGACCAATTATTAGTGTGTTTTGGGTCACCTAAGAAGGGGCTCCCGGCATCCAAGCAAACTATTAGTAATTGGATCGTTCAGGCGATTACTGCAGCTTACGAGGTGCGCGATATGCCTTCACCTTTAGCTGTTAGGGCTCATTCTACTAGAGGCATGGCTTCCTCTAGGGCCCTCCTTTCGGGAGTGCCCCTACAGGTGATCTGTGAGGCAGCCGGTTGGGCTACTCCACACACTTTTATTAGGTTCTACAGTCGTCACCTTCCTAGTACGCCTGGCGCACACGTACTTAGTCCTTGCTGAGTGCCTAAAACAGTTTCACTCCGGGACAGGCCTATTCAGTGCGTGGCCTAGTGGGCACTCGTTCCCCAAAGAGTCGATTTTATCGACGCAGTGTTAACCCTCTGAGGTCGGCTATCGCGCCGGCGCGATTGTCTCGCTTTTTTTCTTATCAGTGCAAAAGAGACTCAAAATACTCTGTTGATTTTGATCTTAAATATAAGTGTTATACATAATTCGATCATGTTAAGTGTCTATTATTTTTCTGTATACTCACAATAAAAACAAAGTGTTGTGCTTTTCGACAAATAAAGAAAAATAAACATGATGCAAGTTCTGCCTTCTCTCTGTCGGTGAAGTCCATTCTGAAACGCGTCCTAAGATTAACTATAACTTCGCAAATACTTGTCATACAGGCATGAGAGATTTTTCTTTATGAAGCTTGAATTCTCTTCTTTTCAATGAAGTAATTTATATAAAAAACAAATATTCTCAGTTTATGTAATCTGTATGAAAAGAGAGTGATTTCAGTATTTTTTTCCCAGCTCATTACACTTTATTACGCGTTAATCTGACACGCCCACGGAGGACGCGCGCTATTCAAACGCAAATGTTGAGGCAAGCCATGACAACGCCCACATCAGCCGTTCCACCGTGGCGGTAAAATGTGTGGTGTATTTGCTGCCTTTTACCGCTAAGAGGCGCTACAATCATAGACTCTGAAAAGTGTTCGTTTATTCTCGTTTAGTCTATTGCGTAATCTGCTGCCGCACATTCAGAGCGATTGAAAGCTGGTAGCATATGAATTCAAGTGAAACGTAGTTAAAATAATTAATAATCACAATGCTGAAATTAGGCTACTAAAATTAAATTGAATAAATAATGAAAACAATTCAACATAAAACATTGCAATAAAAAAAAACATTTAGGCTACATCAATGAGGGTTTCCAACAGCATAAGATGTTGACCATCACAGCATACAGACTGTAGCTCAGTGGTTAACGCAATAACTCGAGCTTCAATCGACCTGAGATCGAATCTCAGTGTAGCATACATGTTTTTAA
Source organism: Tiaroga cobitis (assembly GCA_030578255.1). NCBI lineage: Eukaryota > Metazoa > Chordata > Actinopteri > Cypriniformes > Leuciscidae > Tiaroga > Tiaroga cobitis. The sequence goes on from CM060591.1 coordinate 23,407,388, forward strand.
CCGATGTTGGCCGACAGCGTTTATATTTTACCACCTTGATGCTTAAATAGGTAACTGTTTATAACTGTTTACTATTTAAAGTCAAGAGTTTTGTTTAATTATCATTCATTACAACATACATTTGCTACATTCCCGTAGAACCGCAGCCGCTGCACAAACGACAAAAACTGATGAAGGAAGATTGTCAGCCGATTGCGTCAGAAAATGAAAATGAAGAAGCTCGTCTTTAGTCTGCTAAATTATTGTGTAATGTAAAAGAACACTTAAATTACTTAAGTTTGAAACCAAGTTCGAACATTTCAAGGTTTAAATAAAGTGTCGGGACAGTTTTTTTTTAAATTTAAAACAGGATTGCATCAAGTTTAGAGTTTATTTCTTTTGCGGTGCAAAATAAGAAACACTAGGCTAATCTTATTCTTGCGACATTTTAAATTTGTATTGCCAAAGAAATTACAGCTAAATTAAACAATTAAAACAGTACAAAACGAAAATTGTCCAAAGCAACATAGCCTAATTAAATTAAAAACATGTGTTTTTCTTTGCCTCTCTCGCGCTGGATCTCTTTTTAGCAAGTTTATTTAGTCTCCCTCGCTGCGCCCGCCGGGTCTCTCTCGAAATTAAACATTTAAAAACATGTAAAAACACATCATACAGCTGATAATACTGTATATGTCGCTGCGTGTCAGCCATACAAATCACGAAAAAAATATTTAGCCTTTAATTGTTGCTTCAAAGACACAGCATGCCTTGTTGAATTCACCTTACAATAACTTCAATTGAAATTTTGTGTGAAAAAAAACTTTAAATAGGCTACAATAAATAAACTACAATATTTATAATTTAATAAGATATGGGGCCTACATTTGGACACAGATTTATCCTTACAATAATTTTGCCTGCTCATCAGGCTGGTTATCCGACACTCTCCATATGAAAGAGGAACATTAACACCTTTGTCCAGCAACTGTCCCTCCAACCCCCCACAGGCTATCGGAGTCTGAGGCTGACTTAACACAAAGAGAAGTCGCAATTCACACTTAAATCGCTATTCTAGACAGTGTTGATAATGAAGGAATTAAATGATTTAAGTTACATGTAGACTAGTGATATTTCTGTCATAAAAGTTTATTACTAAATATTTCATTATTTCAATAATTGATGAAATAAAACTGGTTTGGGCCAGCCTTTTCCAAGCAAAACTAAATATAATCTGAAAAAACGCATGTTAATGTGTTGTCATGAACAAAAAACAGGGATATTCTACAGGGATCTTTACCTTAATCAGGCATGCAATTAATTAAGGTTTTTTTTTTGTAGCTATTATTCAAATAAATATCGAACCACGGTGCTTCGTGGTAATGCTGCTAAATTAAATAACATTTATAGAATAATTAAGAACTTAAATGAAACAGTATCGCAACATTTCGACAAATAAATTATTTGATCTGTTTTTACATTTTAATTCAGGGCGATTTAGCCTACAAAATGGAGCGAGATTTTCACCCTTGTCTTGTCATTTTCTCATTGGGAAGCGCTTACATTGAGTATAGATCCTCTGTACCTCTCGTTTTCATATGGATTACATAATCAGATAACATTTATTAGCCTAAATATTTAGACATTTAAAGACTTTAGACATAGCCGATTTCTTATCGTGACTGAGCTGAATCGGCTTTTGGTTCATTTTTGTGACGCGCAGTTCCCGTAGACAGAGACGACAGATAAACTGTTGTCGTTAGCCTAATAATATGAATACAAGTTTACAGTTTTGAACGATGAAGCTAGGCTACTCTTATCTGTATGACCAAAAAAATACGGAGTCGCCTATTAAGTTATTTTAGTTGTAATGAGAAAAATAAATTGCCAGAATAAAACCCGACTTTAGAAAAATGCATGGGCCACTCGGCGTGGTGTGCCAAAACAGTTATAAACTTCAATATTTCATTCAAAATAATCTCAAAACGCTTTGTGAAATTTGAAAAGCCGTGCATGCATTAGGCCACTGGAACTAATGAACAACTGAAACGCTGGTTTTGATTTTATTGTTTGTCGTTTAAACGTGCCTGTTGCATATCTCTATTTTATTTATTTGATATGGTCTATTGGTGAAGTAGCCTAGCATTGATTAGCTACTGTGGAGGGAGGGGTGTGGGGATTAAAATAATTCAGCAGAAGCAGGGATGTTTAGACCAGAAGGAAATCCCCGTCCCCCCTGGCAAATCACACTTTACTTAAAACCATGTTTTTAAAAACTCTAGGTTGTAGGGAATCAAAAAAAAAAAAAAAAAAAAAAAAATATATATATATATATATATATATATATATATATAGATAGATAGATAGATATAGATATAGCCTATATATAATTTTTTTTTTTTTAACAGAACTGCTTTTGAAATTACGATTGGTAGCCTATTATTATACAGATGCAAAGTCGTTCTGTTGGATTTGTTCCTTAGTGTAAAATGGAAATGCATGGTAATTTTATTTGATAAATATAAGCAAAAAACTGTATGGTGTAACAGAGTTTTAGAGCTAGACAAATCTCTCTGCATTAATGAATATAAAATTTACAGTAGACCACGTTTGATCGGGATTTGAACCCATGTCATCTTGATGATCGAACTGTAAGTTCTACCGCTCGGCTATGAATTTACTCACAGAGAAATGCCCAAACGTTTGTTTCTAACATGAGCGAGAAAACGTTTTGTCGTTAGCCTGTGAGTGTAGGCCTATAGCCTACTGCATGAATAAAAGTAGACCTTTTACAGTTTTAAAAGATGATATCTTATCTGTATGACCAACAATTACGGAGTACACTTTAGCCTATTAAGTTCTTAGCTGTTATGAGAAAAATAAATTCAAATGAACGCGCCGCCGCATTTGTCAAACTCTAATTCAACATGCCAGAATAAAACCAGATTTTAGAATAATGCATAGCGCCACTCGGCGTGGTGTGCCAAAATATCCTAATTATAAACTTCAATATTTCATTCAAAACCATCTCAAAACGCTTTGTGACATTTTAAAAAGCCGTGAATGTATTAAGGTCACTGGAACCAGGATTGTAACTGAAACGCGCTGCATGTCTCAATAAAGGAGCAGAAGCGCTGGTTCAGATTGTATTGTTTGTTGTTTAAACGTGCATGTTGCATATTTAAAAATATTTGTTAAAAATAAATGTTTGTTGTAGGCTTATTTGGAAATTAAAGCTACAAGCAGCGATGAAAGGGCCCTCGCACCCGTTCCACCGCCACCTGGTGGCTTTAGGAAGACAGAGCACGGTAGGCAATGTGCATTTATGTAGGTAAATATAGGAGGAGTATGTCAATGTCAGTTACAAAAATGTCCTTTATTATGGGGATTATACAATGTGTTTTCACTCAGATAAGTGTTGCTAGCATGTTTTAGCATGTTTCTAGCATGCTTGGAACTCAATGGTATATCTAAATTTGTTGCTAGTACTGCATCACATTGTAAAACATGTCACTTCCTGATGACAGTAGGTAGCGCTATTACTTTAAGTAAAAACTGTCATGTGTTTAGGGCAGGCCTTTTATCAAACATGTGAAGTTTGGGGCAGATTGGACATTGCCTTCTTGAGTAACAACAACTTCCTTTTTCATTGCATTAGCATGCTTTAGCACTTAGCTAAGAATCGCTAGCATGTTTTAACATGTTTCTAACATGTTTATAACTCAATGGCATATTTACTATGTTGCTAGTGCATCACACTGTTAAACATGTCACTTCCTGTTGCCAGTAGGTGGCGCTATTACTATAACTGAAAATTGTCGTGTAGATTTGTTTAGGGCAGGACTCTTATCAGACGTGTTAAATTTGGGGCAGATTGGACATTGCCTTCTTCAGTAACAACAACTTCCTGTTTGATTGCATTAGCATGCTTTAGCACTTAGCTAAGAATTGCTAGCATGTTTTAACATGTTTCTAACATGTGTATAACTCAATGGCATATTCACTATGTTGCTAGTACTGCATCACACTGTTAAACATCACTTCCTGTTGCCAGTAGGTGGCGCTATTACTATAACTGAAAATTGTCACGTAGATGTTTTCAGGCCATGACTCTTATCAAATGTGTGAAGTTTGGGGCAGATTTGACATTCCATGCCTGAGTTACAGCAAATTCCTATTTAATTGCAGTACTAATAACATAATTTAACATTTAGCTAAGTGTTTGCTAGCATGTTTTAGCATGTTTCTAGTATGTTGCTAGCATGTTTAGCACTTGCTGGCACTTTTTTATATATTATTAGGAGTCCACAACAGTGTTAAAAATGTCACTCCCTGTTGCCAGCAGGTGGTGCTATGACTGTAACTGAATTTGAGCATGGACATGTGTTCAGGACAGAACTCTTATCAAACGTGTGAAGGTTGGGGCAGATTGGACATTGTTTGCCTGAGTTACAGCAACTTCCTGTTTTATGGCGAAACATTGAAATTTGTCAGGCTGCCGAGGACACGCCCTTCGACGAAAACTCAAGATCTTCGCAATTTAATGTTGCAAAGGCCTTAAGATTAGACTCACCAAATTTGAAGATGATCAGATTAAAACTGTAGGACGAGTTTGTTGAAGTATGAGGCCTGAATATGGCAAAAACTGCACAAAAATCTGAGAGGAAGTTCAAAACGGCTGACTTCCTGTTGTGTTTAGGGCTACGCTCCAAGAGACCTTTTTGTAGGCATTGGGCCATTACATGTATGTACCGAATTTCGTACACGCACGTGAAACGTAGCGGGAGGCGCACTCCATTGAACCTTTATAGGTGGCGCTATCGAGCCATTTTGCCCTGCCCAATTCTGAAACGCTTATCAGATGTAAATTTCTGCCAATTCTGACGCGTGTGCAAATTTTCGTGAGTTTTCGTGCATGTTTAGGCCCTCAAAAATGTACTGCATCACAGTGTAAAACATGTCACTTTCTGTTGACAGTAGGTGGCGCTATTACTATAACTGAAAATTGTCATGTAGATGTGTTCAGGGCAGGACTTTTATCAAAAGCGTGACGTTTGGGGCAGATTGGACATTCCTTGCCTGAGTTAGAACAACTTCCTGTTTCATGGCATTAATAGCATGATTTAACACTTAACTAAGTATTGCTAGCATGCTTTAGCATGTTTCTAACATGTTTAACACTCAATGGCATATTTTACTATGTTGCTAGTACTGCATCACAGTGTAAAAGATGTCACTTCCTGTTGACAGTAGGTGGCGCTATTACTATAACAGAAAATTCTCATGTAGATGTGTTCAGGCCATGACTCTTATCAAACGTGTGAAGTTTGGGGCAGATTGGACATTGCCTTCTTGAGTAACAACAACTTCCTCTTTCATTGCATTAGCATGCTTTAGCACTTAGCTAAGAATTGTTAGCATGTTTTAACATGTTTCTAACATGTTTAACACTCAATGGCATATTTTACTATGTTGCTAGTACTGCCTCACACTGTTAAACATGTCACTTCCTGTTGCCAGTAGGTGGCGCTATTACTATAACTGAAAATTGTCATGTAGATTTTTTCAGGGCAGGACTCTTAACAAACGTGTGAAGTTTGGGACAGATTGGACATTGCCTTCTTGAGTAACAAGAACTTCTTGTTTTATTGCATTAGCATGCTTTAGCACTTAGCTAAGAGTTGCTAGCATGTTTTACCATGTTTATAACATGTTTATAACTCAATGGCATATTTAATATGTTGCTAGTATTGCATCACAGTGTTAAACATGAAACTTCCTGTTGCTAGTAGGTGGCGCTATTACTATAACTGAAAATTGTCATGTAGATGTGTTCAGGCCATGACTCTTATCAAACGTGTGAAGTTTGGGGCAGATTTGACATTCCATGCCTGAGTTACAGCAAATTCCTATTTAATTGCAGTAATAACATAATTTAACATTTAGCTAAGTGTTTGCTAGCATGTTTTAGCATGTTTCTAGTATGTTGCTAGCATGTTTAGCACTTGCTGACATGTTTTAATATATTATTAGGAGGCCACAACTGTGTTAAAAATGTCACTCCCTGTTGCCAGCAGGTGGTGCTATGACTGTAACTGAATTTGAGCATGGACATGTGTTCAGGACAGAACTCTTATCAAACGTGTGAAGTTTGGGACAGATTGGACATTGCCTTCTTGAGTAACAACAACTTCCTGTTTCATTGTATTAGCATGCTTTAGCACTTAGCTAAGAATTGCTAGCATGTTTTAACATGTTTCTAACATGTTTATAACTCAATGGCATAATTAATATGTTGCTAGTACTGCATCACAGTGTTAAACATGTCACTTCCTGTTGCCAGTAGGTGGCGCTATTACTATAACTGAATATTCTCATGTAGATGTTTTCAGGCCATGACTCTTATCAAACGTGTGAAGTTTGGGGCAGATTTGATATTCCATGCTTGAGTTACAGCAAATTCCTATTTAATTGCAGTAATATCATGCTTTAGCACTTAGCTAAGTGTTTGCTAGCATGTTTTAACCATAGACAGTAAAAGAAATGGACAGAGCGATCTCATTGGAACTCAGTTGAGACAGTTGAAGTCCACTTTTAGTGATTTTTGAGCACTTCCGTTCCTGACGCGCAGACTCAGACCGACTCAAACTAAGCTTGATGACGTGAGCAACCTGTCTGACAGATGTAAATCTTCTAGTAGCTGTGCGTGAAAACTGCCAACGTTAATCTTGCAGAGACGGTGAGCTTGAGCAAAGAGTTCTTTGGCGTGAGTGAGCAGGAGTAAGTATTCTGATTAAGTATTAATTTGTATAGTATTCATTTTAAAATGTAACGCCAGTACGCCATATTAAGTTAATGCATGCTATTAAGAAGTGATGTAAAATGATGTCCAAGAACTTGTGATATGAATTCATATCCAATAGTTATTTAACCGCCCAGTGATCGAATATTTTAAATATAATTTAAGCTCTGGGAAATTGGGCATTGGTAAATATGCTTGCTGGTCACATAATTTATTATTAACATGATTGTAACTTGATGCACATGATGTTGTATAACGTTAATAGTCGCCGTATATAACGTTAACCACAAAATGGCGTTAACTGTTATCTACACATCTACATCACAAGAGAAATGGACGAATCAGTCATATAAGGTTCACTGGTTTGGCTGGGGTGGACTTCGATGGCACGGAATCCTTCCTTTCTTCTACCGGTCCCTCAGAGGAAGAGCAGCCCCGGATGTCCTGCTGATTCACTGCGGCGGGAACGACTTGGGATGCAGGAAGAGCATCGATCTCGTCGCAGCGATGAAGCAGGATCTGCAACATCTCCATCGGCGTTACCCTCAGATGACCATCGTACTGTCTGACATCACCCAGAGACGTCGGTGGAGATCGGGCCTTCCGGGGAAAATTGACAAGTCCCGTAAATGGGTGAACAGTGTCATGGCTACCTTTGTCTTGGGAATAGAGGGGGGTATCGTGCATCACCCTCAAATTGTATTTAACAAGCCTCAACTGTTTCTAAGGGACGAAGTTCATTTATCACCTAGGGGTAATGATATTTTTTTAAATAATTTAGCTGAAGGCTTGAGAGTCTTTATCCAGTAGGGGTGATGCTGGATTAAACCTCTCAGCATGTTTTTAACTTGAAACAGTTGAAGATTGTTAAATTGTTTTGGGGTTGTGTATGTGCCTTTTGTCTTTAGTTTAATACATGATCACATTGGTAGACATAACACTGTTCAATAGTCACTGCTCTTTCTCCCCCCACCCATCTTTCTCCCCTCCGTGCCATTCATGTATCACCCTAGCTATCCACCCCATGGCCTCTCTTTTCTTCCCCACGACGAATGTAGTTAGAGAGGGGATCAGGATTTAAAAAAAAAATATTACTTTTTTAGGTGTTCAAGCACGAAGTGCTGAAAACCTATTGTATTCGTTCCGATTTTTATTATTATTAGGTGTTCAAGCACGAAGTGCTGAAAACCTATTGTAATTGTACTGATTTTTATTATTATTATTATTAGGTGTTCAAGCACGAAGTGCTGAAAACCTATTGTAATTGTACTGATTTTTATTAGGGGTTCAAGCACGAAGTGCTGAAACCCTATTGTAATTGTAAGGATTTTTATTATTAGGTGTTCAAGCACGAAGTGCTGAAAACCTATTGTAATTGTACTGATTTTTATTATTATTATTATTATTATTATTATTCTTCTGCCGTAAAACGCATCGTGCAGACCAAACCGTAAGTGCTAGAGACTTGAAACTTTGTCAGATGGTAGTACAAAAATCGAGGAGAGGTTATCAAATTATGAGCCCGATTGGCCCATAGGTGGCGCTATAGCAACCAATTGCGCGAAACTGCTCATAACTCCTAAACCGTATGTCGTAGACTCAAGTGTCTTATATCATTAGAAAGCTGAAGACCTGGAGAACAAAACGTATATCTCCGATTTCATTTCCGCCATGATAGATTTTCCGCCATTTTGAATTTTGTCAAAAAACGACTTTTGCGAACTAGTCCCTGGTTTTTTGCCCGATCGAAACCAAACCAGTGCAGAAATGTTCTCTGTAGTCTGAATATCAATAATTATCGAAAAAAAGTTGAATTTTCGATTCATGGTCGCTAGGGGGCGCAAAATGAACGTTGTGGGAGGAGCCTATTTTACTAAAACGGCTATAACTCCAGAAGTAAATGAGATAAGTTGACCAAACTTGGCACACATGTGTATAAGGACAGTCTGAGGTCACAGTAAAAAAATCGCATCGATTGAGCTCTAGGTGGCGCTATAACATGAAAAAAACATATGGCCACCTAGTGGTTTGTCCGATTGACTTGAAAATTGGTATGCAGTGTCTTGGTCCAAGGCCCCATGTATGTATATGAGGACATTGGCGTATCTCAAAAAACATGGCCGCCATCGGCCAATGAAGTTTGAGCACCTATTAGACAAGGTTAACGGAGGCCAATCGGAACGAAACTCGATGGGCATGTTCGACTCATGGCCCAAGAGGTCTGTAAGTGTTTTGAAAGAAATCGGCCACTAGTTGGCGCTAACGAGTTTTACGGCTCTGTAATCACGTGGTGTTGCACAAATCCCCACAATATGCATATCATTTGATAGATCTCCTCATGTTGAACAACTTTGCCTCTAGAACCATTGCTGTCAATCAAACCGTTCATTAAATATTCACGAATATGTTAAAAACCTACTTTTGCGAACTAGTCCCTGGTTTTTCGCCCGATCGGAACCAGACCAGTCTAGAACAATTCTCTGGACTCTCTAGATCAATAATTATCAAAAAAAAGTTGAACTTTGCCCTTTGGTTCACTGTAACAGGGTCATTTAGAAAAGGGGGCGTGTCAAAATGCACTCAAAAGCCTATAAATCATAAATAAAAACTCAGAACTTCACAAAAATTGGTGAGCATATGTGACATAACATCATGAACAAGCATGCAAAGTTTTATGGAGATCGGACAATAGGTGGCGCTATAACTGTTGAAAAGCTTTAAAACCATGTATTTCCTATGGTAAATTGCCTGTATTGGCTGTAAATGGTATGTTCCATCTATGATCTTATAATCTTTATATTATAATGTTCAAAATCAGTGCAGTACAATTCTCTGGACTCTCTAGATCAATAATCATCAGAAAAGGTATAATTTCTTCATTTGAATGGCTATAATAGGGTGTAAGTTGGATGGCTATAACAGCTATAATAGCTTGGATGGCTATAACAGGCAATAAGTGTTATTTCATCATACTACTACCTAATATTGTTATATATGATTCATATTTAGACTTTATAAAATCATTAGTTTAACATTTACAATCACATTTTGTCCAAATTCATCTATTGCTTTGTACTCTCTAGATCAATAATTATCAGAAAAGGTATAACTTCTTCATTTGGATGGTCCCCGAAAGCCTATATCTCTTCAATGAATGCTCAGATCTTCTTAAAAACATGTCAGAACATGTGACTCTAAAGAAGATAAGAAATAATGCATCTATGACAGTTAAAAAGGAGAAAATTATAAAAAAACAAATGGCATATTAACCCAATAAGTGGTATACTACTGCCCCCTGCTGTTTAAAATAGTCATTTTGTCATGATTCTAACTAATATTATTCTATAATTCTAATTTAGACTTGATAAAATCACTATTTTAATATTTACACTCACATTTTGTCAATTCATCTATTGCAGAATTACTATTGACAGTTGTATCACAGCAATAGATGTACAATTCATCTATTGCTCTGTACTCTCTATATCAATAATTATCAGAAAAGGTATAACTTCTTCATTTGGATGGTCCCCGAAAGCCTTTATCTCTTCAATGAATGCTCAGATCTTCTTAAAAACATGCCAGAACATGTGACTCTAAAGAAGATAAGAAATAATGCATCTATGACAGTTAAAAAGGAGAAAATGATAAAAAACAAATGGCATATTAACCCAATAAGTGGTATACTACTGCCCCCTGCTGTTTAAAATAGTCATTTTGTCCTGATTCTAACTAATATTATTCTATAATTCTAATTTAGTGACTTTATAAAATCACTATTTTAACATTTACACTCACATTTTGTCAATTCATCTATTGCAGAATTACTATTGACAGTTGTATCACAGTTACAAATGGGAATCCTAAAGTGAAAGTAAAAACGTTGTCCGCCATTTAGGCCACGCCCCCCCCAGTACAAATTCACTCATAACTCGAAAACAGAAAGTCGCTGTGCGCTCAAATTTTGATGGTAAGGTCCTCTCGGGAATCTTGATCGAAATCTATCGTCGCGGGGCTCGGGAGCGCCCCCCCCCCCGCGGATCGCTAATCCGTGAGACCTCCGACTTGGAACGGCTGTAACTCCCGATCTAGACCACCTAGATTCTTGAGGGAGAGCTTGTTGGAAAGGGCCCGTCCTCGTCTAGCTTCGATTCGAATATGGTCCGATTTGGCCTGGGCATTCCCGAGATATAAGCCCACAAAGATATGCATTTCAACGGACATTACTCTCGGACCCAATCACTCAGCAACACGGGGATGGTCTTGTTCAAGAGGGCTCCTCTAACACTATCTAATTTCTGAGTTTCAGATTTTTTCACTTTCTTGTTCCCGAGATATAAGTAAAAAAAAAAACGAATTTCTTGTCATTCATTTCAACCGTTTATGTAGGCTGTAAAACCGATGTTGTCCACTAGAGGGAGCAACAGCATTAGAATTTTTTAATCTTTTTAACCAGTTTTCAGCAATGGCTAACAAACAAATGCTTAAAGATATTTATTATGTTGGAAATAATATTTATAATAAATAATATAATATTAAATAATAATTTATTAGAAAGTTTAATATTTTTACATCACAAATAAACATCTGAAATGCTTAACACTAGAAGTGCCAGAATTCCATAACTACTAGAACTGCCACAAGCGGTCATTTTGACCTTTAGATTGCAATCTCTATATCTTTAATGATAAATACCCAATTGAGAGATTAATGCATTTATTGTATTAGGATATCTTTTAAAAACAAAACACCAAACTGTACATTTAAAAAAGTTTAATTATACATTTATAAATAATAATATCAGTAGCCCGTAATTATCGCATATTCACAACAGATTGGCCTAGCTACATTTCCATATTCAACATAACTCAGAACAAGATAATAACAACTAAAAGTATCTTATTTAGATATTCTTTTGACAGTGAGAGAGACAATGTCACGGTTTATGAATTCGCTGTCTCCTTTCTCGTCTTGTTGTGTGTGTGTGTGTGTGTGTGTGTGTGTGTGCGTGTGTCATTGCAGCTGATCAGCATGCCCGCTCTGATCAACGCGCCAGCTGCAACTGATCAGCATTCGACCCTTTTTAGTGTTACTGTTGTCGCCTAGTCTTTGTCAGATCGTTGTAGATTTTTCCTGCGTGTTTGTTCCCTGCCTGTATCCCTTTTCCGTGTGTTATCCCGTGTTCAGCACTCCATGGTTCTACACGCAGCGTCCCTGTGCTGCCAAGGGCTTCATACCGGACATTTACACACCTTAACTCTCCCAGCATCTGACCAGCTCTCAATAAACATATCTGTCATTTTGCAATTGAATCTTTTGATTATTTCCTAATACACAAAGGTCAACCGCGAGAAATGTAACAAAAAATTCAGTGCGGTCAATATGACCGTCTATGGCCGAAATAGGTAAATATGTTCATTTTTTTTTGCCTTATGTGTAATTTATATTAAAAACATTTAAAATGAAAATACAGACACTTTTAGGAAAAGTCAGGTACGAGCAGGATTTTATTTATTTTTTCAACAAAGTTATTGCAGATATAAAATTCAAAACGGTCAAAATGACCGCCGTGGCCGTTCTAGTGTTAAGGACCACAAAAAGAGACTTTCACAATATCATAACCCAAAATTGTGTGTGTGTGTGTGTGTAAGCATGCATAATGGATTTCACATTGAAAGACTGGTTGGCTTTAGTGTACAATACTGATTAAACCAAGTAGTTCAAAATAAAAGTGGTACTATAGCAATAAGTGGTCTTCTACTACCCTCTGCTGGACATTATACTTATTAATAGTCTTTTCACATGTGCTTTTGCATTCATATATTTAGACACTAAAAAATAACTTTATGTGACAATTACTATAATAACAATCATATTTTGTCTTTCAATTCACTTTACTGTTCTGAAGCTTCACATAATTGCTAACAACGTGGTAAATCATAGTAAATCATGCTACATTCCTGCTTAATCAATCTAGATTGTGGTATATTATGATAAATTATTGTGTAACATTCGGTCACAACAAGGTAACATCAAGGTAAACTAAGACAAATCATTTACATTTACATTTACATTTAGTCATTTAGCAGACGCTTTTATCCAAAGCGACTTGCAACTGAGGACTAAACCAAGCGAGTCATCGTGAATAGACAAAAACAACGCAAGAAGTGCTCAAAATACAAAGTTCAGACATTGCTCGGAGTAGCATAAGCCAGATAAGCAAGGATTTAAGGAAAAGGAAAGAATTTTTTAAAAAAAATTTATGTTTAAGTGCTCACGGAAGAGATGAGTTTTCAGTTGTCTTTTCAATGCTGTCAGGGATTCTGCATTCCGGATGAGGGTGGGCAGATCATTCCTGAAATATGAATCCTGAAGGACAATTGCAGTAAACATTTCTTTTTTCCATCACATAGTTCAAATATCTGTATCTACAACAGAATGTGTGTGTGTAGTCCTAGGTTTCTAAATAAATGCTGAATAATCTGATTAATACTTTAAAAACACATTATGTGAAATGCTTATAGACCATTAAAGTATATTTTCATGACACATCCCAATAACATTGAAAACCACAACAACAACAACATTTGTCTTTATTTGTGTGTGTGTGTGTGTGTGTGTGTGTGTGTGTGTGAGAAAGAGAGAGCATAATGTCTAAATATGAGTGCAAAAGCACCTCTGAAAAGACTTTATTAAATAAGTGTAATGTCCAGCAGAGGGCAGTAGAAGACCACTTATTGGCTCACTTTCATTTTGACAGACTTGATTTTCACCAGTATTCTGTTTTTTCCTTATTAACTATTATAAAACAATCATATTTTGTCAGAGTTTATCACTTCATTTGTTCTGATGCTTCACATAATAGCTAGCAACGTGGTAAATCATGGTAAATCACGATAGAAACATGGTAAATCATTGTAAACAATACTATTACATAGTGTATCATGGCAAATCATGCTACAATCCTACGGTAAATCATTCTAGAATGTGGTATATCATGGTAAATCATCCTATAACATGGTAAATCATGCAAGAACCATATTAAATCATACTAGAATATGTTCAATTGTGGTAAATCATGCTAGAACAGGGTAAATCATGGTGAATCATACTAGAACTTGGTATATCATGGTAAACTATGGTAAATCATGCTAGATTCATGGTAAACTATACTGGAAAATTGTAAATAATGAAAAATCACACTGAAATGTGGTATATCATGGTAAATCATGCTAAAACATGGTCTATTCTATCTATGATCTCAGTGGTTAAATGCTTGCTACATACAACTTAATATCTTTTGATGCTTTTGTGCTTAACGGCCTTAAAGGCCTTAACTGCTTGAACACCGCTAAATGCTGCTTGCAGCTTTAATTATTATTATTATTCTCCCCTAAAACGCATCGTGCAGCCCAAACCGTAAGGGCTGGAGCTCTGAAACTTTGTCAGATGGTAGTACAAAAATCGAGGAGAGGTTATCAAAGTATGAGCCCGATTGGCCAATAGGTGGCGCTATAGCGCAAAAAACAAAAAAATGGCACTGTTTTCCTTAAATCTCAATAACCCTTTGTCCCAGCATCAAGTGTCTTATATCATTGGAATCCTTGGCTCAAGCCGAACAAAAAAGGCCTCAAGGATTTCATTTCCGGTATGCAAATTTTTCCGCCATTTTGAAATTTGTTAAAAATCTACTTTTGCAAACTAGTCCCTGGTTTTTTGCACAATCGGAACCAAACCAGTGCAGAAATGTTCTCTGGAGTCTGAATATCAATAATTATCGAAAAAAAGTTGAAATTTCGATTCACTGTCACTAAGGGGCGTCAAAAAGTTTGCAGGAGGCGGAGCCTATTTTACTAAAATGGCTATAACTCGTGAACGAAATGAGATATTTTTACCAAACTCGGTACACATATGTATGAGCTCAATTTGAGGTCACGATAAAAAAATAGCGACGATCGAACTCAAGGTGGCGCTATAACATTAAAAAAACATAAAAGGGGGTGTGGCCACCTGACCGTTAGTCCAATTGACTTGAAATTTGGTATGCAGTGTCTTGGAACAAGGCCCCATGTATGTGTAAAAGGATATTGGCGTATCTCAAAAAACATGGCCGCCATTGGCCAATGAAGTTTGAGCACCTATGAGATGAGGTTAACGAAGGCTGATCGGAACGAAACTCGATGGGCATGTTCGACTCATGGCCCAAGAGGTCTGTAAAAGTTTTGAAAGAAATCGGCCACTAGTTGGCGCTAACGAGTTCTACGGCTCTGTAATCACGTGGTGTTGCACACATCCCCAAAATATGCATATCAATTGATAGATCTCCTCATGCTAAACAACTTTGCCTCTAGAACCATTGCTGTCAATCAAACCGTTCATTAAATATTCACGAAAATGTTAAAAACCTACTTTTGCGAACTAGTCCTAGGTTTTTCGCCCGATCGGAACCAGACTAATCTAGGACAATTCTCTGGACTCTCTGGATTAATAATTATCAAAAAAAAGTTGAACTTTGCCCTTTGGTTCACTATAACAGGGTCATTTAGAAAATGGGCGTGGCAAAATACACTTAAAAGCCTATAAATCATAAATAAAAACTCAGAACTTTACAAAAATTGGTGAGCATATGTGACATAACATCATTAACAAGCATGCAAAGTTTCATGGAGATCGGACAATAGCTGGCGCTATAACTGTTAAAAATCTTAAAAACCATGTATTCCCTATGGTAAATTGGCAGTATTGACTGTAAATGGTTTGTTCCATCTAAGATCATATAAATTTCATATAATAACGTTCAAAACTAGTGCAGTACAATTCTCTGGACTCTCTAGAGCAATAATTATCAGAAAAGGTTGAACTTCTGCATTTTGATGGCTATAGTTGGGTCACTTCAATGTGTAGCCTTGATTGAGCGTCCCCGAAAGCCTATATCTCTTCAATGAATGCTCAGATGTTATTAAAAACAAGTCTGAACATGTGGGCCATGAATCTAAATAATCTTGAAAATTTTCGGACAGATTGGACAAAATATGCCTGTAAAACAGTTAAAAAGGTGAACATTATATGAACATAATGGCCTATTAAGCCAATAAGTGGTATTTTACTGCCCCCTGCTGTTTAAAAAAAGTCATTTTGTCACACTACTCAACTATAATTAATATTTAGACTTTATAAATTCACTATTTTAATAATTACAAAAACATTTAGTCAAAAATCATCTATTGAAGTGACAATTGAGTCACATTGGATCCTGAAGTTCCAAATGTCTCTATCTACAACAGAATGAGTGTGTGTAGATTAAATGATATGAAAAACATGGCATATTGTATAAGTAGGCTGTAATAGCACTGTTGTCCACTAGATGGAGCAGCAGCATTACACATTTCTAATCTTTTTATCAGCTTTCAGCATTGGCTAGAAACATGGTAAATCATAGTAAAAAAGGTAAATCATGCTAGAATCCTGGTAAATTATTCTAGAATGTGCTATATCATGGTAAATCATCCTATAACATGGTATATCGAGGTAAACTATGGAAAATCATACTGGAACATGGTAAATCATACTGGAACATGGTAAATCATGAAAAATCACACTGAAATGTAGTATATCATGGTAAATCATGCTTGCTACATAAAACTTAATGTCTTTTGATGCTTTTGTGCTTAACGGCCTTAAAAGGCCTTAACTGCTTGAACCCCGATAAATGCTGCTTGCAGCTTTAATTATTATTATTATTATTATTATTATTATTATTATTCTTCTGCCGTAAAACGCATCGTGCAGACCAAACCGTAAGTGCTAGAGACTTGAAACTTTGTCAGATGGTAGTACAAAAATCGAGGAGAGGTTATCAAATTATGAGCCCGATTGGCCCATAGGTGGCGCTATAGCAACCAATTGCGCGAAACTGCTCATAACTCCTAAACCGTATGTCGTAGACTCAAGTGTCTTATATCATTAGAAAGCTGAAGACCTGGAGAACAAAACGTATATCTCCGATTTCATTTCCGCCATGATAGATTTTCCGCCATTTTGAATTTTGTCAAAAAACGACTTTTGCGAACTAGTCCCTGGTTTTTTGCCCGATCGGAACCAAACCAGTGCAGAAATGTTCTCTGTAGTCTGAATATCAATAATTATCAAAAAAAAGTTGAATTTTCGATTCGGGGTCGCTAGGGGGTGCAAAATGAACGTTGTGGGAGGAGCCTATTTTACTAAAACGGCTATAACTCCAGAAGTAAATGAGATAAGTTGACCAAACTTGGCACACATGTGTATAAGGACAGTCTGAGGTCACAGTAAAAAAATCGCATCGATTGAGCTCTAGGTGGCGCTATAACATGAAAAAAACATATGGCCACCTAGTGGTTTGTCCGATTGACTTGAAAATTGGTATGCAGTGTCTTGGTCCAAGGCCCCATGTATGTATATGAGGACATTGGCGTATCTCAAAAAACATGGCCGCCATCGGCCAATGAAGTTTGAGCACCTATTAGACAAGGTTAACGGAGGCCAATCGGAACGAAACTCGATGGGCATGTTCGACTCATGGCCCAAGAGGTCTGTAAGAGTTTTGAAAGAAATCGGCCACTAGTTGGCGCTAACGAGTTTTACGGCTCTGTAATCACGTGGTGTTGCACAAATCCCCACAATATGCATATCATTTGATAGATCTCCTCATGCTGAACAACTTTGCCTCTAGAACCATTGCTGTCAATCAAACCGTTCATTAAATATTCACGAATATGTTAAAAACCTACTTTTGCGAACTAGTCCCTGGTTTTTCGCCCGATCGGAACCAGACCAGTCTAGGACAATTCTCTGGACTCTCTAGATCAATAATTATCAAAAAAAAGTTGAACTTTGCCCTTTGGTTCACTGTAACAGGGTCATTTAGAAAAGGGGGCGTGTCAAAATGCACTCAAAAGCCTATAAATCATAAATAAAAACTCAGAACTTCACAAAAATTGATGGGCACATGTGTCATAACATGGTGAAGAAGCATGCAAAGTTTCATGGAGATCGGACAATAGGTGGCGCTATAACTGTTGAAAAGCTTTAAAACCATGTATTTCCTATGGTAAATTGCCTGTATTGGCTGTAAATGGTATGTTCCATCTATGATCTTATAATCTTTATATTATAATGTTCAAAATCAGTGCAGTACAATTCTCTGGACTCTCTAGATCAATAATCATCAGAAAAGGTATAATTTCTTCATTTGAATGGCTATAATAGGGTGTAAGTTGGATGGCTATAACAGCTATATTAGCTTGGATGGCTATAACAGGCAAAAAGTGTTATTTCATCATACTACTACCTAATATTGTTATATATAATTCATATTTAGACTTTATAAAATCATTAGTTTAACATTTACAATCACATTTTGTCCAAATTCATCTATTGCTCTGTACTCTCTAGATCAATAATTATCAGAAAAGGTTTAACTTCTTCATTTGGATGGTCCCCGAAAGCCTATATCTCTTCAATGAATGCTCAGATCTTCTTAAAAACATGTCAGAACATGTGACTCTAAAGAAGATAAGAAATAATGCATCTATGAGAGTTAAAAAGGAGAAAATTATAAAAAAACAAATGGCATATTAACCCAATAAGTGGTATACTACTGCCCCCTGCTGTTTAAAATAGTCATTTTGTCATGATTCTAACTAATATTATTCTATAATTCTAATTTAGACTTGATAAAATCACTATTTTAATATTTACACTCACATTTTGTCAATTCATCTATTGCAGAATTACTATTGACAGTTGTATCACAGCAAAAGATGTACAATTCATCTATTGCTCTGTACTCTCTAGATCAATAATTATCAGAAAAGGTATAACTTCTTCATTTGGATGGTCCCCGAAAGCCTATATCTCTTCAATGAATGCTCAGATCTTCTTAAAAACACGTCAGAACATGTGACTCTAAAGAAGATAAGAAATAATGCATCTATGACAGTTAAAAAGGAGTAAATGATAAAAAACAAATGGCATATTAACCCAATAAGTGGTATACTACTGCCCCCTGCTGTTTAAAATAGTCATTTTGTCATGATTCTAACTAATATTATTCTATAATTCTAATTTAGTGACTTTATAAAATCACTATTTTAACATTTACACTCACATTTTGTCAATTCATCTATTGCAGAATTACTATTGACAGTTGTATCACAGTTACAAATGGGAATCCTAAAGTGAAAGTAAAAACGCTGTCCGCCATTTAGGCCACGCCCCCCCAGTACAAATTCACTCATAACTCGAAAACAGAAAGTCGCTGCGCGCTCAAATTTTGATGGTAAGGTCCTCTCGGGAATCTTGATCGAAATCTATCGTCGCGGGGCTCGGGAGCGCCCCCCCCCCCCCCCCCCCCCCCGCGGATCGCTAATCCGTGAGACCTCCGACTTGGAACGGCTGTAACTCCCGATCTAGACCACCTAGATTCTTGAGGGAGAGCTTGTTGGAAAGGGCCCGTCCTCGTCTAGCTTCGATTCGAGTATGGTGCGATTTGGCCTGGGCATTCCCGAGATATAAGCCCACAAAGATATGCATTTCAACGGACATTACTCTCGGACCCAATCACTCAGCAACACTGGGATGGTCTTGTTCAAGAGGGCTCCTCTAACACTATCTAATTTCTGAGTTTCAGATTTTTTCACTTTCTTGTTCCCGAGATATAAGTAAAAAAAACCAAATTTCCTGTCATTCATTTCAACCGTTTATGTAGGCTGTAAAACCGATGTTGTCCACTAGAGGGAGCAACAGCATTAGAATTCTTTAATCTTTTTAACCAGATTTCAGCAATGGCTAACAAACAAATGCTTAAAGATATTTATTATGTTGGAAATAATATTTATAATAAATAATATAATATTAAATAATGATTTATTAGAAAGTTTAATATTTTTACATCACAAATAAACATCTGAAATGCCTAACACTAGAAGTGCCAGAATTCCATAACTACTAGAACTGCCACAAGCGGTCATTTTGACCGTTAGATTGCAATCTCTATATCTTTAATGATAAATACCCAATTGAGAGATTAATGCATTTATTGTATTAGGATATCTTTTAAAAACAAAACACTAAACTGTACATTTAAAAAAGTTTAATTATACATTTATAAATATAGTAGCCCGTAATTATCGCATATTCAGAACAGATAGGCCTAGCTACATTTCCATATTCAACATAACTCAGAACAAGATAATAACAACTAAAAGTATCTTATTTAGATATTCTTTTGACAGTGAGAGAGACAATGTCACGGTTTATGAATTCGCTGTCTCCTTTCTCGTCTTGTTGTGTGTGTGTGTGTGTGTGTGTGTGTGTGTGTGTGTGTGTGTCATTGCAGCTGATCAGCATGCCCGCTCTGATCAACGCGCCAGCTGCAACTGATCAGCATTCGACCCTTTTTAGTGTTACTGTTGTCGCCTAGTCTTTGTCAGATCGTTGTAGATTTTTCCTGCGTGTTTGTTCCCTGCCTGTATCCCTTTTCCGTGTGTTATCTCGTGTTCAGCACACCATGGTTCTACACGCAGCGTCCCTGTGCTGCCAAGGGCTTCATACCGGACATTTACACACCTTAACTCTCCCAGCATCTGACCAGCTCTCAATAAACATATCTGTCATTTTGCAATTGAATCTTCTGATTATTTCCTAATACACAAAGGTCAACCGCGAGAAATGTAACAAAAGAATACCGCGAAATTCAGTGCGGTCAATATGACCGTCTATGGCCGAAATAGGTAAATATGTTCATTTGTTTTTTTGCCTTATATGTAATTTATATTAAAAACATTTTAAATGAAAATACAGACACTTTTAGGAAAAGTCAGGTACGAGCAGGATTTTATTTATTTTTTCAACAAAGTTATTGCAGATATAAAATTCAAAACGATCAAAATGACCGCCGTGGCCGTTCTAGTGTTAAGGACCACAAAAAGAGACTTTCACAATATCATAACCCAAAATTGTGTGTGTGTGTGTGTGTGTGTGTGTGTGTGTGTGTGTGTAAGCATGCATAATGGAATTCACATTGAAAGACTGGTTGGCTTTAGTGTACAATACTGATTAAACCAAGTAGTTCAAAATAAAAGTGGTACTATAGCAATAAGTGGTCTTCTACTACCCTCTGCTGGACATTATACTTATTAATAGTCTTTTCACATGTGCTTTTGCATTCATATATTTAGACACTAAAAAATAACCTTATGTGACAATTACTATAATAACACAATCATATTTTGTCTTTCAATTCACTTTACTGTTCTGAAGCTTCATATAATTGCTAACAACGTGGTAAATCATAGTAAATCATGCTACAATCCTGCTTAATCATTCTAGAATGTGGTATATTATGATAAATTATTGTGTAACATTCGGTCACAACAAGGTAACATCAAGGTAAACTAAGACAAATCATTTACATTTACATTTACATTTAGTCATTTAGCAGACGCTTTTATCCAAAGCGACTTACAACTGAGGACTAAACCAAGCGAGTCATCGTGAATAGACAAAAACAACGCAAGAAGTGCTCAAAATACAAAGTTCAGACATTGCTCGGAGTAGCATAAGCCAGATAAGCAAGGATTTAAGGAAAAGGAAAGAATTAAATTTTTTTTTTATGTTTAAGTGCTCACGGAAGAGATGAGTTTTTGTCTTTTGAATGCTGTCAGGGATTCTGCATTCCGGATGAGGGTGGGCAGATCATTCCTGAAATATGAATCCTGAAGGACAATTGCAGTAAACATTTCTTTTTTCCATCACATAGTTCAAATATCTGTATCTACAACAGAATGTGTGTGTGTAGTCCTAGGTTTCTAAATAAATGCTGAATAATCTGATTAATACTTTAAAAACACATTATGTGAAATGCTTATAGACCATTAAAGTATATTTTCATGACACATCCCAATAGCATTGAAAACCACAACAACAACAACATTTGTCTTTATTTGTGTGTGTGTGTGTGTGTGTGTGTGTGTGTGTGTGTGTGTGTGTGTGTGTGTGAGAAAGAGAGAGCATAATGTCTAAATATGAGTGCAAAAGCACCTGTGAAAAGACTTTATTAAATAAGTATAATGTCCAGCAGAGGGCAGTAGAAGACCACTTATTGGCTCACTTTCATTTTGACAGACTTGATTTTCACCAGTATTCTGTTTTTTCCTTATTAACTATTATAAAACAATCATATTTTGTCAGAGTTTATCACTTCATTTGTTCTGATGCTTCACACAATAGCTAGCAACGTGGTAAATCATGGTAAATCACGATAGAAACATGGTAAATCATTGTAAACAATACAATTACATGGTGTATCATGGCAAATCATGCTACAATCCTGCGGTAAATCATTCTAGAATGTGGTATATCATGGTAAATCATCCTATAACATGGTAAATCATGCAAGAATCATATTAAATCATACTAGAATATGTTCAATTGTGGTAAATCATGCTAGAACAGGGTAAATCATGGTGAATCATACTAGAACTTGGTATATCATGGTAAACTATGGTAAATCATGCTAGATTCATGGTAAACTATACTGGAAAATTGTAAATAATGAAAAATCACACTGAAATGTGGTATATCATGGTAAATCATGCTAAAACATGGTCTATTCTATCTATGATCTCAGTGGTTAAATGCTTGCTACATACAACTTAATGTCTTTTGATGCTTTTGTGCTTAACAGCCTTAAAGGCCTTAACTGCTTGAACACCGCTAAATGCTGCTTGCAGCTTTAATTATTATTATTAGGTGTTCAAGCACGAAGTGCTGAAAACCTATTGTATTTGTAAGGATTTTTAGGTGTTCAAGCACGAAGTGCTGAAAACCTATTGTATTTGTACTGATTTTTAGGTGTTCAAGCACGAAGTGCTGAAAACCTATTGTAATTGTACTGATTTTTAGGTGTTCAAGCACGAAGTGCTGAAAACCTATTGTAATTGTACTGATTTTTATTATTATTATTATTATTATTATTATTATTATTATTATTATTCTTCTGCCGTAAAACGCATCGTGCAGACCAAACCGTAAGTGCTAGAGACTTGAAACTTTGTCAGATGGTAGTACAAAAATCGAGGAGAGGTTATCAAATTATGAGCCCGATTGGCCCATAGGTGGCGCTATAGCAACCAATTGCGCGAAACTGCTCATAACTCCTAAACCGTATGTCGTAGACTCAAGTGTCTTATATCATTGGAAAGCTGAAGACCTGGAGAACAAAACGTATATCTCCGATTTCATTTCCGCCATGATAGATTTTCCGCCATTTTGAATTTTGTCAAAAAACGACTTTTGCGAACTAGTCCCTGGTTTTTTGCCCGATCGGAACCAAACCAGTGCAGAAATGTTCTCTGGAGTCTGAATATCAATAATTATCGAAAAAAAGTTGAATTTTCGATTCAGGGTTGCTAGGGGGCGCAAAATGAACGTTGTGGGAGGAGCCTATTTTACTAAAACGGCTATAACTCCAGAAGTAAATGAGATAAGTTGACCAAACTTGGCACACATGTGTATAAGGACAGTCTGAGGTCACAGTAAAAAAATCGAATCGATTGAGCTCTAGGTGGCGCTATAACATGAAAAAAACATATGGCCACCTAGTGGTTTGTCCGATTGACTTGAAAATTGGTATGCAGTGTCTTAGTCCAAGGCCCCATGTATGTATATGAGGACATTGGCGTATCTCAAAAAACATGGCCGCCATCGGCCAATGAAGTTTGAGCACCTATGAGACGAGGTTAACGAAAGCCGATCGGAACGAAACTCGATGGGCATGTTCGACTCATGGCCCAAGTGGTCTGTAAGAGTTTTGAAAAAAATCGGCCACTAGTTGGCGCTAACGAGTTCTACGGCTCTGTAATCACGTGGTGGTGCACATATTCCCACAAAATGCATATCATTTGATAGATCTCCTCATGCTGAACAACTTTGCCTCTAGAACTATTGCTGTCAATCAAACCGTTCATTAAATATTCACGAATATGTTAAAAACCTACTTTTGCGAACTAGTCCCTGGTTTTTCGCCCGATCGGAACCAGACCAGTCTAGGACAATTCTCTGGACTCTCTAGATCAATAATTATCAAAAAAAAGTTGAACTTTGCGCTTTGGTTCACTGTAACAGGGTCATTTAGAAAATGGACGTGTCAAAACACACTCAAAAGCCTATAAATCATAAATAAAAACTCAGAACTTCACAAAAATTGGTACGCATATGTGACATAACATCATGAACAAGCATGCAAAGTTTTATGGAGATCGGACAATAGGTGGCGCTATAACTGTTGAAAAGCTTTAAAACCATGTATTTCCTATGGTAAATTGCCTGTATTGGCTGTAAATGGTCTTTTCCATCTATTACGTCAGTGTTTAAATGTATGCTAAATAAAACTTAATGTCTTTTGATGCTGTTGTGCTTAACGGCCTTAAAGGCCTTAACTGCTTGAACACCGCTAAATGCTGCTTGCAGCTTTAATTATTATTATTATTATTATTATTATTTTCCCCTAAAACGCATCGTGCAGCCCAAACCGTAAGGGCTGGAGCTCTGAAACTTTGTCAAATGGTAGTACAAAAATCGAGGAGAGGTTATCAAAGTATGACCCCAATTGGCCCATAGGTGGCGCTATAGCAATCAATTGCGCGTAACTGCTCATAACTCCTAAACCGTAAGGCGTAGCCTCAAGTGTCTTATATCATTGGAAAGCTGGACTCTTGACTTAAAAAACGTATATCTCCGATTTCATTTCCGGTATGCAAATTTTTCCGCCATTTTGAAATTTGTCAAAAACCTACTTTTGCAAACTAGTCCCTGGTTTTTTGCACAATCGGAACCAAACCAGTGCAGAAATGTTCTCTGGAGTCTGAATATCAATAATTATCGAAAAAAAGTTGAAATTTCGATAACCTGTCGCTAGGGGGCGCAAAATGAAAGTTGTGGGAGGAGCCTATTTTACTAAAACGGCTATAACTCCAGAAGTAAATGAGATATCTTCACCAAACTTGGCACACATGTGTATGAGGACAGTCTGGGGTCACAGTAAAAAAACCGCATCGATTTAACACTAGGTGGCGTTATAACATTAAAAAAACATAAAAAGGGGTGTGGCCACGTGACCGTTAGTCCGATTGACTTGAAAATTGGTATGCAGTGTCTTGGTCCAAGGCCCCATGTATGTGTAACAGGATATTGGTGTATCTCAAAAAACATGGCCGCCATTGGCCAATGAAGTTTGAGCACCTATGAGACGAGGTTAACGGAGGCCGATCGGAACGAAACTCGATGGGCATGTTCGACTCATGGCCGAAGAGGCCTGTAAGAGTTTTGAAAGAAATCGGCCACTAGTTGGCGCTACCGAGTTTTACGGCTCTGTAATCACGTGGTGTTGCACATATCCCCACAAAATGCATATCATTTGATAGATCTCCTCATGCTGAACAACTTTGCCTCTATAACCATTGCTGTCAATCAAACCGTTCATTAAATATTCACGAATATGTTAAAACCCTACTTTTGCGAACTAGTCCCTGGTTTTTTGCCCGATTGGAACCAGACCAGTCTAGGACAATTCTCTGGGCTCTCTAGATCAATAATTATCGAAAAAAAGTTGAACTTTGCACTTTGGTTTGCTATAACAGGGTCATTTATTAAAAGGGGTGTGTCAAAACACACTCAAACGCCTATAAATCATAAATAAAAACTCAGAACTTCACAAAAATTGGTGAGCATATGTGACATAACATCATGAACAAGCATGCAAAGTTTTATGGAGATCGGACAATAGGTGGCGCTATAACTGTTGAAAAGCTTTAAAACCATGTATTTCCTATGGTAAATTGCCTGTATTGGCTGTAAATGGTCTTTTCCATCTATTATGTCAGTGTTTAAATGTATGCTAAATAAAACTTAATATCTTTTGATGCTTTTGTGCTTAACGGCCTTAAAGGCCTTAACTGCTTGAACACCGCTAAATGCTGCTTGTTATTAGGTGTTCAAGCACGAAGTGCTGAAAACCTATTGTATTCGTTCCGATTTTTAGGTGTTCAAGCACGAAGTGCTGAAAACCTATTGTAATTGTACTGATTTTTATTATTAGGTGTTCAAGCACGAAGTGCTGAAAACCTATTGTAATTGTACTGATTTTTAGGTGTTCAAGCACGAAGTGCTGAAAACCTATTGTATTTGTAAGGATTTTTATTATTATTATTATTCTGCCGTAAAACGCATCGTGCAGACCAAACCGTAAGAGCTAGAGACTTGATATTTGGGATTAAGGTAGCACAGAAATCGAGGAGAGGTTATCAAAATATGACCCCAATTGGCCCATAGGTGGCGCTATAGCAATCAATTGCGCGTAACTGCTCATAACTCCTAAACCGTAAGGCGTAGCCTCAAGTGTCTTATATCATTGGAAAGCTGGACTCTTGACTTAAAAAACGTATATCTCCGATTTCATTTCCGGTATGCAAATTTTTCCGCCATTTTGAAATTTGTCAAAAAACTACTTTTGCGAACTAGTCCCTGGTTTTTTGCACAATCGGAACCAAACCAGTGCAGAAATGTTCTCTGGAGTCTGAATATCAATAATTATCGAAAAAAAGTTGAAATTTCGATAACCTGTCGCTAGGGGGCGGAAAATGAACGTTGTGGGAGGAGCCTATTTTACTAAAACGGCTATAACTCCAGAAGTAAATGAGATATCTTCACCAAACTTGGCACACATGTGTATAAGGACAGTCTGGGGTCACAGTAAAAAAACCGCGTCGATTTAACACTAGGTGGCGCTATAACATTAAAAAAACATAAAAAGGGGTGTGGCCACGTGACCGTTAGTCCGATTGACTTGAAAATTGGTATGCAGTGTCTTGGTCCAAGGCCCCATGTATGTGTAAAAGGATATTGGTGTATCTCAAAAAACATGGCCGCCATTGGCCAATGAAGTTTGAGCACCTATGAGACGAGGTTAACGGAGGCCGATCGGAACGAAACTCGATGGGCATGTTCGACTCATGGCCGAAGAGGCCTGTAAGAGTTTTGAAAGAAATCGGCCACTAGTTGGCGCTACCGAGTTTTACGGCTCTGTAATCACGTGGTGTTGCACATATCCCCACAAAATGCATATCATTTGATAGATCTCCTCATGCTGAACAACTTTGCCTCTATAACCATTGCTGTCAATCAAACCGTTCATTAAATATTCACGAATATGTTAAAAACCTACTTTTGCGAACTAGTCCCTGGTTTTTCGCCCGATCGGAACCAGACCAGTCTAGGACAATTCTCTGGACTCTCTAGATCAATAATTATTGAAAAAAAGTTGAACTTTGCCCTTTGGTTTGCTATAACAGGGTCATTACAAAAAGGGGCGTGTCAAAACATACTCAAAAGCCTATAAATCATAAATGAAAACTCAGAACTTCACAAAAATTGGTGAGCATATGTGACATAACATCATGAACAAGCATGCAAAGTTTTATGGAGATCGGACAATAGGTGGCGTTATAACTGTTGAAAAGCTTTAAAACCATGTATTTCCTATGGTAAATTGCCTGTATTTGCTGTAAATGGTATGTTCCATCTATGATCTTATAATCTTTATATTATAATGTTCAAAATCAGTGCAGTACAATTCTCTGGACTCTCTAGATCAATAATCATCAGAAAAGGTATAATTTCTTCATTTGAATGGCTATAATAGGGTGTAAGTTGGATGGCTATAACAGCTATAATAGCTTGGATGGCTATAACAGGCAATAAGTGTTATTTCATCATACTACTACCTAATATTGTTATATATAATTCATATTTAGACTTTATAAAATCATTAGTTTAACATTTACAATCACATTTTGTCCAAATTCATCTATTGCTCTGTACTCTCTAGATCAATAATTATCAGAAAAGGTATAACTTCATCATTTGGATGGTCCCCGAAAGCCTATATCTCTTTAATGAATGCTCAGATCTTCTTAAAAACATGTCAGAATATGTGACTCTAAAGAAGATAAGAATTAATGCATCTATGACAGTTAAAAAGGAGAAAATTATAAAAAAACAAATGGCATATTAACCCAATAAGTGGTATACTACTGCCCCCTGCTGTTTAAAATAGTCATTTTGTCATGATTCTAACTAATATTATTCTATAATTCTAATTTAGACTTGATAAAATCACTATTTTAATATTTACACTCACATTTTGTCAATTCATCTATTGCAGAATTACTATTGGCAGTTGTATCACAGCAATAGATGTACAATTCATCTATTGCTCTGTACTCTCTAGATCAATAATTATCAGAAAAGGTATAACTTCTTCATTTGGATGGTCCCCGAAAGCCTATATCTCTTCAATGAATGCTCAGATCTTCTTAAAAACATGTCAGAACATGTGACTCTAAAGAAGATAAGAAATAATGCATCTATGACAGTTAAAAAGGAGAAAATGATCAAAAACAAATGGCATATTAACCCAATAAGTGGTATATTACTGCCCCCTGCTGTTTAAAATAGTCATTTTGTCATGATTCTAACTAATATTATTCTATAATTGTAATTTAGACTTGATAAAATCACTATTTTAACATTTACACTCACATTTTGTCAATTCATCTATTGCAGAATTACTATTGACAGTTGTATCACAGTTACAAATGGGAATCCTAAAGTGAAAGTAAAAACGTTGTCCGCCATTTAGGCCACGCCCCCCAAGTACAAATTCACTCATAACTCGAAAACAGAAAGTCACTGCGCGCTCAAATTTTGATGGTAAGGTCCTCTCGGGAATCTTGATCGAAATCTATCGTCGCGGGGCTCGGGAGCGCCCCCCCCCCCCCCCCCCCCCCACGGATCGCTAATCCGTGAGACCTCCGACTTGGAACGGCTGTAACTCCCGATCTAGACCGCCTAGATTCTTGAGGGAGAGCTTGTTGGAAAGGGCCCGTCCTCGTCTAGCTTCGATTCGAGTATGGTGCGATTTGGCCTGGGCATTCCCGAGATATAAGCCCACAAAGATATGCATTTCAACGGACATTACTCTCGGACCCATTGACCCAGTAACACCGGGATGGTCTTGTTCAACAGGGCTCCTCGAACACTAAGTTCTGAGTTTCAGATTTTTTCACTTTCTCGTTCCCGAGATATAAGTGAAAAACCAAATTTCCTGTCATTCATTTCAACCGTTTATGTAGGCTGTAAAACCGATGTTGTCCACTAGAGGGAGCAACAGCATTAGAATTCTTTAATCTTTTTAACCAGATTTCAGCAATGGCTAACAAACAAATGCTTAAAGATATTTATTATGTTGGAAATAATATTTATAATAAATAATATAATATTAAATAATGATTTATTAGAAAGTTTAATATTTTTACATCACAAATAAACATCTGAAATGCCTAACACTAGAAGTGCCAGAATTCCATAACTACTAGAACTGCCACAAGCGGTCATTTTGACCGTTAGATTGCAATCTCTATATCTTTAATGATAAATACCCAATTGAGAGATTAATGCATTTATTGTATTAGGATATCTTTTAAAAACAAAACACTAAACTGTACATTTAAAAAAGTTTAATTATACATTTATAAATATAGTAGCCCGTAATTATCGCATATTCAGAACAGATAGGCCTAGCTACATTTCCATATTCAACATAACTCAGAAGATAATAACAACTAAAAGTATCTTATTTAGATATTCTTTTGACAGTGAGAGAGACAATGTCACGGTTTATGAATTCGCTGTCTCCTTTCTCGTCTTGTTGTGTGTGTGTGTGTGTGTGTGTGTGTGTGTGTGTGTGTGTGTGTGTGTCATTGCAGCTGATCAGCATGCCCGCTCTGATCAACGCGCCAGCTGCAACTGATCAGCATTCGACCCTTTTTAGTGTTACTGTTGTCGCCTAGTCTTTGTCAGATCGTTGTAGATTTTTCCTGCGTGTTTGTTCCCTGCCTGTATCCCTTTTCCGTGTGTTATCCCGTGTTCAGCACTCCATGGTTCTACACGCAGCGTCCCTGTGCTGCCAAGGGCTTCATACCGGACATTTACACACCTTAACTCTCCCAGCATCTGACCAGCTCTCAATAAACATATCTGTCATTTTGCAATTGAATCTTCTGATTATTTCCTAATACACAAAGGTCAACCGCGAGAAATGTAACAAAAGAATACCGCGAAATTCAGTGCGGTCAATATGACCGTCTATGGCGAAATAGGTAAATATGTTCATTTGTTTTTTTGCCTTATGTGTAATTTATATTAAAAACATTTTAAATGAAAATACAGACACTTTTAGGAAAAGTCAGGTACGAGCAGGATTTTATTTATTTTTTCAACAAAGTTATTGCAGATATAAAATTCAAAACGATCAAAATGACCGCCGTGGCCGTTCTAGTGTTAAGGACCACAAAAAGAGACTTTCACAATATCATAACCCAAAATTGTGTGTGTGTGTGTGTGTGTGTGTAAGCATGCATAATGGAATTCACATTGAAAGACTGGTTGGCTTTAGTGTACAATACTGATTAAACCAAGTAGTTCAAAATAAAAGTGGTACTATAGCAATAAGTGGTCTTCTACTACCCTCTGCTGGACATTATACTTATTATTAGTCTTTTCACATGTGCTTTTGCATTCATATATTTAGACACTAAAAAATAACCTTATGTGACAATTACTATAATAACACAATCATATTTTGTCTTTCAATTCACTTTACTGTTCTGAAGCTTCATATAATTGCTAACAACGTGGTAAATCATAGTAAATCATGCTACAATCCTGCTTAATCATTCTAGAATGTGGTATATTATGATAAATTATTGTGTAACATTCGGTCACAACAAGGTAACATCAAGGTAAACTAAGACAAATCATTTACATTTACATTTACATTTAGTCATTTAGCAGACGCTTTTATCCAAAGCGACTTACAACTGAGGACTAAACCAAGCGAGTCATCGTGAATAGACAAAAACAACGCAAGAAGTGCTCAAAATACAAAGTTCAGACATTGCTCGGAGTAGCATAAGCCAGATAAGCAAGGATTTAAGGAAAAGGAAAGAATTTACAATTTTTTTATGTTTAAGTGCTCACGGAAGAGATGAGTTTTTGTCTTTTGAATGCTGTCCGGGATTCTGCATTCCGGATGAGGGTGGCCAGATCATTCCTGAAATATGAATCCTGAAGGACAATTGCAGTAAACATTTCTTTTTTCCATCACATAGTTCAAATATCTGTATCTACAACAGAATGTGTGTGTGTAGTCCTAGGT
Source organism: Tiaroga cobitis (assembly GCA_030578255.1). NCBI lineage: Eukaryota > Metazoa > Chordata > Actinopteri > Cypriniformes > Leuciscidae > Tiaroga > Tiaroga cobitis. Next base: position 23,438,479 of record CM060591.1, read on the forward strand.
TTCTAAATAAATGCTGAATAATCTGATTAATACTTTAAAAACACATTATGTGAAATGCTTATAGACCATTAAAGTATATTTTCATGACACATCCCAATAGCATTGAAAACCACAACAACAACAACATTTGTCTTTATTTGTGTGTGTGTGTGTGTGTGTGTGTGAGAAAGAGAGAGCATAATGTCTAAATATGAGTGCAAAAGCACCTGTGAAAAGACTTTATTAAATAAGTATAATGTCCAGCAGAGGGCAGTAGAAGACCACTTATTGGCTCACTTTCATTTTGACAGACTTGATTTTCACCAGTATTCTGTTTTTCCTTATTAACTATTATAAAACAATCATATTTCGTCAGAGTTTATCACTTCATTTGTTCTGATGCTTCACACAATAGCTAGCAACGTAGTAAATCACGATAGAAACATGGTAAATCATTGTAAACAATACAATTACATGGTGTATCATGGCAAATCATGCTACAATCCTGCGGTAAATCATTCTAGAATGTGGTATATCATGGTAAATCATCCTATAACATGGTAAATCATGCAAGAATCATATTAAATCATACTAGAATATGTTCAATTGTGGTAAATCATGCTAGAACAGGGTAAATCATGGTGAATCATACTAGAACTTGGTATATCAAGGTAAACTATGGTATATCATGCTAGATTCATGGTAAACTATACTGGAAAATTGTAAATAATGAAAAATCACACTGAAATGTGGTATATCATGGTAAATCATGCTAAAACATGGTCTATTCTATCTATGATCTCAGTGGTTAAATGCTTGCTACATACAACTTAATGTCTTTTGATGCTTTTGTGCTTAACGGCCTTAAAGGCCTTAACTGCTTGAACACCGCTAAATGCTGCTTGCAGCTTTAATTATTATTATTATTATTATTATTATTATTCTTCTGCCGTAAAACGCATCGTGCAGACCAAACCGTAAGTGCTAGAGACTTGAAACTTTGTCAGATGGTAGTACAAAAATCGAGGAGAGGTTATCAAATTATGAGCCCGATTGGCCCATAGGTGGCGCTATAGCAACCAATTGCGCGAAACTGCTCATAACTCCTAAACCGTATGTCGTAGACTCAAGTGTCTTATATCATTGGAAAGCTGAAGACCTGGAGAACAAAACGTATATCTCCGATTTCATTTCCGCCATGATAGATTTTCCGCCATTTTGAATTTTGTCAAAAAACGACTTTTGCGAACTAGTCCCTGGTTTTTTGCCCGATCGGAACCAAACCAGTGCAGAAATGTTCTCTGGAGTCTGAATATCAATAATTATCGAAAAAAAGTTGAATTTTCGATTCAGGGTTGCTAGGGGGCGCAAAATGAACGTTGTGGGAGGAGCCTATTTTACTAAAACGGCTATAACTCCAGAAGTAAATGAGATAAGTTGACCAAACTTGGCACACATGTGTATAAGGACAGTCTGAGGTCACAGTAAAAAAATCGCATCGATTGAGCTCTAGGTGGCGCTATAACATGAAAAAAACATATGGCCACCTAGTGGTTTGTCCGATTGACTTGAAAATTGGTATGCAGTGTCTTGGTCCAAGGCCCCATGTATGTATATGAGGACATTGGCGTATCTCAAAAAACATGGCCGCCATCGGCCAATGAAGTTTGAGCACCTATGAGACGAGGTTAACGAAAGCCGATCGGAACGAAACTCGATGGGCATGTTCGACTCATGGCCCAAGTGGTCTGTAAGAGTTTTGAAAAAAATCGGCCACTAGTTGGCGCTAACGAGTTCTACGGCTCTGTAATCAAGTGGTGGTGCACATATTCCCACAAAAGGCATATCATTTGATAGATCTCCTCATGTTGAACAACTTTGCCTCTAGAACCATTGCTGTCAATCAAACCGTTCATTAAATATTCACAAATATGTTAAAAACCTACTTTTGCAAACTAGTCCCTGGTTTTTCGCCCGATCGGAACCAGACCAGTCTAGGACAATTCTCTGGACTCTCTAGATCAATAATTATCAAAAAAAAGTTGAACTTTGCGCTTTGGTTCACTGTAACAGGGTCATTTAGAAAATGGACGTGTCAAAACACACTCAAAAGCCTATAAATCATAAATAAAAACTCAGAACTTCACAAAAATTGGTACGCATATGTGACATAACATCATGAACAAGCATGCAAAGTTTTATGGAGATCGGACAATAGGTGGCGCTATAACTGTTGAAAAGCTTTAAAACCATCTATTTCCTATGGTAAATTGCCTGTATTGGCTGTAAATGGTCTTTTCCATCTATTACGTCAGTGTTTAAATGTATGCTAAATAAAACTTAATGTCTTTTGATGCTTTTGTGCTTAACGGCCTTAAAGGCCTTAACTGCTTGAACACCGCTAAATGCTGCTTGCAGCTTTAATTAGGTGTTCAAGCACGAAGTGCTGAAAACCTATTGTAATTGCTATTTGAAAAAAAAAAAAAACCTAAAACGCATCGTGCAGCCCAAACCGTAAGGCCTAGAGACTTGAAACCTGGCCAGGTGCTAGGGCCTCAGTTTGGGGAGAACCTATCAGAGCATGACCCCGATTGGCCCATAGGTGGCGCTACAGCAACCAAAAGTACTAAATTGCTCATATCTCCTAGACCGTTTGACTTAGAATCAAGCTTTTTGCACCACTGTGTTCCTTGGCTCAAGATGGACAAGATGTATATCTCGGATTCTCGATTTGAGCAAAAAAAAATTTGTTATGGCCAATTCTGTCCAAAACCTACTTTTGCGAACTAGTCCGTGGTTTTTTGCCTGATCGGAACCAGACCAGTCTAGGACAATTCTATGGACTCTCTAGATCAATAATTATCAAAAAAAAGTTGAACTTTGCCCTTTGGTTCACTGTAACAGGGTCATTTAGTAAAGGGGGCGTGTCAAAATACACTCAAAAGCCTATAAATCATAAATAAAAACTCAGAACTTCACAAAAATTGATGAGCACATGTGTCATAACATGGTGAAGAAGCATGCAGAGTTTCATGGAGATCGGACCATAGGTTGCGCTATAACTGTCAAAAAGGTCCCCTATTATTAGGTGTTCAAGCACGAAGTGCTGAAAACCTATTGTAATTGCTATTTGAAAAAAAAAAAAAACCTAAAACGCATCGTGCAGCCCAAACCGTAAGGCCTAGAGACTTGAAACCTGGCCAGGTGCTAGGGCCTCAGTTTGGGGAGAACCTATCAGAGCATGACCCCGATTGGCCCATAGGTGGCGCTACAGCAACCAAAAGTACTAAATTGCTCATATCTCCTAGACCGTTTGACTTAGAATCAAGCTTTTTGCACCACTGTGTTCCTTGGCTCAAGATGGACAAGATGTATATCTCGGATTCTCGATTTGAGCAAAAAAAAATTTGTTATGGCCAATTCTGTCCAAAACCTACTTTTGCGAACTAGTCCGTGGTTTTTTGCCTGATCGGAACCAGACCAGTCTAGGACAATTCTATGGACTCTCTAGATCAATAATTATCAAAAAAAAGTTGAACTTTGCCCTTTGGTTCACTGTAACAGGGTCATTTAGTAAAGGGGGCGTGTCAAAATACACTCAAAAGCCTATAAATCATAAATAAAAACTCAGAACTTCACAAAAATTGATGAGCACATGTGTCATAACATGGTGAAGAAGCATGCAGAGTTTCATGGAGATCGGACCATAGGTTGCGCTATAACTGTCAAAAAGGTCCCCTATTATTAGGTGTTCAAGCACGAAGTGCTGAAAACCTATTGTAATTGCTATTTGAAAAAAAAAAAAAACCTAAAACGCATCGTGCAGCCCAAACCGTAAGGCCTAGAGACTTGAAACCTGGCCAGGTGCTAGGGCCTCAGTTTGGGGAGAACCTATCAGAGCATGACCCCGATTGGCCCATAGGTGGCGCTACAGCAACCAAAAGTACTAAATTGCTCATATCTCCTAGACCGTTTGACTTAGAATCAAGCTTTTTGCACCACTGTGTTCCTTGGCTCAAGATGGACAAGATGTATATCTCGGATTCTCGATTTGAGCAAAAAAAAATTTGTTATGGCCAATTCTGTCCAAAACCTACTTTTGCGAACTAGTCCGTGGTTTTTTGCCTGATCGGAACCAGACCAGTCTAGGACAATTCTATGGACTCTCTAGATCAATAATTATCAAAAAAAAGTTGAACTTTGCCCTTTGGTTCACTGTAACAGGGTCATTTAGTAAAGGGGGCGTGTCAAAATACACTCAAAAGCCTATAAATCATAAATAAAAACTCAGAACTTCACAAAAATTGATGAGCACATGTGTCATAACATGGTGAAGAAGCATGCAGAGTTTCATGGAGATCGGACCATAGGTTGCGCTATAACTGTCAAAAAGGTCCCCTATTATTAGGTGTTCAAGCACGAAGTGCTGAAAACCTATTGTAATTGCTATTTGAAAAAAAAAAAAAACCTAAAACGCATCGTGCAGCCCAAACCGTAAGGCCTAGAGACTTGAAACCTGGCCAGGTGCTAGGGCCTCAGTTTGGGGAGAACCTATCAGAGCATGACCCCGATTGGCCCATAGGTGGCGCTACAGCAACCAAAAGTACTAAATTGCTCATATCTCCTAGACCGTTTGACTTAGAATCAAGCTTTTTGCACCACTGTGTTCCTTGGCTCAAGATGGACAAGATGTATATCTCGGATTCTCGATTTGAGCAAAAAAAAATTTGTTATGGCCAATTCTGTCCAAAACCTACTTTTGCGAACTAGTCCGTGGTTTTTTGCCTGATCGGAACCAGACCAGTCTAGGACAATTCTATGGACTCTCTAGATCAATAATTATCAAAAAAAAGTTGAACTTTGCCCTTTGGTTCACTGTAACAGGGTCATTTAGTAAAGGGGGCGTGTCAAAATACACTCAAAAGCCTATAAATCATAAATAAAAACTCAGAACTTCACAAAAATTGATGAGCACATGTGTCATAACATGGTGAAGAAGCATGCAGAGTTTCATGGAGATCGGACCATAGGTTGCGCTATAACTGTCAAAAAGGTCCCCTATTATTAGGTGTTCAAGCACGAAGTGCTGAAAACCTATTGTAATTGCTATTTGAAAAAAAAAAAAAACCTAAAACGCATCGTGCAGCCCAAACCGTAAGGCCTAGAGACTTGAAACCTGGCCAGGTGCTAGGGCCTCAGTTTGGGGAGAACCTATCAGAGCATGACCCCGATTGGCCCATAGGTGGCGCTACAGCAACCAAAAGTACTAAATTGCTCATATCTCCTAGACCGTTTGACTTAGAATCAAGCTTTTTGCACCACTGTGTTCCTTGGCTCAAGATGGACAAGATGTATATCTCGGATTCTCGATTTGAGCAAAAAAAAATTTGTTATGGCCAATTCTGTCCAAAACCTACTTTTGCGAACTAGTCCGTGGTTTTTTGCCTGATCGGAACCAGACCAGTCTAGGACAATTCTATGGACTCTCTAGATCAATAATTATCAAAAAAAAGTTGAACTTTGCCCTTTGGTTCACTGTAACAGGGTCATTTAGTAAAGGGGGCGTGTCAAAATACACTCAAAAGCCTATAAATCATAAATAAAAACTCAGAACTTCACAAAAATTGATGAGCACATGTGTCATAACATGGTGAAGAAGCATGCAGAGTTTCATGGAGATCGGACCATAGGTTGCGCTATAACTGTCAAAAAGGTCCCCTATTATTAGGTGTTCAAGCACGAAGTGCTGAAAACCTATTGTAATTGCTATTTGAAAAAAAAAAAAAACCTAAAACGCATCGTGCAGCCCAAACCGTAAGGCCTAGAGACTTGAAACCTGGCCAGGTGCTAGGGCCTCAGTTTGGGGAGAACCTATCAGAGCATGACCCCGATTGGCCCATAGGTGGCGCTACAGCAACCAAAAGTACTAAATTGCTCATATCTCCTAGACCGTTTGACTTAGAATCAAGCTTTTTGCACCACTGTGTTCCTTGGCTCAAGATGGACAAGATGTATATCTCGGATTCTCGATTTGAGCAAAAAAAAATTTGTTATGGCCAATTCTGTCCAAAACCTACTTTTGCGAACTAGTCCGTGGTTTTTTGCCTGATCGGAACCAGACCAGTCTAGGACAATTCTATGGACTCTCTAGATCAATAATTATCAAAAAAAAGTTGAACTTTGCCCTTTGGTTCACTGTAACAGGGTCATTTAGTAAAGGGGGCGTGTCAAAATACACTCAAAAGCCTATAAATCATAAATAAAAACTCAGAACTTCACAAAAATTGATGAGCACATGTGTCATAACATGGTGAAGAAGCATGCAGAGTTTCATGGAGATCGGACCATAGGTTGCGCTATAACTGTCAAAAAGGTCCCCTATTATTAGGTGTTCAAGCACGAAGTGCTGAAAACCTATTGTAATTGCTATTTGAAAAAAAAAAAAAACCTAAAACGCATCGTGCAGCCCAAACCGTAAGGCCTAGAGACTTGAAACCTGGCCAGGTGCTAGGGCCTCAGTTTGGGGAGAACCTATCAGAGCATGACCCCGATTGGCCCATAGGTGGCGCTACAGCAACCAAAAGTACTAAATTGCTCATATCTCCTAGACCGTTTGACTTAGAATCAAGCTTTTTGCACCACTGTGTTCCTTGGCTCAAGATGGACAAGATGTATATCTCGGATTCTCGATTTGAGCAAAAAAAAATTTGTTATGGCCAATTCTGTCCAAAACCTACTTTTGCGAACTAGTCCGTGGTTTTTTGCCTGATCGGAACCAGACCAGTCTAGGACAATTCTATGGACTCTCTAGATCAATAATTATCAAAAAAAAGTTGAACTTTGCCCTTTGGTTCACTGTAACAGGGTCATTTAGTAAAGGGGGCGTGTCAAAATACACTCAAAAGCCTATAAATCATAAATAAAAACTCAGAACTTCACAAAAATTGATGAGCACATGTGTCATAACATGGTGAAGAAGCATGCAGAGTTTCATGGAGATCGGACCATAGGTTGCGCTATAACTGTCAAAAAGGTCCCCTATTATTAGGTGTTCAAGCACGAAGTGCTGAAAACCTATTGTAATTGCTATTTGAAAAAAAAAAAAAACCTAAAACGCATCGTGCAGCCCAAACCGTAAGGCCTAGAGACTTGAAACCTGGCCAGGTGCTAGGGCCTCAGTTTGGGGAGAACCTATCAGAGCATGACCCCGATTGGCCCATAGGTGGCGCTACAGCAACCAAAAGTACTAAATTGCTCATATCTCCTAGACCGTTTGACTTAGAATCAAGCTTTTTGCACCACTGTGTTCCTTGGCTCAAGATGGACAAGATGTATATCTCGGATTCTCGATTTGAGCAAAAAAAAATTTGTTATGGCTAGGCATGTGCCGGTATCAAATTTTCATGCTGCGATTAATTGATTGAGCTTTTATCACGGTATACGGTATTATCACGATATTTTAATTGCACAAGAGAAACAGACGGATTGGGGGTATCTAAAAAAAACTTGCATCACAATGTGTAATTGTGATTGTCAAAACATTAATTTTATTTTTTAGTGACAACATGTTATAATGTTTACATGGTTACTGAGGCTACTGTTTGTATTATTGCTTAACACAATTTTCATGATTTCAATTAAATTCTTGGATTTAATTTCAATCTTGATTCAATATTGACTCATTTGGATAAATATTAGGTAGGTTACAGTAGATAGCCTGCATTTAAATGTTTCTCAAAAAATATATCTCACATAATGCTGTAAACATACAGAGAGAAATTAAATATAATGCATACAATATAAATATAATAATAATATAAATATAAAAATGTAATATATGCCGTAATTTTCATTATAATAACAATTATATAATGACAAGTACATATATTAAAATATGTAATATATTGCACATATTTAGCAAAATACTCCTCTCTATAGCTATTTTCTTATAGTCAACTAACATTAAATGGCTTTCCTGAGGTAAATGTAACGTTCTGTGACATAATTGTTCTCCTGCAGTGTTATTGACCTCGGTTGAAAAACACTGATTGATCGAAAGTACGTACCTTTCGGTGGGTTGTACTGTATCTTTAATAAAAAGTAACAGATGATCGGTTTACTTGATCTGAGGCGCGCGATCTGTCACGTCACATTTACAAGCACCCAAAACAGTATTTATTGTCTGAATTTCGTTATAAAACCTGAGAGCTGATATTTTTTCATAACAAAAGTAACCTGCTCTGTCTAGTCTGTCGGTGTCAGTGTCCTCTTTGCTCCGCGATTTTTCTCTGGGTGAGAAAATGGATGTGTGGCGCGAGACCGTGTGAAAGTTTCAATTGCGTGAGTCTCAAGCTGAATGCGTGAGAGTTGGCAGCCATGTGGGGGATAAATAGTCGGCAGCGTTCCTCCTTCCGCCGTGCTTCTACTCCATGTGAGGATTGTTTACATTAGACTAGAGTGCGCACTGCATGCACACAGTGCTTATACATGTGATGTGGGGATTGTTTACATCAAAGTGCGCACGTGTTTTGCGCTGCATACGCATTGTTTTTTAAGCGGTTGATGGAAAATAAGCTGATTTTTAGAAAAATCTCAATTCGGATCTATTATTTTTCACGGTATTTCGAAGTCCCCGCGATAACAATATCGTGCATATTCATTACCGCGATTTATCGCATTACCGAATACCGGCACATGTCTAGTTATGGCCAATTCTGTCCAAAACCTACTTTTGCGAACTAGTCCGTGGTTTTTTGCCTGATCGGAACCAGACCAGTCTAGGACAATTCTATGGACTCTCTAGATCAATAATTATCAAAAAAAAGTTGAACTTTGCCCTTTGGTTCACTGTAACAGGGTCATTTAGTAAAGGGGGCGTGTCAAAATACACTCAAAAGCCTATAAATCATAAATAAAAACTCAGAACTTCACAAAAATTGATGAGCACATGTGTCATAACATGGTGAAGAAGCATGCAGAGTTTCATGGAGATCGGACCATAGGTTGCGCTATAACTGTCAAAAAGGTCCCCTATTATTAGGTGTTCAAGCACGAAGTGCTGAAAACCTATTGTAATTGCTATTTGAAAAAAAAAAAAAACCTAAAACGCATCGTGCAGCCCAAACCGTAAGGCCTAGAGACTTGAAACCTGGCCAGGTGCTAGGGCCTCAGTTTGGGGAGAACCTATCAGAGCATGACCCCGATTGGCCCATAGGTGGCGCTACAGCAACCAAAAGTACTAAATTGCTCATATCTCCTAGACCGTTTGACTTAGAATCAAGCTTTTTGCACCACTGTGTTCCTTGGCTCAAGATGGACAAGATGTATATCTCGGATTCTCGATTTGAGCAAAAAAAAATTTGTTATGGCCAATTCTGTCCAAAACCTACTTTTGCGAACTAGTCCGTGGTTTTTTGCCTGATCGGAACCAGACCAGTCTAGGACAATTCTATGGACTCTCTAGATCAATAATTATCAAAAAAAAGTTGAACTTTGCCCTTTGGTTCACTGTAACAGGGTCATTTAGTAAAGGGGGCGTGTCAAAATACACTCAAAAGCCTATAAATCATAAATAAAAACTCAGAACTTCACAAAAATTGATGAGCACATGTGTCATAACATGGTGAAGAAGCATGCAGAGTTTCATGGAGATCGGACCATAGGTTGCGCTATAACTGTCAAAAAGGTCCCCTATTATTAGGTGTTCAAGCACGAAGTGCTGAAAACCTATTGTAATTGCTATTTGAAAAAAAAAAAAAACCTAAAACGCATCGTGCAGCCCAAACCGTAAGGCCTAGAGACTTGAAACCTGGCCAGGTGCTAGGGCCTCAGTTTGGGGAGAACCTATCAGAGCATGACCCCGATTGGCCCATAGGTGGCGCTACAGCAACCAAAAGTACTAAATTGCTCATATCTCCTAGACCGTTTGACTTAGAATCAAGCTTTTTGCACCACTGTGTTCCTTGGCTCAAGATGGACAAGATGTATATCTCGGATTCTCGATTTGAGCAAAAAAAAATTTGTTATGGCCAATTCTGTCCAAAACCTACTTTTGCGAACTAGTCCGTGGTTTTTTGCCTGATCGGAACCAGACCAGTCTAGGACAATTCTATGGACTCTCTAGATCAATAATTATCAAAAAAAAGTTGAACTTTGCCCTTTGGTTCACTGTAACAGGGTCATTTAGTAAAGGGGGCGTGTCAAAATACACTCAAAAGCCTATAAATCATAAATAAAAACTCAGAACTTCACAAAAATTGATGAGCACATGTGTCATAACATGGTGAAGAAGCATGCAGAGTTTCATGGAGATCGGACCATAGGTTGCGCTATAACTGTCAAAAAGGTCCCCTATTATTAGGTGTTCAAGCACGAAGTGCTGAAAACCTATTGTAATTGCTATTTGAAAAAAAAAAAAAACCTAAAACGCATCGTGCAGCCCAAACCGTAAGGCCTAGAGACTTGAAACCTGGCCAGGTGCTAGGGCCTCAGTTTGGGGAGAACCTATCAGAGCATGACCCCGATTGGCCCATAGGTGGCGCTACAGCAACCAAAAGTACTAAATTGCTCATATCTCCTAGACCGTTTGACTTAGAATCAAGCTTTTTGCACCACTGTGTTCCTTGGCTCAAGATGGACAAGATGTATATCTCGGATTCTCGATTTGAGCAAAAAAAAATTTGTTATGGCCAATTCTGTCCAAAACCTACTTTTGCGAACTAGTCCGTGGTTTTTTGCCTGATCGGAACCAGACCAGTCTAGGACAATTCTATGGACTCTCTAGATCAATAATTATCAAAAAAAAGTTGAACTTTGCCCTTTGGTTCACTGTAACAGGGTCATTTAGTAAAGGGGGCGTGTCAAAATACACTCAAAAGCCTATAAATCATAAATAAAAACTCAGAACTTCACAAAAATTGATGAGCACATGTGTCATAACATGGTGAAGAAGCATGCAGAGTTTCATGGAGATCGGACCATAGGTTGCGCTATAACTGTCAAAAAGGTCCCCTATTATTAGGTGTTCAAGCACGAAGTGCTGAAAACCTATTGTAATTGCTATTTGAAAAAAAAAAAAAACCTAAAACGCATCGTGCAGCCCAAACCGTAAGGCCTAGAGACTTGAAACCTGGCCAGGTGCTAGGGCCTCAGTTTGGGGAGAACCTATCAGAGCATGACCCCGATTGGCCCATAGGTGGCGCTACAGCAACCAAAAGTACTAAATTGCTCATATCTCCTAGACCGTTTGACTTAGAATCAAGCTTTTTGCACCACTGTGTTCCTTGGCTCAAGATGGACAAGATGTATATCTCGGATTCTCGATTTGAGCAAAAAAAAATTTGTTATGGCCAATTCTGTCCAAAACCTACTTTTGCGAACTAGTCCGTGGTTTTTTGCCTGATCGGAACCAGACCAGTCTAGGACAATTCTATGGACTCTCTAGATCAATAATTATCAAAAAAAAGTTGAACTTTGCCCTTTGGTTCACTGTAACAGGGTCATTTAAAACCATGTAAAATCATGAAAAGCTTTAAAACCATGTATTTCCTATGGTAAATTGCTTGTATTGGCTGTAAATGCTGTTTTCCATCTATTATGTCTGTGGTTAAATGTATGCTAAATAAAACTTAATGTCTTTTGATGCTTTTGTGATTAAAGGCCTGAAAAATCACACAAAAATACTGTATATCATGGTAAATCATGCTAAAGATAGTCTATTCCATCTATAATGGAAATGTTTAAATGCTTGCTACATAAAACATAATGTCTTTTGATGCTTATACGCTTAACTGCCTTAACTGCCTTAACTGCTTGAACACCGCTAAATGCTGCTAGCAGCTTTAATTAGGTGTTCAAGCACGAAGTGCTGAAAACCTATTGTAATTGTACTGATTTTTATTATTATTATTATTATTATTATTCTTCTGCCGTAAAACGCATCGTGCAGACCAAACCGTAAGTGCTAGAGACTTGAAACTTTGTCAGATGGTAGTACAAAAATCGAGGAGAGGTTATCAAATTATGAGCCCGATTGGCCCATAGGTGGCGCTATAGCAACCAATTGCGCGAAACTGCTCATAACTCCTAAACCGTATGTCGTAGACTCAAGTGTCTTATATCATTGGAAAGCTGAAGACCTGGAGAACAAAACGTATATCTCCGATTTCATTTCCGCCATGATAGATTTTCCGCCATTTTGAATTTTGTCAAAAAACGACTTTTGCAAACTAGTCCCTGGTTTTTTGCCCGATCGGAACCAAACCAATGCAGAAATGTTCTCTGGAGTCTGAATATCAATAATTATTGAAAAAAAGTTGAATTTTCGATTCAGGGTTGCTAGGGGGCGCAAAATGAACGTTGTGGGAGGAGCCTATTTTACTAAAACGGCTATAACTCCAGAAGTAAATGAGATAAGTTGACCAAACTTGGCACACATGTGTATAAGGACAGTCTGAGGTCACAGTAAAAAAATCGCATCGATTGAGCTCTAGGTGGCGCTATAACATGAAAAAAACATATGGCCACCTAGTGGTTTGTCCGATTGACTTGAAAATTGGTATGCAGTGTCTTGGTCCAAGGCCCCATGTATGTGCATGAGGAAATTGGCGTATCTCAAAAAACATGGCCGCCATCGGCCAATGAAGTTTGAGCACCTATGAGACGAGGTTAACGAAAGCCGATCGGAACGAAACTCGATGGGCATGTTCGACTCATGGCCCAAGAGGTCTGTAAGAGTTTTGAAAAAAATCGGCCACTAGTTGGCGCTAACGAGTTCTACGGCTCTGTAATCACGTGGTGGTGCACATATTCCCACAAAATGCATATCATTTGATAGATCTCCTCATGCTGAACAACTTTGCCTCTAGAACCATTGCTGTCAATCAAACCGTTCATTAAATATTCACGAATATGTTAAAAACCTACTTTTGCGAACTAGTCCCTGGTTTTTTGCCCGATCGGAACCAGACCAGTCTAGGACAATTCTCTGGACTCTCTAGATCAATAATTATCGAAAAAAAGTTGAACTTTGCCCTTTGGTTTGCTATAACAGGGTCATCAATAAAAAGGGGCGTGTCAAAACACACTCAAAAGCCTATAAATCATAAATAAAAACTCAGAACTTCACAAAAATTGGTGAGCATATGTGACATAACATCATGAACAAGCATGCAAAGTTTTATGGAGATCGGACCATAGGTGGCGCTATAACTGTTGAAAATATTCAAAACCATTCATTTCCTATGGTAAATTGCCTGTATTGGCTGTAAATGGTCCTTTCCATCTATTAGGTCAGTGTTTAAATGTATGCTAAATAAAACTTAATGTCTTTTGATGCTTTTTTGATTAAAGGCCTAAAAAATCACACTAAAATACTGTATATCATGGTAAATCATGCTAAAAATAGTCTATTCCATCAATGATGGAAATATTTAAATGGTTGCTACATAAAACTTAATGTCTTTTGATGCTTATACGCTTAACTGCCTTAACTGCCTTAACTGCTTGAACACCGCTAAATGCTGCTTGCAGCTTTAATTATTATTATTATTATTATTCTTCTGCCGTAAAACGCATCGTGCAGACCAAACCGTAAGTGCTAGAGACTTGAAACTTTGTCAGATGGTAGTACAAAAATCGAGGAGAGGTTATCAAATTATGAGCCCGATTGGCCCATAGGTGGCGCTATAGCAACCAATTGCGCGAAACTGCTCATAACTCCTAAACCGTATGTCGTAGACTCAAGTGTCTTATATCAGTGGAAAGCTGAGGACCTGGAGAACAAAACGTATATCTCCGATTTCATTTCCGCCATGATAGATTTTCCGCCATTTTGAATTTTGTCAAAAAACGACTTTTGCAAACTAGTCCCTGGTTTTTTGCCCGATCGGAACCAAACCAGTGCAGAAATGTTCTCTGGAGTCTGAATATCAATAATTATTGAAAAAAAGTTGAATTTTCGATTCAGGGTTGCTAGGGGGCGCAAAATGAACGTTGTGGGAGGAGCCTATTTTACTAAAACGGCTATAACTCCAGAAGTAAATGAGATAAGTTGACCAAACTTGGCACACATGTGTATAAGGACAGTCTGAGGTCACAGTAAAAAAATCGCATCGATTGAGCTCTAGGTGGCGCTATAACATGAAAAAAACATATGGCCACCTAGTGGTTTGTCCGATTGACTTGAAAATTGGTATGCAGTGTCTTGGTCCAAGGCCCCATGTATGTATATGAGGACATTGGCGTATCTCAAAAAACATGGCCGCCATCGGCCAATGAAGTTTGAGCACCTATGAGACGAGGTTAACGAAAGCCGATCGGAACGAAACTCGATGGGCATGTTCGACTCATGGCCCAAGTGGTCTGTAAGAGTTTTGAAAAAAATCGGCCACTAGTTGGCGCTAACGAGTTCTACGGCTCTGTAATCACGTGGTGGTGCACATATTCCCACAAAATGCATATCATTTGATAGATCTCCTCATGTTGAACATCTTTGCCTCTAGAACCATTGCTGTCAATCAAACCGTTCATTAAATATTCACGAATATGTTAAAAACCTACTTTTGCGAACTAGTCCCTGGTTTTTCGCCCGATCGGAACCAGACCAGTCTAGGACAATTCTCTGGACTCTCTAGATCAATAATTATCAAAAAAAAGTTGAACTTTGCGCTTTGGTTCACTGTAACAGGGTCATTTAGAAAATGAACGTGTCAAAACACACTCAAAAGCCTATAAATCATAAATAAAAACTCAGAACTTCACAAAAATTGGTACGCATATGTGACATAACATCATGAACAAGCATGCAAAGTTTTATGGAGATCGGACAATAGGTGGCGCTATAACTGTTGAAAAGCTTTAAAACCATGTATTTCCTATGGTAAATTGCCTGTATTGGCTGTAAATGGTCTTTTCCATCTATTACGTCAGTGTTTAAATGTATGCTAAATAAAACTTAATGTCTTTTGATGCTGTTGTGCTTAACGGCCTTAAAGGCCTTAACTGCTTGAACACCGCTAAATGCTGCTTGCAGCTTTAATTATTATTATTATTATTATTCTTCTGCCGTAAAACGCATCGTGCAGACCAAACCGTAAGTGCTAGAGACTTGAAACTTTGTCAGATGGTAGTACAAAAATCGAGGAGAGGTTATCAAATTATGAGCCCGATTGGCCCATAGGTGGCGCTATAGCAACCAATTGCGCGAAACTGCTCATAACTCCTAAACCGTATGTCGTAGACTCAAGTGTCTTATATCATTAGAAAGCTGAAGACCTGGAGAACAAAACGTATATCTCCGATTTCATTTCCGCCATGATAGATTTTCCGCCATTTTGAATTTTGTCAAAAAACGACTTTTGCGAACTAGTCCCTGGTTTTTTGCCCGATCGGAACCAAACCAGTGCAGAAATGTTCTCTGTAGTCTGAATATCAATAATTATCGAAAAAAAGTTGAATTTTCGATTCGGGGTCGCTAGGGGGTGCAAAATGAACGTTGTGGGAGGAGCCTATTTTATTAAAACGGCTATAACTCCAGAAGTAAATGAGATAAGTTGACCAAACTTGGCACACATGTGTATAAGGACAGTCTGAGGTCACAGTAAAAAAATCGCATCGATTGAGCTCTAGGTGGCGCTATAACATGAAAAAAACATATGGCCACCTAGTGGTTTGTCCAATTGACTTGAAAATTGGTATGCAGTGTCTTGGTCCAAGGCCCCATGTATGTATATGAGGACATTGGCGTATCTCAAAAAACATGGCCGCCATCGGCCAATGAAGTTTGAGCACCTATTAGACAAGGTTAACGGAGGCTAATCGGAACGAAACTCGATGGGCATGTTCGACTCATGGCCCAAGAGGTCTGTAAGAGTTTTGAAAGAAATCGGCCACTAGTTGGCGCTAACGAGTTTTACGGCTCTGTAATCACGTGGTGTTGCACAAATCCCCACAATATGCATATCATTTGATAGATCTCCTCATGCTGAACAACTTTGCCTCTAGAACCATTGCTGTCAATCAAACCGTTCATTAAATATTCACGAATATGTTAAAAACCTACTTTTGCGAACTAGTCCCTGGTTTTTCGCCCGATCGGAACCAGACCAGTCTAGGACAATTCTCTGGACTCTCTAGATCAATAATTATCAAAAAAAAGTTGAACTTTGCCCTTTGGTTCACTGTAACAGGGTCATTTAGAAAAGGGGGCGTGTCAAAATGCACTCAAAAGCCTATAAATCATAAATAAAAACTCAGAACTTCACAAAAATTGATGGGCACATGTGTCATAACATGGTGAAGAAGCATGCAAAGTTTCATGGAGATCGGACAATAGGTGGCGCTATAACTGTTGAAAAGCTTTAAAACCATGTATTTCCTATGGTAAATTGCCTGTATTGGCTGCAAATGGTATGTTCCATCTATGATCTTATAATCTTTATATTATAATGTTCAAAATCAGTGCAGTACAATTCTCTGGACTCTCTAGATCAATAATCATCAGAAAAGGTATAATTTCTTCATTTGAATGGCTATAATAGGGTGTAAGTTGGATGGCTATAACAGCTATATTAGCTTGGATGGCTATAACAGGCAAAAAGTGTTATTTCATCATACTACTACCTAATATTGTTATATATAATTCATATTTAGACTTTATAAAATCATTAGTTTAACATTTACAATCACATTTTGTCCAAATTCATCTATTGCTCTGTACTCTCTAGATCAATAATTATCAGAAAAGGTTTAACTTCTTCATTTGGATGGTCCCCGAAAGCCTATATCTCTTCAATGAATGCTCAGATCTTCTTAAAAACATGTCAGAACATGTGACTCTAAAGAAGATAAGAAATAATGCATCTATGAGAGTTAAAAAGGAGAAAATTATAAAAAAACAAATGGCATATTAACCCAATAAGTGGTATACTACTGCCCCCTGCTGTTTAAAATAGTCATTTTGTCATGATTCTAACTAATATTATTCTATAATTCTAATTTAGACTTGATAAAATCACTTTTAATATTTACACTCACATTTTGTCAATTCATCTATTGCAGAATTACTATTGACAGTTGTATCACAGCAAAAGATGTACAATTCATCTATTGCTCTGTACTCTCTAGATCAATAATTATCAGAAAAGGTATAACTTCTTCATTTGGATGGTCCCCGAAAGCCTATATCTCTTCAATGAATGCTCAGATCTTCTTAAAAACACGTCAGAACATGTGACTCTAAAGAAGATAAGAAATAATGCATCTATGACAGTTAAAAAGGAGTAAATGATAAAAAACAAATGGCATATTAACCCAATAAGTGGTATACTACTGCCCCCTGCTGTTTAAAATAGTCATTTTGTCATGATTCTAACTAATATTATTCTATAATTCTAATTTAGTGACTTTATAAAATCACTATTTTAACATTTACACTCACATTTTGTCAATTCATCTATTGCAGAATTACTATTGACAGTTGTATCACAGTTACAAATGGGAATCCTAAAGTGAAAGTAAAAACGCTGTCCGCCATTTAGGCCACGCCCCCCCAGTACAAATTCACTCATAACTCGAAAACAGAAAGTCGCTGCGCGCTCAAATTTTGATGGTAAGGTCCTCTCGGGAATCTTGATCGAAATCTATCGTCGCGGGGCTCGGGAGCGCCCCCCCCCCCCCCCCCCCCCCCGCGGATCGCTAATCCGTGAGACCTCCGACTTGGAACGGCTGTAACTCCCGATCTAGACCACCTAGATTCTTGAGGGAGAGCTTGTTGGAAAG
This sequence comes from Tiaroga cobitis, assembly GCA_030578255.1. Lineage (NCBI taxonomy): Eukaryota > Metazoa > Chordata > Actinopteri > Cypriniformes > Leuciscidae > Tiaroga > Tiaroga cobitis. The sequence continues at coordinate 23,456,236 of CM060591.1, forward strand.
GGCCCGTCCTCGTCTAGCTTCGATTCGAGTATGGTGCGATTTGGCCTGGGCATTCCCGAGATATAAGCCCACAAAGATATGCATTTCAACGGACATTACTCTCGGACCCAATCACTCAGCAACACTGGGATGGTCTTGTTCAAGAGGGCTCCTCTAACACTATCTAATTTCTGAGTTTCAGATTTTTTCACTTTCTTGTTCCCGAGATATAAGTAAAAAAAAACGAATTTCTTGTCATTCATTTCAACCGTTTCTGTAGGCTGTAAAACCGATGTTGTCCACTAGAGGGAGAAACAGCATTAGAATTCTTTAATCTTTTTAACCAGATTGCAGCAATGGCTAACAAACAAATGCTTAAAGATATTTATTATGTTGGAAACAATATTTATAATAAATAATATAATATTAAATAATGATTTATTAGAAAATTTAATATTTTTACATCACAAATAAACATCTGAAATGCTTAACACTAGAAGTGCCAGAATTCCATAACTACTAGAACTGCCACAAGCGGTCATTTTGACCATTAGATTGCAATCTCTATATCTTTAATGATAAATACCCAATTGAGAGATTAATGCATTTATTGTATTAGGTTATCTTTTAAAAACAAAACACTAAACTGTACATTTAAAAAAGTTTAATTATACATTTATAAATATAGTAGCCCGTAATTATCGCATATTCAGAACAGATTGGCCTAGCTACATTTCCATATTCAACATAACTCAGAACAAGATAATAACAACTAAAAGTATCTTATTTAGATATTCTTTTGACAGTGAGAGAGACAATGTCACGGTTTATGAATTCGCTGTCTCCTTTCTCGTCTTGTTGTGTGTGTGTGTGTGTGTGTGTGTGTGTGCGTGTGTCATTGCAGCTGATCAGCATGCCCGCTCTGATCAACGCGCCAGCTGCAACTGATCAGCATTCGACCCTTTTTAGTGTTACTGTTGTCGCCTAGTCTTTGTCAGATCGTTGTAGATTTTTCCTGCGTGTTTGTTCCCTGCCTGTATCCCTTTTCCGTGTGTTATCCTGTGTTCAGCACTCCATGGTTCTACACGCAGCGTCCCTGTGCTGCCAAGGGCTTCATACCGGACATTTACACACCTTAACTCTCCCAGCATCTGACCAGCTCTCAATAAACATATCTGTCATTTTGCAATTGAATCTTCTGATTATTTCCTAATACACAAAGGTCAACCGCGAGAAATGTAACAAAAGAATACCGCGAAATTCAGTGCGGTCAATATGACCGTCTATGGCCGAAATAGGTAAATATGTTCATTTGTTTTTTTGCCTTATGTGTAATTTATATTAAAAACATTTTAAATGAAAATACAGACACTTTTAGGAAAAGTCAGGTACGAGCAGGATTTTATTTATTTTTTCAACAAAGTTAGTGCAGATATAAAATTCAAAACGGTCAAAATGACCGCCGTGGCCGTTCTAGTGTTAAGGACCACAAAAAGAGATTTTCACAATATCATAACCCAAAATTGTGTGTGTGTGTGTGTGTGTGTAAGCATGCATAATGGAATTCACATTGAAAGACTGGTTGGCTTTAGTGTACAATACTGATTAAACCAAGTAGTTCAAAATAAAAGTGGTACTATAGCAATAAGTGGTCTTCTACTACCCTCTGCTGGACATTATACTTATTAATAGTCTTTTCACATGTGCTTTTGCATTCATATATTTAGACACTAAAAAATAACCTTATGTGACAATTACTATAATAACACAATCATATTTTGTCTTTCAATTCACTTTACTGTTCTGAAGCTTCACATAATTGCTAACAACGTGGTAAATCATAGTAAATAATGCTACAATCCTGCTTAATCATTCTAGAATGTGGTATATTATGATAAATTATTGTGTAACATTCGGTCACAACAAGGTAACATCAAGGTAAACTAAGACAAATCATTTACATTTACATTTAGTCATTTAGCAGACGCTTTTATCCAAAGCGACTTACAACTGAGGACTAAACCAACAGACTGATCTCATAAAATTGCGTGTGTATGACACGCCAATTCGTATTTCCATTTTTGGCGTGCTATCAACACGCACAATCGCTTTTCAGCGTGTTTATGAACGCAGTTGACTTAACGTTATTACTGTATATATAAATATATGACCTACCTCCACCCCGTCCCTAAACCTACCCGTCACTGGGGTTAATAGCATTTATGAGTCTTCCCCTACCATCCTAGGGAAAAAAAAATATCGCTCCCCAGATGTAAATCTACATTTTGCTTCGTTTCGCTCGGAAATTTAATGGCGTGTACATATACGCGGAATCACTTGGACATTAATGGCGTAGACATACACGCATACACGCGGATAGCTCAAAATGCGTATAGATAACACGCCACTTGACTTAAAAGTGGCGTGTCTGTTTACGCAAAAGTCATGATGTCATGTTGAAACCAAGCGAGTCATCGTGAATAGACAAAAACAACGCAAGAAGTGCTCAAAATACAAAGTTCAGACATTGCTCGGAGTAGCATAAGCCAGATAAGCAAGGATTCAAGGAAAAGGAAAGAATTTTTTTTATTTTTTTTTATGTTTAAGTGCTCACGGAAGAGATGAGTTTTCAGTTGTCTTTTGAATGCTGTCAGGGATTCTGCATTCCGGATGAGGGTGGGCAGATCATTCCTGAAATATGAATCCTGAAGGACAATTGCAGTAAACATTTCTTTTTTCCATCACATAGTTCAAATATCTGTATCTACAACAGAATGTGTGTGTGTAGTCCTAGGTTTCTAAATAAATGCTGAATAATCTGATTAATACTTTAAAAACACATTATGTGAAATGCTTATAGACCATTAAAGTATATTTTCATAATGACACATCGCAATAGCATTGAAAACCACAACAACAACATTTGCCTTTATTTGTGTGTGTGTGTGTGTGTGTGTGACAGAGAGAGAGCATAATGTCTAAATATGAGTGCAAAAGCACCTGTGAAAAGACTTTATTAAATAAGTATAATGTCCAGCAGAGTGCAGTAGAAGACCACTTATTGGCTCACTTTCATTTTGACAGACTTGATTTTCACCAGTATTCTGTTTTTTCCTTATTAACTATTATAAAACAATCATATTTTGTCAGAGTTTATCACTTCATTTGTTCTGATGCTTCACACAATTGCTAGCAACGTGGTAAATCATGGTAAATCACGATAGAAACATGGTAAATCATTGTAAACAATACTATTACATGGTGTGTCATGGCAAATCATGCTACAATCCTGCGGTAAATCATTCTAGAATGTGGTATATCATGGTAAATCATCCTATAACATGGTAAATCATGCAAGAATCATATTAAATCATACTAGAATATGTTCAATTGTGGTAAATCATGCTAGAACAGGGTAAATCATGGTGAATCAGACTAGAACTTGGTATATCATGGTAAACTGGTAAATCATGCTAGATTCATGGTAAACTATACTGGAAAATTGTAAATAATGAAAAATCACACTGAAATGTGGTATATCATGGTAAATCATGCTAAAACATGGTCTATTCTATCTATGATCTCAGTGGTTAAATGCTTGCTACATACAACTTAATGTCTTTTGATGCTTTTGTGCTTAACGGCCTTAAAGGCCTTAACTGCTTGAACACCGCTAAATGCTGCTTGCAGCTTTAATTAGGTGTTCAAGCACGAAGTGCTGAAAACCTATTGTAATTGTACTGATTTTTATTATTATTATTATTATTATTATTTTCCCCTAAAACGCATCGTGCAGCCCAAACCGTAAGGGCTGGAGCTCTGAAACTTTGTCAAATGGTAGTACAAAAATCGAGGAGAGGTTATCAAAGTATGACCCCAATTGGCCAATAGGTGGCGCTATAGCAATCAATTGCGCGTAACTGCTCATAACTCCTAAACCGTAAGGCGTAGCCTCAAGTGTCTTATATCATTGGAAAGCTGCACTCTTGACTTAAAAAACGTATATCTCCGATTTCATTTCCGGTATGCAAATTTTTCCGCCATTTTGAAATTTGTCAAAAACCTACTTTTGCGAACTAGTCCCTGGTTTTTTGCACAATCGGAACCAAACCAGTGCAGAAATGTTCTCTGGAGTCTGAATATCAATAATTATCGAAAAAAAGTTGAAATTTCGATAACCTGTCGCTAGGGGGCGCAAAATGAATGTTGTGGGAGGAGCCTATTTTACTAAAATGGCTATAACTCCAGAAGTAAATGACATATCTTCACCAAACTTGGCACACATGTGTATAAGGGCAGTTTGTGGTCAACGTAAAAAAACCGCGTCGATTTAACACTAGGTGGCGCTATAACATTAAAAAAACATAAAAAGGGGTGTGGCCACGTGACCGTTAGTCCGATTGACTTGAAAATTGGTATGCAGTGTCTTGGTCCAAGGCCCCATGTATGTGTATGAGGAAATTGGCGTATCTCAAAAAACATGGCCGCCATCGGCCAATGAAGTTTGAGAACCTATTAGACGAGGTTAACGGAGGCCGATCGGAACGAAACTCGATGGGCATGTTCGACTCATGGCCGAAGAGGCCTGTAAGAGTTTTGAAAGAAATCGGCCACTAGTTGGCGCTACCGAGTTTTACGGCTCTGTAATCACGTGGTGTTGCACATATCCCCACAAAATGCATATCATTTGATAGATCTCCTCAAGCTGAACAACTTTGCCTCTAGAACCATTGCTGTCAATCAAACCGTTCGTTAAATATTCACGAATAGGTTAAAAACCTACTTTTGCGAACTAGTCCCTGGTTTTTCGCCCGATCGGAACCAGACCAGTCTAGGACAATTCTCTGGACTCTCTAGATCAATAATTATTGAAAAAAAGTTGAACTTTGCCCTTTGGTTTGCTATAACAGGGTCATTAATAAAAAGGGGTGTGTCAAAACACACTCAAAAGCCTATAAATCATAAATAAAAACTCAGAACTTCACAAAAATTGGTGAGCATATGTGACATAACATCATGAACAAGCATGCAAAGTTTTATGGAGATCGGACCATAGGTGGCGCTATAACTGTTGAAAATCTTCAAAACCATTCATTTCCTATGGTAAATTGCCTGTATTGGCTGTAAATGGTATGTTCCATCTATGATCTTATAATCTTTATATTATAATGTTCAAAATCAGTGCAGTACAATTCTCTGGACTCTCTAGATCAATAATCATCAGAAAAGGTATCATTTCTTCATTTGAATGGCTATAATAGGGTGTAAGTTGGATGGCTATAACAGCTATATTAGCTTGGATGGCTATAACAGGCAAAAAGTGTTATTTCATCATACTACTACCTAATATTGTTATATATAATTCATATTGAGACTTTATAAAATCATTAGTTTAACATTTACAATCACATTTTGTCCAAATTCATCTATTGCTCTGTACTCTCTAGATCAATAATTAACAGAAAAGGTATAACTTCTTCATTTGGATGGTCCCCGAAAGCCTATATCTCTTCAATGAATGCTCAGATCTTCTTAAAAACATGTCAGAACATGTGACTCTAAAGAAGATAAGAAATAATGCATCTATGACAGTTAAAAAGGAGAAAATTATAAAAAAACAAATGGCATATTAACCCAATAAGTGGTATACTACTGCCCCCTGCTGTTTAAAATAGTCATTTTGTCATGATTCTAACTAATATTATTCTATAATTCTAATTTAGACTTGATAAAATCACTATTTTAATATTTACACTCACATTTTGTCAATTCATCTATTGCAGAATTACTATTGACAGTTGTATCACAGCAAAAGATGTACAATTCCTCTATTGCTCTGTACTCTCTAGATCAATAATTATCAGAAAAGGTATAACTTCTTTATTTGGATGGTCCCCAAAAGCCTATATCTCTTCAATGAATGCTCAGATCTTCTTAAAAACATGTCAGAACATGTGACTCTAAAGAAGATAAGAAATAATGCATCTATGACAGTTAAAAAGGAGAAAATGATAAAAAACAAATGGCATATTAACCCAATAAGTGGTATACTACTGCCCCCTGCTGTTTAAAATAGTCATTTTGTCATGATTCTAACTAATATTATTCTATAATTCTAATTTAGTGACTTTATAAAATCACTATTTTAACATTTACACTCACATTTTGTCAATTCATCTATTGCAGAATTACTATTGACAGTTGTATCACAGTTACAAATGGGAATCCTAAAGTGAAAGTAAAAACGCTGTCCGCCATTTAGGCCACGCCCCCCCAGTACAAATTCACTCATAACTCGAAAACAGAAAGTCGCTGCGCGCTCAAATTTTGATGGTAAGGTCCTCTCGGGAATCTTGATCGAAATCTCTAATCCGTGAGACCTCCGACTTGGAACGGCTGTAACTCCCGATCTAGACCACCTAGATTCTTGAGGGAGAGCTTGTTGGAAAGGGCCCGTCCTCGTCTAGCTTTGATTCGAGTATGGTGCGATTTGGCCTGGGCATTCCCGAGATATAAGCCCACAAAGACATGCATTTCAACGGACATTACTCTCGGACCCAATCACTCAGCAACACTGGGATGGTCTTGTTCAAGAGGGCTCCTCTAACACTATCTAATTTCTGAGTTTCAGATTTTTTCACTTTCTTGTTCCCGAGATATAAGTAAAAAAAAAACGAATTTAACCGATGTTGTCCACTAGAGGGAGCAACAGCATTAGAATTCTTTAATCTTTTTAACCAGATTTCAGCAATGGCTAACAAACAAATGCTTAAAGATATTTATTATGTTGGAAACAATATTTATAATAAATAATATAATATTAAATAATGATTTATTATTAGAAAGTTTAATATTTTTACATCACAAATAAACATCTGAAATGCTTAACACTAGAAGTGCCAGAATTCCATAACTACTAGAACTGCCACAAGCGGTCATTTTGACCGTTAGATTGCAATCTCTATATCTTTAATGATAAATACCCAATTGAGAGATTAATGCATTTATTGTATTAGGATATCTTTTAAAAACAAAACACCAAACTGTACATTTAAAAAAGTTTAATTATACATTTATAAATAATAATATCAGTAGCCCGTAATTATCGCATATTCACAACAGATAGGCCTAGCTACATTTCCATATTCAACATAACTCAGAACAAGATAATAACAACTAAAAGTATCTTATTTAGATATTCTTTTGACAGTGAGAGAGACAATGTCACGGTTTATGAATTCGCTGTCTCCTTTCTCGTCTTGTTGTGTGTGTGTGTGTGTGTGTGTGTGTGTGTGTGTGTGTGTGTGTGCGTGTGTCAGTGCAGCTGATCAGCATGCCCGCTCTGATCAACGCGCCAGCTGCAACTGATCAGCATTCGACCCTTTTTAGTGTTACTGTTGTCGCCTAGTCTTTGTCAGATCGTTGTAGATTTTTCCTGCGTGTTTGTTCCCTGCCTGTATCCCTTTTCCGTGTGTTATCCCGTGTTCAGCACTCCATGGTTCTACACGCAGCGTCCCTGTGCTGCCAAGGGCTTCATACCGGACATTTACACACCTTAACTCTCCCAGCATCTGACCAGCTCTCAATAAACATATCTGTCATTTTGCAATTGAATCTTCTGATTATTTCCTAATACACAAAGGTCAACCGCGAGAAATGTAACAAAAGAATACCGCGAAATTCAGTGCGGTCAATATGACCGTCTGTGGCCGAAATAGGTAAATATGTTCATTTGTTTTTTTGCCTTATGTGTAATTTATATTAAAAACATTTTAAATGAAAATACAGACACTTTTAGGAAAAGTCAGGTACGAGCAGGATTTTATTTATTTTTTCAACAAAGTTATTGCAGATATAAAATTCAAAACGGTCAAAATGACCGCCGTGGCCGTTCTAGTGTTAAGGACCACAAAAAGAGACTTTCACAATATCATAACCCAAAATTGTGTGTGTGTGTGTGTGTAAGCATGCATAATGGAATTCACATTGAAAGACTGGTTGGCTTTAGTGTACAATACTGATTAAACCAAGTAGTTCAAAATAAAAGTGGTACTATAGCAATAAGTGGTCTTCTACTACCCTCTGCTGGACATTATACTTATTAATAGTCTTTTCACATGTGCTTTTGCATTCATATATTTAGACACTAAAAAATAACCTTATGTGACAATTACTATAATAACACAATCATATTTTGTCTTTCAATTCACTTTACTGTTCTGAAGCTTCACATAATTGCTAACAACGTGGTAAATCATAGTAAATCATGCTACAATCCTGCTTAATCATTCTAGAATGTGGTATATTATGATAAATTATTGTGTAACATTCGGTCACAACAAGGTAACATCAAGGTAAACTAAGACAAATCATTTACATTTACATTTAGTCATTTAGCAGACGCTTTTATCCAAAGTGACTTACAACTGAGGACTAAACCAAGCGAGTCATCGTGAATATACAAAAACAACGCAAGAAGTGCTCAAAATACAAAGTTCAGACATTGCTCGGAGTAGCATAAGCCAGATAAGCAAGGATTTAAGGAAAAGGAAAGAATTTTTTAAATTTTTTTTATGTTTAAGTGCTCACGGAAGAGATGAGTTTTCAGTTGTCTTTTGAATGCTGTCAGGGATTCTGCATTCCGGATGAGGGTGGGCAGATCATTCCTGAAATATGAATCCTGAAGGACAATTGCAGTAAACATTTCTTTTTTCCATCACATAGTTCAAATATCTGTATCTACAACATAATGTGTGTGTGTAGTCCTAGGTTTCTAAATAAATGCTGAATAATCTGATTAATACTTTAAAAACACATTATGTGAAATGCTTATAGACCATTAAAGTATATTTTCATAATGATACATCCCAATAGCATTGAAAACCACAACAACAACAACATTTGTCTTTATTTGTGTGTGTGTGTGTGTGTGTGTGTGAGAGAGAGAGAGCATAATGTCTAAATATGAGTGCAAAAGCACCGGTGAAAAGACTTTTTTAAATAAGTATAATGTCCAGCAGAGGGCAGCAGAAGACCACTTATTGGCTCACTTTCATTTTGACAGACTTGATTTTCACCAGTATTCTGTTTTTTCCTTATTAACTATTATAAAACAATCATATTTTGTCAGAGTTTATCACTTCATTTGTTCTGATGCTTCACACAATTGCTAGCAACGTGGTAAATCATGGTAAATCACGATAGAAACATGGTAAATCATTGTAAACAATACTATTACATGGTGTATCATGGCAAATCATGCTACAATCCTGCGGTAAATCATTCTAGAATGTGGTATATCATGGTAAATCATCCTATAACATGGTAAATCATGCAAGAATCATATTAAATCATACTAGAATATGTTCAATTGTGGTAAATCATGCTAGAACAGGGTAAATCATGGTGACTCATACTAGAACTGGGTATATCATGGTAAACTATGGTAAATCATGCTAGATTCATGGTAAACTATACTGGAAAATTGTAAATAATGAAAAATCACACTGAAATGTGGTATATCATGGTAAATCATGCTAAAACATGGTCTATTCTATCTATGATCTCAGTGGTTAAATGCTTGCTACATACAACTTAATGTCTTTTGATGCTTTTGTGCTTAACGGCCTTAAAGGCCTTAACTGCTTGAACACCGCTAAATGCTGCTTGCAGCTTTAATTATTATTATTATTATTATTATTATTCTGCCGTAAAACGCATCGTGCAGACCAAACCGTAAGAGCTAGAGACTTGATATTTGGGATTAAGGTAGCACAGAAATCGAGGAGAGGTTGACAGAGTATGACCCCGATTGGCCCATAGGTGGCGCTACAGCAACTAATTGCGCGAAACTGCTCATAACTCCTAGACCGTAAGTCGTAGACTCAAGTGTCTTATATCAGTGGAAAGCTGGTCACCTGACGAACAAAACGTATATCTCCGATTTCATTTCCGCCATGATAGATTTTCCGCCATTTTGAATTTTGTCAAAAAACTACTTTTGCGAACTAGTCCCTGGTTTTTTGCCCGATCGGAACCAAACCAGTGCAGAAATGTTCTCTGGAGTCTGAATATCAATAATTATCAAAAAAAAGTTGAATTTTCGATTTTCGGTCGCTAGGAGGCGCAAAATAAACGTTGTGGGAGGAGCCTATTTTACTAAAATGGCTATAACTCCAGAAGTAAATGAGATATCTTCACCAAACTTAGTACACATGTGTATGAGTTCAATTTGAGGTCACAGTAAAAAAATTGCGATGATCAGACACTAGGTGGCGCTATAACATTAAAAAAACATAAAAGGGGGTGTGGCTACTTGACCGTTTGTCCGATTGACTTGAAATTTGGTATGCAGTGTCTCGGACCAAGGTACTATGTATATGTAAAAGGATATTGGAATATCTCAAAAAACATGGCCGCCATCGGCCAATGAAGTTTGAGCACCTATTAAACAAGGTTAACGAAGGCCAATCGGAACGAAACTCGATGGGCATGTTCGACTCATGGCCCAAGAGGTCTGTAAGAGTTTTGAAAGAAATCGGCCACTAGTTGGCGCTAACGAGTTTTATGGCTCTGTAATCACGTGGTGTTGCACACATCCCCACAAAATGCATATCATTTGATAGATCTCCTTATTCTGAACAACTTTGCCTCTAGAACCATTGCTGTCAATCAAATCGTTCATTAAATATTCACAAATATGTTAAAAACCTACTTTTGCGAACTAGTCCCTGGTTTTTTGCCCGATCGGAACCAGACCAGTCTAGGACAATTCTCTGGACTCTCTAGATCAATAATTATCAAAAAAAAGTTGAACTTTGCGCTTTGGTTCACTGTAACAGGGTCATTTAGAAAATGGACGTGTCAAAACACACTCAAAAGCCTATAAATCATAAATAAAAACTCAGAACTTCACAAAAATTGGTACGCATATGTGACATAACATCATGAACAAGCATGCAAAGTTTTATGGAGATCGGACAATAGGTGGCGCTATAACTGTTGAAAAGCTTTAAAACCATGTATTTCCTATGGTAAATTGCCTGTATTGGCTGTAAATGGTCTTTTCCATCTATTACGTCAGTGTTTAAATGTATGCTAAATAAAACTTAATGTCTTTTGATGCTTTTGTGCTTAACGGCCTTAAAGGCCTTAACTGCTTGAACACCGCTAAATGCTGCTTGCAGCTTTAATTATTAGGTGTTCAAGCACGAAGTGCTGAAAACCTATTGTAATTGTACTGATTTTTATTATTATTATTATTATTATTATTATTATTCTTCTGCCGTAAAACGCATCGTGCAGACCAAACCGTAAGTGCTAGAGACTTGAAACTTTGTCAGATGGTAGTACAAAAATCGAGGAGAGGCTATCAAATTATGAGCCCGATTGGCCCATAGGTGGCGCTATAGCAACCAATTGCGCAAAACTGCTCATAACTCCTAAACCGTATGTCGTAGACTCAAGTGTCTTATATCATTGGAAAGCTGAAGACCTGGAGAACAAAACGTATATCTCCGATTTCATTTCCGCCATGATAGATTTTCCGCCATTTTGAATTTTGTCAAAAAACGACTTTTGCAAACTAGTCCCTGGTTTTTTGCCCGATCGGAACCAAACCAGTGCAGAATTGTTCTCTGGAGTCTGAATATCAATAATTATCGAAAAAAAGTTGAATTTTCGATTCAGGGTTGCTAGGGGGCGCAAAATGAACGTTGTGGGAGGAGCCTATTTTACTAAAACGGCTATAACTCCAGAAGTAAATGAGATAAGTTGACCAAACTTGGCACACATGTGTATAAGGACAGTCTGAGGTCACAGTAAAAAAATCGCATCGATTGAGCTCTAGGTGGCGCTATAACATGAAAAAAACATATGGCCACCTAGTGGTTTGTCCGATTGACTTGAAAATTGGTATGCAGTGTCTTGGTCCAAGGCCCCATGTATGTATATGAGGACATTGGCGTATCTCAAAAAACATGGCCGCCATCGGCCAATGAAGTTTGAGCACCTATGAGACGAGGTTAACGAAAGCCGATCGGAACGAAACTCGATGGGCATGTTCGACTCATGGCCCAAGTGGTCTGTAAGAGTTTTGAAAAAAATCGGCCACTAGTTGGCGCTAACGAGTTCTACGGCTCTGTAATCACGTGGTGGTGCACATATTCCCACAAAATGCATATCATTTGATAGATCTCCTCATGCTGAACAACTTTGCCTCTATAACCATTGCTGTCAATCAAACCGTTCATTAAATATTCACGAATATGTTAAAAACCTACTTTTGCGAACTAGTCCCTGGTTTTTTGCCCGATCGGAACCAGACCAGTCTAGGACAATTCTCTGGACTCTCTAGATCAATAATTATCAAAAAAAAGTTGAACTTTGCGCTTTGGTTCACTGTAACAGGGTCATTTAGAAAATGGACGTGTCAAAACACACTCAAAAGCCTATAAATCATAAATAAAAACTCAGAACTTCACAAAAATTGGTACGCATATGTGACATAACATCATGAACAAGCATGCAAAGTTTTATGGAGATCGGACAATAGGTGGCGCTATAACTGTTGAAAAGCTTTAAAACCATGTATTTCCTATGGTAAATTGCCTGTATTGGCTGTAAATGGTCTTTTCCATCTATTACATCAGTGTTTAAATGTATGCTAAATAAAACTTAATGTCTTTTGATGCTTTTGTGCTTAACGGCCTTAAAGGCCTTAACTGCTTGAACACCGCTAAATGCTGCTTGCAGCTTTAATTATTATTATTATTCTGCCGTAAAACGCATCGTGCAGACCAAACCGTAAGAGCTAGAGACTTGATATTTGGGATTAAGGTAGCACAGAAATCGAGGAGAGGTTATCAAAATATGACCCCAATTGGCCCATAGGTGGCGCTATAGCAATCAATTGCGCGTAACTGCTCATAACTCCTAAACCGTAAGGCGTAGCCTCAAGTGTCTTATATCATTGGAAAGCTGGACTCTTGACTTAAAAAACGTATATCTCCGATTTCATTTCCGGTATGCAAATTTTTCCGCCATTTTGAAATTTGTCAAAAAACTACTTTTGCGAACTAGTCCCTGGTTTTTTGCACAATCGGAACCAAACCAGTGCAGAAATGTTCTCTGGAGTCTGAATATCAATAATTATCGAAAAAAAGTTGAAATTTCGATAACCTGTCGCTAGGGGGCGGAAAATGAACGTTGTGGGAGGAGCCTATTTTACTAAAACGGCTATAACTCCAGAAGTAAATGAGATATCTTCACCAAACTTGGCACACATGTGTATAAGGACAGTCTGGGGTCACAGTAAAAAAACCGCGTCGATTTAACACTAGGTGGCGCTATAACATTAAAAAAACATAAAAAGGGGTGTGGCCACGTGACCGTTAGTCCGATTGACTTGAAAATTGGTATGCAGTGTCTTGGTCCAAGGCCCCATGTATGTGTAAAAGGATATTGGTGTATCTCAAAAAACATGGCCGCCATTGGCCAATGAAGTTTGAGCACCTATGAGACGAGGTTAACGGAGGCCGATCGGAACGAAACTCGATGGGCATGTTCGACTCATGGCCGAAGAGGCCTGTAAGAGTTTTGAAAGAAATCGGCCACTAGTTGGCGCTACCGAGTTTTACGGCTCTGTAATCACGTGGTGTTGCACATATCCCCACAAAATGCATATCATTTGATAGATCTCCTCATGCTGAACAACTTTGCCTCTATAACCATTGCTGTCAATCAAACCGTTCATTAAATATTCACGAATATGTTAAAAACCTACTTTTGCGAACTAGTCCCTGGTTTTTCGCCCGATTGGAACCAGACCAGTCTAGGACAATTCTCTGGACTCTCTAGATCAATAATTATTGAAAAAAAGTTGAACTTTGCCCTTTGGTTTGCTATAACAGGGTCATTACAAAAAGGGGCGTGTCAAAACATACTCAAAAGCCTATAAATCATAAATGAAAACTCAGAACTTCACAAAAATTGGTGAGCATATGTGACATAACATCATGAACAAGCATGCAAAGTTTTATGGAGATCGGACAATAGGTGGCGCTATAACTGTTGAAAAGCTTTAAAACCATGTATTTCCTATGGTAAATTGCCTGTATTGGCTGTAAATGGTATGTTCCATCTATGATCTTATAATCTTTATATTATAATGTTCAAAATCAGTGCAGTACAATTCTCTGGACTCTCTAGATCAATAATCATCAGAAAAGGTATAATTTCTTCATTTGAATGGCTATAATAGGGTGTAAGTTGGATGGCTATAACAGCTATAATAGCTTTGATGGCTATAACAGGCAATAAGTGTTATTTCATCATACTACTACCTAATAGTGTTATATATAATTCATATTTAGACTTTATAAAATCATTAGTTTAACATTTACAATCACATTTTGTCCAAATTCATCTATTGCTCTGTACTCTCTAGATCAATAATTATCAGAAAAGGTTTAACTTCTTCATTTGGATGGTCCCCGTAAGCCTATATCTCTTCAATGAATGCTCAGATCTTCTTAAAAACATGTCAGAACATGTGACTCTAAAGAAGATAAGAAATAATGCATCTATGACAGTTAAAAAGGAGAAAATTATAAAAAAACAAATGGCATATTAACCCAATAAGTGGTATACTACTGCCCCCTGCTGTTTAAAATAGTCATTTTGTCATGATTCTAACTAATATTATTCTATAATTCTAATTTAGACTTGATAAAATCACTATTTTAATATTTACACTCACATTTTGTCAATTCATCTATTGCAGAATTACTATTGACAGTGGTATCACAGCAAAAGATGTACAATTCATCTATTGCTCTGTACTCTCTAGATCAATAATTATCAGAAAAGGTATAACTTCTTCATTTGGATGGTCCCCGAAAGCCTATATCTCTTCAATGAATGCTCAGATCTTCTTAAAAACACGTCAGAACATGTGACTCTAAAGAAGATAAGAAATAATGCATCTATGACAGTTAAAAAGGAGAAAATGATCAAAAACAAATGGCATATTAACCCAATAAGTGGTATACTACTGCCCCCTGCTGTTTAAAATAGTCATTTTGTCATGATTCTAACTAATATTATTCTATAATTCTAATTTAGTGACTTTATAAAATCACTATTTTAACATTTACACTCACATTTTGTCAATTCATCTATTGCAGAATTACTATTGACAGTTGTATCACAGTTACAAATGGGAATCCTAAAGTGAAAGTAAAAACGCTGTCCGCCATTTAGGCCACGCCCCCCCAGTACAAATTCACTCATAACTCGAAAACAGAAAGTCGCTGCGCGCTCAAATTTTGATGGTAAGGTCCTCTCGGGAATCTTGATCGAAATCTATCGTCGCGGGGCTCGGGAGCGCCCCCCCCCTCCCCCCGCGGATCGCTAATCCGTGAGACCTCCGACTTGGAACGGCTGTAACTCCCGATCTAGACCACCTAGATTCTTGAGGGAGAGCTTGTTGGAAAGGGCCCGTCCTCGTCTAGCTTCGATTCGAGTATGGTGCGATTTGGCCTGGGCATTCCCGAGATATAAGCCCACAAAGATATGCATTTCAACGGACATTACTCTCGGACCCAATCACTCAGCAACACTGGGATGGTCTTGTTCAAGAGGGCTCCTCTAACACTATCTAATTTCTGAGTTTCAGATTTTTTCACTTTCTTGTTCCCGAGATATAAGTAAAAAAAAAAACGAATTTCTTGTCATTCATTTCAACCGTTTATGTAGGCTGTAAAACCGATGTTGTCCACTAGAGGGAGCAACAGCATTAGAATTCTTTAATCTTTTTAACCAGATTTCAGCAATGGCTAACAAACAAATGCTTAAAGATATTTATTATGTTGGAAACAATATTTATAATAAATAATATAATATTAAATAATGATTTATTAGAAAGTTGAATATTTTTACCTCACAAATAAACATCTGAAATGCTTAACACTAGAAGTGCCAGAATTCCATAACTACTAGAACTGCCACAAGCGGTCATTTTGACCATTAGATTGCAATCTCTATATCTTTAATGATAAATACCCAATTGAGAGATTAATGCATTTATTGTATTAGGATATCTTTTAAAAACAAAACACCAAACTGTACATTTTAAAAAGTTTAATTATACATTTATAAATAATAATATCAGTAGCCCGTAATTATCGCATATTCACAACAGATAGGCCTAGCTAGATTTCCATATTCAACATAACTCAGAACAAGATAATAACAACTAAAAGTATCTTATTTAGATATTCTTTTGACAGTGAGAGAGACAATGTCACGGTTTATGAATTCGCTGTCTCCTTTCTCGTCTTGTTGTGTGTGTGTGTGTGTGTGTGTGCGTGTGTCATTGCAGCTGATCAGCATGCCCGCTCTGATCAACGCGCCAGCTGCAACTGATCAGCATTCGACCCTTTTTAGTGTTACTGTTGTCGCCTAGTCTTTGTCAGATCGTTGTAGATTTTTCCTGCGTGTTTGTTCCCTGCCTGTATCCCTTTTCCGTGTGTTATCCCGTGTTCAGCACTCCATGGTTCTACACGCAGCGTCCCTGTGCTGCCAAGGGCTTCATACCGGACATTTACACACCTTAACTCTCCCAGCATCTGACCAGCTCTCAATAAACATATCTGTCATTTTGCAATTGAATCTTCTGATTATTTCCTAATACACAAAGGTCAACCGCGAGAAATGTAACAAAAGAATACCGCGAAATTCAGTGCGGTCAATATGACCGTCTATGGCCGAAATAGGTAAATATGTTCATTTGTTTTTTTGCCTTATGTGTAATTTATATTAAAAACATTTTAAATGAAAATACAGACACTTTTAGGAAAAGTCAGGTACGAGCAGGATTTTATTTATTTTTTCAACAAAGTTATTGCAGATATAAAATTCAAAACGGTCAAAATGACCGCCGTGGCCGTTCTAGTGTTAAGGACCACAAAAAGAGACTTTCACAATATCATAACCCAAAATTGTGTGTGTGTGTGTGTGTGTGTGTGTGTGTGTGTGTGTGTAAGCATGCATAATGGAATTCACATTGAAAGACTGGTTGGCTTTAGTGTACAATACTGATTAAACCAAGTAGTTCAAAATAAAAGTGGTACTATAGCAATAAGTGGTCTTCTACTACCCTCTGCTGGACATTATACTTATTAATAGTCTTTTCACATGTGCTTTTGCATTCATATATTTAGACACTAAAAAATAACCTTATGTGACAATTACTATAATAACACAATCATATTTTGTCTTTCAATTCACTTTACTGTTCTGAAGCTTCACATAATTGCTAACAACGTGGTAAATCATAGTAAATCATGCTACAATCCTGCTTAATCATTCTAGAATGTGGTATATTATGATAAATTATTGTGTAACATTCGGTCACAACAAGGTAACATCAAGGTAAACTAAGACAAATCATTTACATTTGCATTTACATTTAGTCATTTAGCAGATGCTTTTATCCAAAGCGACTTACAACTGAGGACTAAACCAAGCGAGTCATCGTGAATAGACAAAAACAACGCAAGAAGTGCTCAAAATACAAAGTTCAGACATTGCTCGGTGTAGCATAAGCCAGATAAGCAAGGATTCAAGGAAAAGGAAAGAATTTTTTTTATTTTTTTTTTATGTTTAAGTGCTCACGGAAGAGATGAGTTTTCAGTTGTCTTTTGAATGCTGTCAGGGATTCTGCATTCCGGATGAGGGTGGGCAGATCATTCCTGAAATATGAATCCTGAAGGACAATTGCAGTAAACATTTCTTTTTTCCATCACATAGTTCAAATATCTGTATCTACAACAGAATGTGTGTGTGTAGTCCTAGGTTTCTAAATAAATGCTGAATAATCTGATTAATACTTTAAAAACACATTATGTGAAATGCTTATAGACCATTAAAGTATATTTTCATAATGACACATCGCAATAGCATTGAAAACCACAACAACAACAACATTTGTCTTTATTTGTGTGTGTGTGTGTGTGAGAGAGAGAGAGAGAGAGCATAATGTCTAAATATGAGTGCAAAAGCACCTGTGAAAAGACTTTATTAAATAAGTATAATGTCCATCAGAGGGCAGTAGAAGACCATTTATTGGCTCACTTTCATTTTGACAGACTTGATTTTCACCAGTATTCTGTTTTTTCCTTATTAACTATTATAAAACAATCATATTTCGTCAGAGTTTATCACTTCATTTGTTCTGATGCTTCACACAATTGCTAGCAACGTGGTAAATCATGGTAAATCACGATAGAAACATGGTAAATCATTGTAAACAATACTATTACATGGTGTATCATGGCAAATCATGCTACAATCCTGCGGTAAATCATTCTAGAATGTGGTATATCATGGTAAATCATCCTATAACATGGTAAATCATGCAAGAATCATATTAAATCATACTAGAATATGTTCAATTGTGGTAAATCATGCTAGAACAGGGTAAATCATGGTGAATCATACTAGAACTTGGTATATCATGGTAAACTATGGTAAATCATGCTAGATTCATGGTAAACTATACTGGGAAATTGTAAATAATGAAAAATCACACTGAAATGTGGTATATCATGGTAAATCATGCTAAAACATGGTCTATTCTATCTATGATCTCAGTTGTTAAATGCTTGCTACATACAACTTAATGTCTTTTGATGCTTTTGTGCTTAACGGCCTTAAAGGCCTTAACTGCTTGAACACCGCTAAATGCTGCTTGCAGCTTTAATTAGGTGTTCAAGCACGAAGTGCTGAAAACCTATTGTATTTGTAAGGATTTTTATTATTATTATTATTCTGCCGTAAAACGCATCGTGCAGACCAAACCGTAAGAGCTAGAGACTTGATATTTGGGATTAAGGTAGCACAGAAATCGAGGAGAGGTTATCAAAATATGACCCCAATTGGCCCATAGGTGGTGCTATAGTAATCAATTGCGCGTATCTGCTCATAACTCCTAAACCGTAAGGCGTAGCCTCAAGTGTCTTATATCATTGGAAAGCTGGACTCTTGACTTAAAAAACGTATATCTCCGTTTTCATTTCCGGTATGCAAATTTTTCCGCCATTTTGAAATTTGTCAAAAACCTACTTTTGCGAACTAGTCCCTGGTTTTTTGCACAATCGGAACCAAACCAGTGCAGAAATGTTCTCTGGAGTCTGAATATCAATAATTATCGAAAAAAAGTTGAAATTTCGATAACCTGTCGCTAGGGGGCGCAAAATGAATGTTGTGGGAGGAGCCTATTTTACTAAAACGGCTATAACTCCAGAAGTAAATGACATATCTTCACCAAACTTGGCACACCTGTGTATAAGGACAGTTTGTGGTCACAGTAAAAAAACCGCATCGATTTAACACTAGGTGGCGCTATAACATTAAAAAAACATAAAAAGGGGTGTGGCCACGTGACCGTTAGTCCGATTGACTTGAAAATTGGTATGCAGTGTCTTGGTCCAAGGCCCCATGTATGTGTATGAGGAAATTGGCGTATCTCAAAAAACATGGCCGCCATCGGCCAATGAAGTTTGAGAACCTATTAGACGAGGTTAACGGAGGCCGATCGGAACGAAACTCGATGGGCATGTTCGACTCATGGCCGAAGAGGCCTGTCAGAGTTTTGAAAGAAATCGGCCACTAGTTGGCGCTACCGAGTTTTACGGCTCTGTAATCACGTGGTGTTGCACATATCCCCACAAAATGCATATCATTTGATAGATCTCCTTATGCTGAACAACTTTGCCTCTAGAACCATTGCTGTCAATCAAACCGTTCGTTAAATATTCACGAATATGTTAAAAACCTACTTTTGCGAACTAGTCCCTGGTTTTTCGCCCGATCGGAACCAGACCAGTCTAGGACAATTCTCTGGACTCTCTAGATCAATAATTATTGAAAAAAAGTAGAACTTTGCCCTTTGGTTTGCTATAACAGGGTCATTAATAAAAAGGGGCGTGTCAAAACACACTCAAAAGCCTATAAATCATAAATAAAAACTCAGAACTTCACAAAAATTGGTGAGCATATGTGACATAACATCATGAACAAGCATGCAAAGTTTTATGGAGATCGGACCATAGGTGGCGCTATAACTGTTGAAAATCTTCAAAACCATTCATTTCCTATGGTAAATTGCCTGTATTGGCTGTAAATGGTATGTTCCATCTATGATCTTATAATCTTTATATTATAATGTTCAAAATCAGTGCAGTACAATTCTCTGGACTCTCTAGATCAATAATCATCAGAAAAGGTATCATTTCTTCATTTGAATGGCTATAATAGGGTGTAAGTTGGATGGCTATAACAGCTATATTAGCTTGGATGGCTATAACAGGCAAAAAGTGTTATTTCATCATACTACTACCTAATATTGTTATATATAATTCATATTGAGACTTTATAAAATCATTAGTTTAACATTTACAATCACATTTTGTCCAAATTCATCTATTGCTCTGTACTCTCTAGATCAATAATTATCAGAAAAGGTTTAACTTCTTCATTTGGATGGTCCCCGAAAGCCTATATCTCTTCAATGAATGCTCAGATCTTCTTAAAAACATGTCAGAACATGTGACTCTAAAGAAGATAAGAAATAATGCATCTATGACAGTTAAAAAGGAGAAAATTATAAAAAAACAAATGGCACATTAACCCAATAAGTGGTATACTACTGCCCCCTGCTGTTTAAAATAGTCATTTTGTCATGATTCTAACTAATATTATTCTATAATTCTAATTTAGACTTGATAAAATCACTATTTTAATATTTACACTCACATTTTGTCAATTCATCTATTGCAGAATTACTATTGACAGTTGTATCACAGCAAAAGATGTACAATTCATCTATTGCTCTGTACTCTCTAGATCAATAATTATCAGAAAAGGTATAACTTCTTTATTTGGATGGTCCCCAAAAGCCTATATCTCTTCAATGAATGCTCAGATCTTCTTAAAAACATGTCAGAACATGTGACTCTAAAGAAGATAAGAAATAATGCATCTATGACAGTTAAAAAGGAGAAAATGATAAAAAACAAATGGCATATTAACCCAATAAGTGGTATACTACTGCCCCCTGCTGTTTAAAATAGTCATTTTGTCATGATTCTAACTAATATTATTCTATAATTCTAATTTAGTGACTTTATAAAATCACTATTTTAACATTTACACTCACATTTTGTCAATTCATCTATTGCAGAATTACTATTGACAGTTGTATCACAGTTACAAATGGGAATCCTAAAGTGAAAGTAAAAACGCTGTCCGCCATTTAGGCCACGCCCCCCCCAGTACAAATTCACTCATAACTCGAAAACAGAAAGTCGCTGCGCGCTCAAATTTTGATGGTAAGGTCCTCTCGGGAATCTTGATCGAAATCTATCGTCGCGGGGCTCGGGAGCGCCCCCCCCCCCCCCCCCCCGGATCGCTAATCCGTGAGACCTCCGACTTGGAACGGCTGTAACTCCCGATCTAGACCACCTAGATTCTTGAGGGAGAGCTTGTTGGAAAGGGCCCGTCCTCGTCTAGCTTTGATTCGAGTATGGTGCGATTTGGCCTGGGCATTCCCGAGATATAAGCCCACAAAGACATGCATTTCAACGGACATTACTCTCGGACCCAATCACTCAGCAACACTGGGATGGTCTTGTTCAAGAGGGCTCCTCTAACACTATCTAATTTCTGAGTTTCAGATTTTTTCACTTTCTTGTTCCCGAGATATAAGTAAAAAAAAACGAATTTAACCGATGTTGTCCACTAGAGGGAGCAACAGCATTAGAATTCTTTAATCTTTTTAACCAGATTTCAGCAATGGCTAACAAACAAATGCTTAAAGATATTTATTATGTTGGAAACAATATTTATAATAAATAATATAATATTAAATAATGATTTATTATTAGAAAGTTTAATATTTTTACATCACAAATAAACATCTGAAATGCTTAACACTAGAAGTGCCAGAATTCCATAACTACTAGAACTGCCACAAGCGGTCATTTTGACCGTTAGATTGCAATCTCTATATCTTTGATGATAAATACCCAATTGAGAGATTAATGCATTTTTTGTATTAGGATATATTTTAAAAACAAAACACCAAACTGTACATTTAAAAAAGTTTAATTATACATTTATAAATAATAATATCAGTAGCCCGTAATTATCGCATATTCACAACAGATAGGCCTAGCTACATTTCCATATTCAACATAACTCAGAACAAGATAATAACAACTAAAAGTATCTTATTTAGATATTCTTTTGACAGTGAGAGAGACAATGTCACGGTTTATGAATTCGCTGTCTCCTTTCTCGTCTTGTTGTGTGTGTGTGTGTGTGTGCGTGTGTCATTGCAGCTGATCAGCATGCCCGCTCTGATCAACGCGCCAGCTGCAACTGATCAGCATTCGACCCTTTTTAGTGTTACTGTTGTCGCCTAGTCTTTGTCAGATCGTTGTGGATTTTTCCTGCGTGTTTGTTCCCTGCCTGTATCCCTTTTCCGTGTGTTATCCCGTGTTCAGCACTCCATGGTTCTACACGCAGCGTCCCTGTGCTGCCAAGGGCTTCATACCGGACATTTACACACCTTAACTCTCCCAGCATCTGACCAGCTCTCAATAAACATATCTGTCATTTTGCAATTGAATCTTCTGATTATTTCCTAATACACAAAGGTCAACCGCGAGAAATGTAACAAAAGAATACCGCGAAATTCAGTGCGGTCAATATGACCGTCTGTGGCCGAAATAGGTAAATATGTTCATTTGTTTTTTTGCCTTATGTGTAATTTATATTAAAAACATTTTAAATGAAAATACAGACACTTTTAGGAAAAGTCAGGTACGAGCAGGATTTTATTTATTTTTTCAACAAAGTTATTGCAGATATAAAATTCAAAACGGTCAAAATGACCGCCGTGGCCGTTCTAGTGTTAAGGACCACAAAAAGAGACTTTCACAATATCATAACCCAAAATTGTGTGTGTGTGTGTGTGTGTGTGTGTGTGTGTAAGCATGCATAATGGAATTCACATTGAAAGACTGGTTGGCTTTAGTGTACAATACTGATTAAACCAAGTAGTTCAAAATAAAAGTGGTACTATAGCAATAAGTGGTCTTCTACTACCCTCTGCTGGACATTATACTTATTAATAGTCTTTTCACATGTGCTTTTGCATTCATATATTTAGACACTAAAAAATAACCTTATGTGACAATTACTATAATAACACAATCATATTTTGTCTTTCAATTCACTTTACTGTTCTGAAGCTTCACATAATTGCTAACAACGTGGTAAATCATGCTACAATCCTGCTTAATCATTCTAGAATGTGGTATATTATGATAAATTATTGTGTAACATTCGGTCACAACAAGGTAACATCAAGGTAAACTAAGACAAATCATTTACATTTACATTTAGTCATTTAGCAGACGCTTTTATCCAAAGCGACTTACAACTGAGGACTAAACCAAGCGAGTCATCGTGAATATACAAAAACAACGCAAGAAGTGCTCAAAATACAAAGTTCAGACATTGCTCGGAGTAGCATAAGCCAGATAAGCAAGGATTTAAGGAAAAGGAAAGAATTTTTTAAATTTTTTTTATGTTTAAGTGCTCACGGAAGAGATGAGTTTTCAGTTGTCTTTTGAATGCTGTCAGGGATTCTGCATTCCGGATGAGGGTGGGCAGATCATTCCTGAAATATGAATCCTGAAGGACAATTGCAGTAAACATTTCTTTTTTCCATCACATAGTTCAAATATCTGTATCTACAACAGAATGTGTGTGTGTAGTCCTAGGTTTCTAAATAAATGCTGAATAATCTGATTAATACTTTAAAAACACATTATGTGAAATGCTTATAGACCATTAAAGTATATTTTCATAATGATACATCCCAATAGCATTGAAAACCATAACAACAACAACATTTGTCTTTATTTGTGTGTGTGTGTGTGTGTGTGTGAGAGAGAAAGAGAGAGCATAATGTCTAAATATGAGTGCAAAAGCACCTGTGAAAAGACTTTATTAAATAAGTATAATGTCCAGCAGAGGGCAGTAGAAGACCACTTATTGGCTCACTTTCATTTTGACAGACTTGATTTTCACCAGTATTCTGTTTTTTCCTTATTAACTATTATAAAACAATCATATTTTGTCAGAGTTTATCACTTCATTTGTTCTGATGCTTCACACAATTGCTAGCAACGTGGTAAATCATGGTAAATCACGATAGAAACATGGTAAATCATTGTAAACAATACTATTACATGGTGTATCATGGCAAATCATGCTACAATCCTGCGGTAAATCATTCTAGAATGTGGTATATCATGGTAAATCATCCTATAACATGGTAAATCATGCAAGAATCATATTAAATCATACTAGAATATGTTCAATTGTGGTAAATCATGCTAGAACAGGGTCAATCATGGTGACATGGTGATACTAGAACTGGGTATATCATGGTAAACTATGGTAAATCATGCTAGATTCATGGTAAACTATACTGGAAAATTGTAAATAATGAAAAATCACACTGAAATGTGGTATATCATGGTAAATCATGCTAAAACATGGTCTATTCTATCTATGATCTCAGTGGTTAAATGCTTGCTACATACAACTTAATGTCTTTTGATGCTTTTGTGCTTAACGGCCTTAAAGGCCTTAACTGCTTGAACACCGCTAAATGCTGCTTGCAGCTTTAATTAGGTGTTCAAGCACGAAGTGCTGAAAACCTATTGTAATTGTACTGATTTTTATTATTATTATTATTATTATTATTATTATTATTATTATTATTCTTCTGCCGTAAAACGCATCGTGCAGACCAAACCGTAAGTGCTAGAGACTTGAAAATTTGTCAGATGGTAGTACAAAAATCGAGGAGAGGCTATCAAATTATGAGCCCGATTGGCCCATAGGTGGCGCTATAGCAACCAATTGCGCGAAACTGCTCATAACTCCTAAACCGTATGTCGTAGACTCAAGTGTCTTATATCATTGGAAAGCTGAAGACCTGGAGAACAAAACGTATATCTCCGATTTCATTTCCGCCATGATAGATTTTCCGCCATTTTGAATTTTGTCAAAAAACGACTTTTGCGAACTAGTCCCTGGTTTTTTGCCCGATCGGAACCAAACCAGTGCAGAAATGTTCTCTGGAGTCTGACTATCAATAATTATCGAAAAAAAGTTGAATTTTCGATTCGGGGTTGCTAGGGGGCGCAAAATGAACGTTGTGGGAGGAGCCTATTTTACTAAAACGGCTATAACTCCAGAAGTAAATGAGATAAGTTGACCAAACTTGGCACACATGTGTATAAGGACAGTCTGAGGTCACAGTAAAAAAATCGCATCGATTGAGCTCTAGGTGGCGCTATAACATGAAAAAAACATATGGCCACCTAGTGGTTTGTCCGATTGACTTGAAAATTGGTATGCAGTGTCTTGGTCCAAGGCCCCATGTATGTATATGAGGACATTGGCGTATCTCAAAAAACATGGCCGCCATCGGCCAATGAAGTTTGAGCACCTATGAGACGAGGTTAACGAAAGCCGATCGGAACGAAACTCGATGGGCATGTTCGACTCATGGCCCAAGTGGTCTGTAAGAGTTTTGAAAAAAATCGGCCACTAGTTGGCGCTAACGAGTTCTACGGCTCTGTAATCACGTGGTGGTGCACATATTCCCACAAAATGCATATCATTTGATAGATCTCCTCATGCTGAACAACTTTGCCTCTAGAACCATTGCTGTCAATCAAACCGTTCATTAAATATTCACGAATATGTTAAAAACCTACTTTTGCGAACTAGTCCCTGGTTTTTCGCCCAATCGGAACCAGACCAGTCTAGGACAATTCTCTGGACTCTCTAGATCAATAATTATCAAAAAAAAGTTGAACTTTTCCCTTTGGTTTGCTATAACAGGATCATTTATAAAAAGGGGCGTGTCAAAACACACTCAACAGCCTATAAATCATAAATAAAAACTCAGAACTTCACAAAAATTGGTGAGCATATGTGACATAACATCATGAACAAGCATGCAAAGTTTTATGGAGATCGGACAATAGGTGGCGCTATAACTGTTAAAAATCTTCAAAACCATGTATTTCCTATGGTAAATTGCCTGTATTGGCTGTAAATGGTCTTTTCCATCTATTACGTCAGTGTTTAAATGTATGCTAAATAAAACTTAATGTCTTTTGATGCTTTTGTGCTTAACGGCCTTAAAGGCCTTAACTGCTTGAACACCGCTAAATGCTGCTTGCAGCTTTAATTATTATTATTATTATTATTCTTCTGCCGTAAAACGCATCGTGCAGACCAAACCGTAAGTGCTAGAGACTTGAAACTTTGTCAGATGGTAGTACAAAAATCGAGGAGAGGTTATCAAATTATGAGCCCGATTGGCCCATAGGTGGCGCTATAGCAACCAATTGCGCGAAACTGCTCATAACTCCTAAACCGTATGTCGTAGACTCAAGTGTCTTATATCATTGGAAAGCTGAAGACCTGGAGAACAAAACGTATATCTCCGATTTCATTTCCGCCATGATAGATTTTCCGCCATTTTGAATTTTGTCAAAAAACGACTTTTGCGAACTAGTCCCTGGTTTTTTGCCCGATCGGAACCAAACCAGTGCAGAAATGTTCTCTGGAGTCTGAATATCAATAATTATCGAAAAAAAGTTGAATTTTCGATTCAGGGTTGCTAGGGGGCGCAAAATGAACGTTGTGGGAGGAGCCTATTTTACTAAAACGGCTATAACTCCAGAAGTAAATGAGATAAGTTGACCAAACTTGGCACACATGTGTATAAGGACAGTCTGAGGTCACAATAAAAAAATCGAATCGATTGAGCTCTAGGTGGCGCTATAACATGAAAAAAACATATGGCCACCTAGTGGTTTGTCCGATTGACTTGAAAATTGGTATGCAGTGTCTTGGTCCAAGGCCCCATGTATGTATATGAGGACATTGGCGTATCTCAAAAAACATGGCCGCCATCGGCCAATGAAGTTTGAGCACCTATGAGACGAGGTTAACGAAAGCCGATCGGAACGAAACTCGATGGGCATGTTTGACTCATGGCCCAAGTGGTCTGTAAGAGTTTTGAAAAAAATCGGCCACTAGTTGGCGCTAACGAGTTCTACGGCTCTGTAATCACGTGGTGGTGCACATATTCCCACAAAATGCATATCATTTGATAGATCTCCTCATGCTGAACAACTTTGCCTCTAGAACCATTGCTGTCAATCAAACCGTTCATTAAATATTCACGAATATGTTAAAAACCTACTTTTGCGAACTAGTCCCTGGTTTTTCGCCCGATCGGAACCAGACCAGTCTAGGACAATTCTCTGGACTCTCTAGATCAATAATTATCAAAAAAAAGTTGAACTTTGCGCTTTGGTTCACTGTAACAGGGTCATTTAGAAAATGGACGTGTCAAAACACACTCAAAAGCCTATAAATCATAAATAAAAACTCAGAACTTCACAAAAATTGGTACGCATATGTGACATAACATCATGAACAAGCATGCAAAGTTTTATGGAGATCGGACAATAGGTGGCGCTATAACTGTTGAAAAGCTTTAAAACCATGTATTTCCTATGGTAAATTGCCTGTATTGGCTGTAAATGGTCTTTTCCATCTATTACATCAGTGTTTAAATGTATGCTAAATAAAACTTAATGTCTTTTGATGCTTTTGTGCTTAACGGCCTTAAAGGCCTTAACTGCTTGAACACCGCTAAATGCTGCTTGCAGCTTTAATTATTATTATTATTCTCCTGTAAAACGCATCGTGCAGCCGGTTTGTAAGAGCTGGAGAGTTGAAACTTTGTCAGATGGTAGTACAAAAATCGAGGAGAGGTTATCAAAGTATGAGCCCGATTGGCCTATAGGTGGCGCTACAGCGATCAATCGCGCAAAACTGCTCATAACTCCTAAACCGTATGTCGTAGACTCAAGTGTCTTATATCATTGGAAAGCTGGAGGCCTGGAGTAAAAAATGTATATCTCCGATTTCATTTCCGGTATGCAAATTTTTCCGCCATTTTGAATTTTGTCAAAAACCTAATTTTGCGAACTAGTCCCTGGTTTTTCGCCCAATCAAAACCAAACAAATGTATACATGTTCTCTGGAGTCTGAATATCAATTATTATTGAAAAAAAGTTGAATTTTCGATTTCTGGTTGCTAGGGGGAGTAAAATGATCGTTGTGGGAGGAGCCTATTTTACTAAAATGGCTTTAACTCGAAAAGTAAATGAGATATCTTCACCAAACTCAAGAGACATGTGTATGAGGACAGTCTGAGGTCACAGTAAAAAGATCGCGACAATCGAACACTAGGTGGCGCAATAACATTAAAAAAACATAAAAAGGGCTATGACCCCCTGACTGTTAGTCCGATTGACTTGAAAATTGGTATGCAGTGTCTTGGTCCAAGGCCCCATGTATGTGTATGAGGAAATTGGCGTATCTCAAAAAACATGGCCGCCATTGGCCAATGAATTTGAGCACCTATGAGACGAGGTTAACGAAGGCCAATCGGAACGAAACTCGATGGGCATGTTCCACTCATGGCCCTAGAGGTCTGTAAGAGTTTTGAAAGAAATCGGCCACTAGTTGGCGCTAACGAGTTTTACGGCTCTGTAATCACGTGGTGTTGCACACATCCCCACAATATGCATATAATTTGATAGATCTCCTCATGCTGAACAACTTTGCCTCTAGAACCATTGCTGTTAATCAAACCGTTCATTAAATATTCACGAATATGTTAAAAACCTACTTTTGCGAACTAGTCCCTGGTTTTTCGCCCGATCGGAACCAGACCAGTCTAGGACAATTCTCTGGACTCTCTAGATCAATAATTATCGAAAAAAAGTTGAACTTTGCCCTTTGGTTTGCTATAACAGGGTCATTACAAAAAGGGGCGTGTCAAAACATACTCAAAAGCCTATAAATCATAAATAAAAACCCAGAACTTCACAAAAATTGGTGAGCATATGTGACATAACATCATGAACAAGCATGCAAAGTTTTATGGAGATCGGACAATAGGTGGCGCTATAACTGTTGAAAAGCTTTAAAACCATGTATTTCCTATGGTAAATTGCCTGTATTGGCTGTAAATGGTATGTTCCATCTATGATCTTATAATCTTTATATTATAATGTTCAAAATCAGTGCAGTACAATTCTCTGGACTCTCTAGATCAATAATCATCAGAAAAGGTATAATTTCTTCATTTGAATGGCTATAATAGTGTGTAAGTTGGATGGCTATAACAGCTATAATAGCTTGGATGGCTATAACAGGCAATAAGTGTTATTTCATCATACTACTACCTAATATTGTTATATATAATTCATATTTAGACTTTATAAAATCATTAGTTTAACATTTACAATCACATTTTGTCCAAATTCATCTATTGCTCTGTACTCTCTAGATCAATAATTATCAGAAAAGGTATAACTTCATCATTTGGATGGTCCCCGAAAGCCTATATCTCTTTAATGAATGCTCAGATCTTCTTAAAAACATGTCAGAACATGTGACTCTAAAGAAGATAAGAAATAATGCATCTATGACAGTTAAAGAGGTGAAAATTATAAAAAAACAAATGGCATATTAACCCAATAAGTGGTATACTACTGCCCCCTGCTGTTTAAAATAGTCATTTTGTCATGATTCTAACTAATATTATTCTATAATTCTAATTTAGACTTGATAAAATCACTATTTTAATATTTACACTCACATTTTGTCAATTCATCTATTGCAGAATTACTATTGACAGTTGTATCACAGCAATAGATGTACAATTCATCTATTGCTCTGTACTCTCTAGATCAATAATTAACAGAAAAGGTATAACTTCTTCATTTGGATGGTCCCCGAAAGCCTATATCTCTTCAATGAATGCTCAGATCTTCTTAAAAACATGTCAGAACATGTAACTCTAAAGAAGATAAGAAATAATGCATCTATGACAGTTAAAAAGGAGAAAATGATAAAAAACAAATGGCATATTAACCCAATAAGTGGTATACTACTGCCCCCTGCTGTTTAAAATAGTCATTTTGTCATGATTCTAACTATTATTATTCTATAATTGTAATTTAGACTTGATAAAATCACTATTTTAACATTTACACTCACATTTTGTCAATTCATCTATTGCAGAATTACTATTGACAGTTGTATCACAGTTACAAATGGGAATCCAAAAGTGAAAGTAAAAACGTTGTCCGCCATTTAGGCCACGCCCCCCCCCCAGTACAAATTCACTCATAACTCGAAAACAGAAAGTCACTGCGCGCTCAAATTTTGATGGCAAGGTCCTCTCGGGAATCTTGATCGAAATCTATCGTCGCGGGGCTCGGGAGCGCCCCCCCCCCCCACGGATCGCTAATCCGTGAGACCTCCGACTTGGAACGGCTGTAACTCCCGATCTAGACCGCCTAGATTCTTGAGGGAGAGCTTGTTGGAAAAGGCCCGTCCTCGTCTAGCTTCGATTCGAGTATGGTTCGATTTGGCCTGGGCATTCCCGAGATATAAGCCCACAAAGATATGCATTTCAACGGACATTACTCTCGGACCCATTGACCCAGCAACACCGGGATGGTCTTGTTCAACAGGGCTCCTCGAACACTATCTAAGTTCTGAGTTTCAGATTTTTTCACTTTCTCGTTCCCGAGATATAAGTGAAAAACCAAATTTCCTGTCATTCATTTCAACCGTTTATGTAGGCTGTAAAACCGATGTTGTCCACTAGAGGGAGCAACAGCATTAGAATTCTTTAATCTTTTTAACCAGATTTCAGCAATGGCTAACAAACAAATGCTTAAAGATATTTATTATGTTGGAAATAATATTTATAATAAATAATATAATATTAAATAATGATTTATTAGAAAGTTTAATATTTTTACATCACAAATAAACATCTGAAATGCCTAACACTAGAAGTGCCAGAATTCCATAACTACTAGAACTGCCACAAGCGGTCATTTTGACCGTTAGATTGCAATCTCTATATCTTTAATGATAAATACCCAATTGAGAGATTAATGCATTTATTGTATTAGGATATCTTTTAAAAACAAAACACTAAACTGTACATTTAAAAAAGTTTAATTATACATTTATAAATATAGTAGCCCGTAATTATCGCATATTCAGAACAGATAGGCCTAGCTACATTTCCATATTCAACATAACTCAGAACAAGATAATAACAACTAAAAGTATCTTATTTAGATATTCTTTTGACAGTGAGAGAGACAATGTCACGGTTTATGAATTCGCTGTCTCCTTTCTCGTCTTGTTGTGTGTGTGTGTGTGTGTGTGTGTGTGTGTGTCATTGCAGCTGATCAGCATGCCCGCTCTGATCAACGCGCCAGCTGCAACTGATCAGCATTCGACCCTTTTTAGTGTTACTGTTGTCGCCTAGTCTTTGTCAGATCGTTGTAGATTTTTCCTGCGTGTTTGTTCCCTGCCTGTATCCCTTTTCCGTGTGTTATCCCGTGTTCAGCACTCCATGGTTCTACACGCAGCGTCCCTGTGCTGCCAAGGGCTTCATACCGGACATTTACACACCTTAACTCTCCCAGCATCTGACCAGCTCTCAATAAACATATCTGTCATTTTGCAATTGAATCTTCTGATTATTTCCTAATACACAAAGGTCAACCGCGAGAAATATAACAAAAGAATACCGCGAAATTCAGTGCGGTCAATATGACCGTCTATGGCCGAAATAGGTAAATATGTTCATTTGTTTTTTTGCCTTATGTGTAATTTATATTAAAAACATTTTAAATGAAAATACAGACACTTTTAGGAAAAGTCAGGTACGAGCAGGATTTTATTTATTTTTTCAACAAAGTTATTGCAGATATAAAATTCAAAACGATCAAAATGACCGCCGTGGCCGTTCTAGTGTTAAGGACCACAAAAAGAGACTTTCACAATATCATAACCCAAAATTGTGTGTGTGTGTGTGTGTGTGTGTGTGTGTGTGTAAGCATGCATAATGGAATTCACATTGAAAGACTGGTTGGCTTTAGTGTACAATACTGATTAAACCAAGTAGTTCAAAATAAAAGTGGCACTATAGCAATAAGTGGTCTTCTACTACCCTCTGCTGGACATTATACTTATTAATAGTCTTTTCACATGTGCTTTTGCATTCATATATTTAGACACTAAAAAATAACCTTATGTGACAATTACTATAATAACACAATCATATTTTGTCTTTCAATTCACTTTACTGTTCTGAAGCTTCATATAATTGCTAACAACGTGGTAAATCATAGTAAATCATGCTACAATCCTGCTTAATCATTCTAGAATGTGGTATATTATGATAAATGATTGTGTAACATTCGGTCACAACAAGGTAACATCAAGGTAAACTAAGACAAATCATTTACATTTACATTTACATTTAGTCATTTAGCAGACGCTTTTATCCAAAGCGACTTACAACTGAGGACTAAACCAAGCGAGTCATCGTGAATAGACAAAAACAACGCAAGAAGTGCTCAAAATACAAAGTTCAGACATTGCTCGGAGTAGCATAAGCCAGATAAGCAAGGATTTAAGGAAAAGGAAAGAATTTAAAAAATTTTTATGTTTAAGTGCTCACGGAAGAGATGAGTTTTTGTCTTTTGAATGCTGTCAGGGATTCTGCATTCCGGATGAGGGTGGGCAGATCATTCCTGAAATATGAATCCTGAAGGACAATTGCAGTAAACATTTATTTTTTCCATCACATAGTTCAAATATCTGTATCTACAACAGAATGTGTGTGTGTAGTCCTAGGTTTCTAAATAAATGCTGAATAATCTGATTAATACTTTAAAAACATATTATGTGAAATGCTTATAGACCATTAAAGTATATTTTCATGACACATCCCAATAGCATTGAAAACCACAACAACAACAACATTTGTCTTTATTTGTGTGTGTGTGTGTGTGTGTGTGTGTGTGTGAGAAAGAGAGAGCATAATGTCTAAATATGAGTGCAAAAGCACCTGTGAAAAGACTTTATTAAATAAGTATAATGTCCAGCAGAGGGCAGTAGAAGACCACTTATTGGCTCACTTTCATTTTGACAGACTTGATTTTCACCAGTATTCTGTTTTTTCCTTATTAACTATTATAAAACAATCATATTTTGTCAGAGTTTATCACTTCATTTGTTCTGATGCTTCACACAATAGCTAGCAACGTGGTAAATCATGGTAAATCACGATAGAAACATGGTAAATCATTGTAAACAATACAATTACATGGTGTATCATGGCAAATCATGCTACAATCCTGCGGTAAATCATTCTAGAATGTGGTATATCATGGTAAATCATCCTATAACATGGTAAATCATGCAAGAATCATATTAAATCATACTAGAATATGTTCAATTGTGGTAAATCATGCTAGAACAGGGTAAATCATGGTGAATCATACTAGAACTTGGTATATCATGGTAAACTATGGTAAATCATGCTAGATTCATGGTAAACTATACTGGAAAATTGTAAATAATGAAAAATCACACTGAAATGTGGTATATCATGGTAAATCATGCTAAAACATGGTCTATTCTATCTATGATCTCAGTGGTTAAATGCTTGCTACATACAACTTAATGTCTTTTGATGCTTTTGTGCTTAACGGCCTTAAAGGCCTTAACTGCTTGAACACCGCTAAATGCTGCTTGCAGCTTTAATTAAAATTGTTTTTGTGTTTCAATAAATAAATATTTATTACGAAATGATTGAATATTTATTATCAAAACACACAGTAGACACTTCAAGCAGACATACTATGACAGAAATGTCATGTGGTTTTATTACTTATGGTTTAGAACATCGTAATGATACATATTCAGTCAGTTGCCTACACAGTGAATATTGATAAGGGAGATGTAAAGACACATTTAGATTACATTAGATTTATCTTTATTGTCAATGTGTAGAGTACAAGTACAGAGACAATTCAATGCAGTTAGCGTCTAACCAGAAGTGCAAATAAAGTGTGGTATAGACGTAGTGTATTATAAACAGTAAATGACATGAAAGTAGTATACAGTTAACCTAGTGGTATGGTTTACAGTAAGGATATTCATTTCAAATGTATTTGTATAGCGCTTTTCACAATACATATTGTTTCAAAGCAGCTTTACAGAAAATGCATTTCAGAAATGTACATATAGAAATACAGTTAGTTAATCATGTATTCATTTAGGGCATAACATATCGCCGGCGTTGAGTCGTCTCTTCACAGGCGTCGAGTCGTCTCATCGCAGGTGTTGGGGCATCTGAAGTCTCCGTGAGAGGCTGGATACAAACTGGAGCTGACGTAGTTTATAACAAAAAAGCAGATGGGAAATAATTAGCATAGCTGCTTTTCATAATATTAATGCATTTGGTCTGATTTAACTGTAGTATAAAAGGTATGCGATGCATTATGTGAATGCTTGGCTAAAGAGATGAGTCTTGAATCTAGTTTTGAACTGGGAGAGCGAGTCTGAGCAACGAACAGTATCAGGAAGGCTATTCCAGAGTTTATGAGCTAAATGTGAGAACGCCCTCCCTCCTTTAGTGGACTTAGATACCCTAGGAATGACCAGAAGCCTCGAATTTAGTGATCTTAAAGAGCGCGATGGATTGTAGGGCGATAGAAGATCCGTTTAATACACAGGAGCTAAACCATTTAGGGCTTTATAGGTCAGTAATAATACTTTGTAAATGATACGGAACTTAATAGGTAACCAGTGTAGATGTGATAAAATTGGTGTTATATGATCATATTTTCTTGATCTAGTAAGAACTCTAGCAGCTGCATTTTGCACTAACTGTAGCTTGTTTACTGAGGATGCAGGACAACCAGCTAATAAAGCATTACAGTAATTACAATTGTGTTTCTGAAGCAATAATATTTAGATTTTCTGGTTTAATCACAATTAGATTTTTCATAGATCCTACAGTGGATTTATTGTTTGACCTAACTAAACGAGGAATAGACACAGTTTCTATATAATGTTCTACACTGGTACTTATATCAATTAAGTTGGGACAGCAAAGACTTTGACTTACTAGTCAGATGGTGTGTAACGTCTTGGAGATGTTGTCCGACAGAACAGCCGCTCCGATACTGCTGGGGTGTAAGCCATCAGCACGGTAGAGCCTAGGTTCGCTCCCAGAACAGATTCCAATTATTTACAAAGAGCAGTTTCTGTTCATTACACCATGACATTAACCATTCATTTAGAGCAAATAATCTACTGAACCTTTCATGTCCTTGTATGTGGGAAGCGGTCCAGACACGATGATCGTTGCCTCAGGCGCTGTGCTGCGTACCGTCTCGATCAGGCTCCTGTAGTCCTTCTTCAGAACCTCCGTCTGCCGCAGCCTGATGTCGTTCACTCCAGCATGCAGCACAACAGCTCCGACAGGATCTCGGGAACCTGGCAAGCAATATCTAGAACACGAGCACCAGAAAAACAGTGACTGCGCACCTTACCTTTACCTGAGGTAGCGTGGACGTGCCGGACGATGGAATCGATATGTAAAGTATATTAACGGTAGCATAAGAGCAGAACACATGGGTATGCACTGCAGTATGAACAATATAGACAAATACAAACAATACTGTCATGATTCTGCCATCATGTTATTGATTATTCCTAGTCATGTGGCAGGATCATGACAGAACCAATGTTTTGTGTACAAGCGCATGGCCAATTGTTTGGCCATGTGCTTGTGGTGTCTCGTTACGTCACCCCGCCCCCTTGTTATCCTCGTCTTGTCATTATTGTCTAGTCAGTTTCACCTGTCCTCGTCATTAGTGTTCCCCATATAATCCCCTTGTGTTTGCTGTCCTGTGTCGGTTCATTGTTTGACGTTGTGTGTTTCTAACAGTGAGTATTTCATAGAGAAGTCAGTTATTCAAGAAGTGTCTGTTCGTGTCTTTATTTTGTTCCTGTCTTAGTCTGGAGTGTTCTACCCTGTCTTGTTTGCCCCCTCGTGGGTTTTGTTTTCCTGTTTTTGTATCAATGAATCCTGTGTTCATTGCATCTGCGCCTGGGTTCACCTTCCCCCACATAACACAACACAATACAATATAAACTACAGATGTTGTCTGAGTTATCTAACTTAACTTGGCTTAACAGCCAAGTGACTAATTATAACTAAACTATGTATGTGTGCTTTGTATGTGTACTGCTCTTCACTGTCCTCAATCTGAGTTAAAGTTCTTTCATACTTAGCAGTGTTCGTTACTGGAAAAACTTGGAAACAGCAATCACCAGCATGTCTGATAAAGAGAAAGGGTAACAGCATCTTGGCTTTAACTCTCAACATGTAGCCTGGCTTAGTTAGAAGCCCACTCACCACGTCAAGGTGCAGGCTCAGAGTGGGTACACAGGACAAGACAAACGTAACAAACAGACGCCACAAACAGATAACACTGAAACAATTGAACAATTGAACATTTGAGTGTAACATTTGAACAGAACGTACTCTATAATAACAAAAAATAACAGTTAAACCTTAAAACCTCATATAACTTGTTGATAGCATATGTGTAACAGCGAACAAAAATATATTGTTGACAGGTTTGTATCATGTGCGTGTAAAGTCAGGTTTCACACAGCAAATGCTTATGCCCCGTTGATGCGGGCTCTAAGCAAAGCAAGTGTAAGCGATTCATGAACGTATTTAAAGTCAGGTTTCACACAGCAAATGCTTATGCCCCGTTGATGCGGGCTCTAAGCAAAGCAAGTGTAAGCGATTCATGAACGTATTTAAAGTCAGGTTTCTCACAGCAAATGCTTATGCCCCGTTGATGCGGGCTCTAAGCAAAGCAAGTGTAAACGATACACAGAAAGTGCTGTAAACATTATTCGAACAGGAAGATGTGCACTAAAAACACCATACTATTGGTGATGGAAAAGTATTAATTTGTTCATCCTCCTCCTCACAAGAGCCCCTGTTACTTTCTCAGTTTCTCGCCTTGCCAAATGATGAAGGCGTATCTTGCAGTACATGGAGGCTGCCATCTTAACCAAGGTGTGAACATGATTGTCCTCAACACTGGTCTCAAACATGTGTTTGTGCAACTCTGAAAAAATATTCTTGTCAGCACAATCACTCAGAACCTGAATTATAATGGCAGCTGTCACTCCTTTTCCTTGAGGAAGCTTTCCCCCACTGGTGTTCAGAAGTCTTTGAAAGCACCTTTCAGAGGCTTTACACACCTCCACAATGCTTGTTGATGGATTCTGTAAGCCTCCCCTGTTTTTCAGGGCAATGAAAGCATGCATGCTGGAATCTGAACTCAGTGCAAGAGAACAGGGCATGCACAAGATTTTCTCCTTCATCTTTTTCACCACAAATCCAGCAATGTAATGGATAGCAGCGTCCTTGAACTCGGATATTGAATCGACATAAGGAAGGATGCTGTAGTCGTGGTCAGAATCCAGAGGGAGTGCTGGTGTGACATCAAATTGACGAGAACCTGGAACAACTGTCACTGCCAACATGTTGGTTCCATCTCTAATGAGACAGTTCCCTGTTCCATTTTTCACTTGATGTCTCACTAGGAGGCGTTTGTATGCAGCTTTGAACTGTCGGGCAGTTGGGTTGTTGTTGTAGCCTCCGCGTGCCCTAACTGCAGAAAAGAACAGCTCAAGATGATCCTGACTGAGTTTGTAAGTAAGGAGATACTGACAAGGGGCCTCCTGTGCTTCAACCAGCTCTTTAAAAATGTTGGAAATGCTTCTGGAGCTGGCAACAAATCCAATGGGACCCGTTTTCCTAGGACCTGCATAAATATGTCTCCCAGAGCTATCTCTGAGCTGCAGAAGGAAATTTTCAGCTCTCTCCAACAGACTTAGCATGTGAAGTTTATTACAACTTCTCAAAGGAGCTTTGGAACCCTTTGCCAGAGGATTCCTGCTGTTGAGAACATCAAAAGCTAAATCGATTGTTCTCAGAAATTCAACGGTTTCCTCAGAACCATGAAACTGAGGCAAGTGGAGCTCCTTGTTGCAGAATTCAAGGGCACCTGCAACACTGCTGCTGAAAACTTGAGCGGCAAGATTTACCTTCATCTTCAGATTTCTCCACTGAATATGTGCCATCTTCAGCTTATTACCCAGCCTCAAGCCCTCCATCTCCTGAAGTTTGTTGAGGTCTTCTAGGTATTGCCACCTAATCTTTTTGCCACTGCCTGTCTGGAAAACACGTCCATCAGCAAAAGCATTCCTCAAGAGTTTCATCATGTGACACACGTCAAAAACAACATGTACAGCCTGCATTGGATTTGCAGGGTGAGGAAAAAATGGCCTCATGTTTCCAACTGTGATATTGGCTCCAAGAGCCTGCATCATGGTGAAGTGACATGACGGTCCATCACATGTCAGGGAAACAACGCGCACTCCAATGTCATGCAGCTTGTAAAGACACTGTGTGACAATATTTGCTCTCTCTTTTCCGCTTAACCCATCAAGGAGAAAGTAAGCCACAGGGATTTTCCAAGATCCATTAACAGCTACAACCATAAGGACCAATGCATCCTTGGCTACTGGTAAAGAGTCATCAACTTTGCCACATCCTACATCAACATACCCATGGAATTTTCCTTCAGCATATTCAACATGCTTTCTGATGGCCATCTCATCCATCATAAGGGCACAAACAGTCTCCTTACCATCTTTCCTTCCGTCCTCCACATGGGATTGTAGGGCAGCGAATGATGCCTCTGTAAAGCCTGGGTCTGCAGGAATGCTGCTGTACCAAGACCTGATTGTTTGAGGATGAGGCAGAACACAATCAAAGCTTTCACGAACAAACTGATAAGCTTTTGGAGAGTAGAAATGGAGAGTCATGGCAAAAGATCTCAAATTATCAGAGATTCTTTGAGATTTAGTCTTGCACTTGGCCCTTGTAAGAATTTCTTTAGCAACACCGCTAAAGGATGCCTCCAGCATATCAGCACAGCTGGTGGAAATAAGCAGCTTCTCTTTCAGATCAGTGACAAGTGAAGAAAGAGATTTCACTTTCCGTTTCAGTCTTCTGACTCTCTGCGTTTGAAGCTTCAATTTTTTCTTGTAAGGACGCAAGCTACTTTGACCAAATGACACCTTCCTCTTTAGAGGACTGTGGGATTTTTTTCAGTGTGTATGCACCATGATCTGCAGAATGGCTATGGCTGCAGCTGGCTACACTCATCTCGACTGTCAGTGGTTCACTGTGAGTGCCACTGTTGTAATCATGGTCATGACTGAAGTTCCTGCATTTAACAGCTTGTGTGTCAGAGTCAGTCTTACTTACCGTTGTGTTCTTACTAACTCTTACCTTGACCTTTGCCTGGCGATGGGGGTAGAAGATGGTTGGCACCGCGTCTGCTTTAAGGGTGTTTCGTCCCTGGACATGGATGAAACAGTCCTGTGTGAAGTGAAGGGAGCAGAGGCGAGAATACTTCTTTGGTGTCCAGTTCTTTCTCTTGAAATTTGGGTATCAACTTCTGCAACCTGTCTTTATCATTGAAGGGGAACCTGACAAGAAAAAAGCAGATCACATTGTTCAAGAAAATGAATTAAATGGAAATTAACGTAATTGACATTTAATGAATGTCATGTCATTCATTTCATCCAATGAATTTACTGGAAATTACACCAAAAGGATGAGGAGTGATGGATTTTTTTCTCATGAAATATCTGCATGCCATGCTACCCAAAATTGATCTCACTACCCCCACCCCAGTTGAGAATCAATTGCAGTGACAATGCAAAAGCTGATCTGTCACTCACAACCAACCAAAACAATAAAATGTGGCTGTGGAGGTATATTAAAATTGATAGAAAGCATTCATCTGGGCACTATATGCTATTGTATGACACACACACACATATGAATGTGCACGTACAGACATGTGCATGCACAAACACACACATTATGCACATACTCTCCCTATATTAACAAATATTTAATATTTGCAGCCATTCATTTAAAATAAACCTGTTGTTGTGGCATATCACTTGGAGTTCAATTAGTTTTTGTGCTTGGTTTCTGAATTGCAGGTGTTTGATTTTGGAGATGAGTTCATGAGGTCATGACTGCAGCTGGCTGCTGATGAGGCCGAAACCAGCACATCCAGTGCAAGCAGACTTTGACTAGTTAATTTTAATTTACACTATTTTATATATCTTCTATATTGACAAGGCCTTTTTGAAGGATGATGGTTTACTTATAGCATTTTATAGAAAATTAACATGATTGAAATCAGATAATCTAACTGTACTTTTACTTAAGTATGGTTTTCAGGTAACGTTACTCTTTACACCTCTGCTTAGGCCTATATAATGATGATTAAAAAAATCATAATCTTGCATTATACAGATGGAGACAGTGTACTTACCTGAAAAAGCTTAACTCTGAAGAAGAGACTTGCCTCTTAGAACACATGTATGCAACACAGCAAGACATTTTTGCACGATGGACACTATGCTAGCAACAAGTAAATTGAAGTA
The DNA here is from genome assembly GCA_030578255.1 of Tiaroga cobitis. Lineage (NCBI taxonomy): Eukaryota > Metazoa > Chordata > Actinopteri > Cypriniformes > Leuciscidae > Tiaroga > Tiaroga cobitis. The sequence continues at coordinate 23,496,847 of CM060591.1, forward strand.
AATGGGAAGATGAAATCACGAAAAAAAAGGCAACAAACTGTTAACACACCGAATCAACAAAATACCACCTATTACACAATACTTAGATGTCTTGAATGATGATCAGAAGTTTCCAAGGTCGAAGTATCACGGCTCTCCAGAAATAAGGGCGACTAGCCAGGTATACGTTAAGCAATCTGAACTCGAACGCTCAATGACGCATCAGAGTAAACTCATATGTCTGTGTGTGTGTGTGTGTTTTGGAAATCAAATCGTATAGTATAGTCTATACTATACGATTTGATTTCCAAAGTATAGTAATAACACACACACACACACATATATATATATATATATATATATATATATATAACATCTTACGCTATATATAATTACACAATCTTACATTAAAACGATATAGGCCTGACAAAAGAAGTGGCTGAAATCGACTTTTATTATTATTATCGGCTCTTAAATTATAGCCTACTTTTGGATTGTAATCGTTTGCCTTTCTGCAGTACGCCTAGTAATTGTAGTTAGTTTAGTTAGCTACACACACACACACACACACACACATATATATATATATATATATATATATATATATATATATATATGTGTGTGTGTGTGTGTGTGTGTGTGTGTGTATAAAATAAAGAAATAACAGATAATAAAGAACATGTACAATCATCCAAAATTATTAAAAGTGATTCAAATAGCACATGCACACATACATGCATTATTAAAAAACCGTCCTTCTTCGTTTAATTCCTTCGATCTTCTTCAAGACATATATAAGCCCAGGAACCATGTCAGTATACAATATCCCCGAGTCATTTTCGTATCCATTCAATATAGGCTATTTATATATAGTCTTTTAAAATTGCTTATTGTTCTACATGATTTCATCTCTTCACGTAAAACATTTGCCCATAGGCTAATATTCAAATATATAAAGAGTTGTGAGCTATGTGCTAAATCATGCAGTTGATCATGGTCAAAAACACTTGAACAAAAAACTTTTTTCTTTATTTCACGTTATAGGCTATGACATTTTGTAGATGGCTTCCGACCAGGATGAAAGGGATCACATTCATCTTCAAGCTTAGATCTGGAAATAAATAAAGCAACGTTAACCACGATTGGCATTGAGATTGTTTTCTTTTCTTACATTGCCTGTATAATTTCCTGATAATTTCTCCATCCCCCGTCAATATACCGGCCGTTACCCATACTTCATTATTTAATGAAGTAGATACATTATTAAAGTTCGTGGATAAATGTCACTTCATATGTATTCACTTGCCACATACCGAATTATTTCCAATTCCCCAAAAACGTTGTTGAAATATTTTGTCCCGTTGCTTTTATGGACTCATTATCTATGGGCTTCTCCCTTGATGGGGCGTCCCGTCCCCCCGATTGCCTGCGAGCTTCTCCTCCTGTCTGTACGGTAATTTCTGTACAGCGCGACAGAGAGTCGAGTGGTTATGACGCAATCGTTAGCCTATTTTTACCAAAACTGTTTCTACGGGGCCATAATGTAACATAGAAGGTAATGGAGCCCTTTATACATTGTCGTGTTTCTTTAGAAATAAATAATGGACAAATGGAGCCTTTAAACGCCTCAGATGTAAAGTTATTCGCTGTCAAAGTGACGCCAAAATGAATGGGAGTCAATGGAAATGCTAACGCAAGTGAAGTTCTGCTACAAGATGGCGGCACCCGGCCGACTTCAACTTCCGGTCGATGGATTACCCCCTTGGTTTTAACATGTTTCTAGTATGTTGCTAGCATGTTTAACACTTGCTGGCACTTTTTTATATATTATTAGGAGTCCACAACAGTGTTAAACATGCCACTTCCTGTTGCCAGCAGGTGGCGCTATGACTGTAACTGAATATGAGCATGGACATGTGTTCAGGACAGAACTCTTATCAAACGTGTGAAGTTTGGGGCAGATTAGACATTGTTTGCCTGAGTTACAGCAACTTCCTGTTTCATGGCGAAACATCGAAATATGTCAGGCCGCTGAGGACACGCCCTTCGACGAAAACTCAAGATCTTCGCAATTTAACGTCGCAAAGGCCTTAAGATTACACTCACCAAATTTGAAGATGATCAGATTAAAACTGTAGGAGGAGTTCGTTAAAGTACGTGGCCTGAAAATGGCAAAAACTGCACAAAAATCTGAGAGGAAGTTCAAAATGGCTGACTTCCTGTTGTGTTTAGGGCTATGCTCCAAGAGACTTTTTTGTAGGTATTGGGCCATTACATGTATGTACCGAATTTCGTACACGTACGTGAAACGTAGCGGGAGGCGCACTCCGTTGAACCTTTATAGGTGGCGCTATCGAGCCATTTTGCCCCGCCCAATTCTGAAACGCATATCAGATGTAAATTTTCGCCAGTTCTGACGCGTGTGTCAATTTTCGTGAGTTTTCGTGCATGTTTAGGCCCTCAAAAATGCGATTCATTACGGAGAAGAATAATAATAAATATAGCTGCGAGCAGCGATTGCGGGCCCAAGCCGGTGGCACCGCAACCCCGGTGCCGGCTTTGGCCCTTCATCGCTGCTCGCAGCTATATTTATATATATATATATATATATATATATATATATATATATATATATATATATATATATATATATATATATATAAACAAGCCGCTGGCACTGCCACCCCGGTGCCTTTAGGGTTACTGTGCACGACGTGCAAAAACGTAACCCCGCTTTCACTGTCGCCCTACGGTCCCATGGATTTAACGGACACATGAAATAAGTACACAAGACCGAAAAATTCATATGAACTGTACCATTTTGGACAGGGCCTATGATCGTGAATCACAATAGCCACATATATGAGATCATTTAAATTTAGAATCATTTTTAATGTCATAGGACATACATGGGCAATATACGGCCCGGGGGCCGGATCGGGCCCGCATAGCGCTTCAATCCGGCCCCCGCGATGCGATCGCAATTTGGATGAAACACACGCCGAAATAAACATGCGTGACACAAAACAATCTTTAACTTAGGTGGCAAATATGTTTTAGTAATTCTGTGAATTACACTGCGCAAACCAAAATTAATACTACCCACCGGATGAAGGGTTGTCTCTGTCTCCACATAACATAAAATATTCATTTTATTTTATTTTTCGTGTTCGCATTTATGAGGAAAAACAATGTTACGGACGTGTTCTCCGTTACGGACGTGAGCGCTCTGAAAGCGGCACTAAAAGATGCTTTAAAACCTTCACAAAGACATCAAACAGAAAGCACAAAACCTTTCTTTAAAGTGAATTTCGTTTTGTATTAATTGTATCTTAATTTTATGTTTCATCAACCAATTGCCTGTATTTAATAAATAAGAAGTAAATATAGCAGACAATATAGAGATAATCACGAAACATTAATAACGAGATAATCACGCCGGCGCGTGAACTGGAGCTCGTCTCATAAATGAACCGAAACTCAGCATATAAAGTAGCCTACTTGCCTCACATGTCTACTTTTAAACTGAACAATTCAAAACGAAAGAAAACAGACTACAGACTGCTCTCTGCTTATGTAAGCCTTATGAAATGTGCATTTCTCTCTGGCGCGTTCACTAGGCTACTGAAGATCGCGAGTCAGCATCGTCAACTTCATCTTAGCCGACAATGACAAAGAAAACACTTATTTATTAATAAACAATTAAAATATCTCCTTGCTATATTTTACATATTCATAATCATTACTTTTGCTGGTTTTGCCAGTCATGTATTCTGCAACAAAATATGTTTTGAAAGTATCCTTCCCAACACTGGAAGTCTGTATGTTAATTAGGGATGGGCATTTTTCAAAAATATTGCATTCGAATATTTGGGCTCATAAAAATCGAATATTCGAATATTCGTTTATTTAAATGACATTTAACGAAAAAGATGTTATTTTTTTAGTTTTTTTTAGTTTTTTTACGTTTTTGTCACCATTTCTTTTAGTTGAAAACATTAAACATTAGGCCTATGTGTAAACAAAAAATATAAAAAACAAAAGCATTAATAAAAGAATGCTCAAGCAGCGCGAACGGGAAAAAACGCCTAATAAAGCGGTTGCGCCAGATATCGTATAGAACGTACACACACTCGAGTCAGCATATGATTATCGTGTTTATATTGTTTCACGTTTATATAGAGAAAAACAATATCCACATGCAGGGGCGCCGCATCGAGTGAGAAAAGGTGCTGCGCTGACAGACGTTTCAGAGACACAAAGATAAGGGTGTTCTAAGTTTCTAACAGCACTTTGCGTTTTCTGTTCTTAAACCGGTCTCCCTCAACGAAACTTAAAGGAAGTATATGTCTCAAAATAATTTTCCTATAAGATAAGTTATCATATAAGCTCGGATCACGCGGGGTCCAGCTGCGCTTACCTGCAGTCGTGATGCAGTGATGGTCAGCTGTCTTTCCTCAGTCGACTGTTTGGATTTCATGTGATTTCTCATTGTGGTGATGATGATATTATAACTCAGATTAATTAATTAATTTGATCAAAAGTAATTCCATTTAGTAAGATCATTTTCAAGTAATTCCAAACTTCGCGAGGCAGACGACAACATTATGTGATCAAATACACACAACTTGTTAACACACTCCACAGCGCCACCCAGTGCATTTAATTATAATTGCGAGTTAGTGCTTGGGATTTATCATGGATTCACTGCATTTACGGCCAGCAAAGCAAAGTAGTAAAATTCGAATAGTATTTTATTTTGCTAATAATAATTACAGATCGAAAATTCGAATATTCGTGCACATCCCTAATGTTAATGTAACCTGCACACATACATTTGCAGTTTTGTTAATAGCTTTCCATCTTGAATAGTTACAGCTGGTATGAATGACATGAACAATGTGCAGGGTAGTGTAGGAAAGTAAATCAAGTTATTGTAACCTTAGAGTGGCCTAGGTCAGACTGGCCTATAGCAAAAATAAATATCAGGCCTTGAAATAGGCTGGCAAAGTCAAAGTAACTGTAGAGTAGCCTTATACATATTTGCATTGAATTAATTTGTACCATTTAATCATGTAACTGTTTAATTGCAATTGTCCAAAGTGTGGCCCTCCGTTTACTTTGCCAAAGTAACCGTGGCCCTCAGACTAAAACTGTTGCCCACCCCTGTCATAGGATGTCATAAGTCAATCTGTTTTGCAGCACTTAAATGTGTAAATCCAGAAGCCCAGTATTTATCTGGAGGTCTTTGCCCTTTGCCTGTCAACCTGGTTTGTCTCTGCCTTTTCTGTTCTACCCTGTTTGCCATTGCTCACCCTGCCTGTCTTGACCTTTCTTAATAAAAAGCTGCAAATGGACCCCCCTGGCCTGACCCTGCCTCGTTACAACACATATGCTGCATCTGCTCGCTATCTGCCGAACGGCTCTGGTAGTTCCGCTTCAGCACTGATGATGTTGTAGGAATAGTGCGCTCTGGTTGGTCTGGATTATTCGGGATTTTTTATTTTATACAGAAATAAGTTATTTATAATTTAGATGAGAATAAAATGAGTGTTGATTAAAATGATGGAAAACAAATATATTGATCTGAAATATAGTGCATAAATTTTAAATTAATTTAGATTAAATTACCAAACATACAATCTTAATTTAATTTAAAGCAAACAATACATTTAAATACATTTAAATTATGACTAGTCAGAACGGCATTGTAGATATCTCAAACTGGAGTTAGGGATAGTCATAATTTTGATAATAGATATTAGATATCTATTATCAAGTGAAAGATATCTTGAAATTCATTTTGATTAGAGATATCTGAAATTTGATATCTGTAACTTTCATTTTATTGGGTTAGCTATGCGCACTGTGATTGGCTCATCGCGTTTGGGGGTGTGGCTTAGCCATAGGCCAATTACGTTACAGACATCTTAAATGATAATACAAACTATCCAAAATATAATTACGACTTGTCAGAAAGACGTTGTTGATATCAACAATGTTAATTCCGGATAGTCAAACTTAGCTTTTAAATGTTAAAAGGGCTTGCCATACAGAGCTCAGAGAGAGGCTCACCATATTCAAACCAAATTATCTGACTTCCTGTTGGCCGTTGCTAATTACGGTAAATTAGAAAGTTGTCCGGTTCGAAGAGTACAATATACATATCGAGTTTAGTTACTGTAGATAAAACTAACCCCCCCACTTTTGTCAAAAGCATTTAGAAAGTGACACACTTCCTGCTGCCAGTTGGTGGCGCTATAACTTTGACTCACAATAGTCACATCCATGTGATCGGCCTCTTACAGCGAACACACTGGTGAAGTTTCCTTAAGATCAGCTAATGTATGCTGAAGTTATAACACACTTCCTGTTTCACGTTTCTCGCCATAAATTGGTTTCCTCGCCACGGCCAAACCGTTCGAGATATCAAAAATCCCCTGGCAATTTTTCATCCTCAATGTCTTGACTTCATGCTGACCGAGTTTCGTGGCATTTCTTTGAATTCTCTAGGAGAAGTACTTTAAATTCCATTGCATGCGTTTAACAAACAACCCTATATAGCCGACTTCCTGTTGGGCTGGGGTAAAAAGTAAGAGCATGAAGTATATATGAACCGATGAGATCTATATGTGTACCGAGTTTCATATTATTACATGCAAGTGTGTTTGATTTATGGACCAAGTTTTCGGGACCCCGTTCCAGGGGGCGCTGTCGAGCCCCCCTGCCATGCCCGTGTACCATCTTCAGCCCGGCCCTGATGGCCGCGGGTTCTGACCTGTGTGCAAAGTTTCAAGAGTTTTCGAGCACGTTAAGGGCCCCAAAACCTTGAAAAACCATTTTAAAAGCATTTTCACTCAACAGACAATCCCCTCACCCCACACACACACACACATAGATAGATGCAGAGACAGAGAGAGAGGGAGGGAGAAAATCCTCCTGAAAATCACATTCAAACCAAAATATCTGACTTCCTGTCGATCCGAGCTAGTGAGTGTAAATTAGAAAGTTGTCCGGCTCGAGGAGAACAATATACGTGCCTATTTTTGTTACTGTAGGTAAAACTAATACCCCATTTTTGACTAAAGGTGGCGCTACTGAGCCCCTGCACCACGCCCGTTTCTGAAACTTTGCACATGTCTACTGGCTAATAAATGTGATGTGTCTGTCGAGTTTCATGCAATTTCAAGCATGTTAAGAGTCTCAAAAGCATCAACAAAGAATAATAAAGTTTGATGCGTTGCCACGGCAACAGTATCTAAGATATCAATAATCCTTTCACAGGTCTACATCTGCCGTGTGTTTACATTATACACATAAAGTTTGAAGAAAATCGGGTAAAAATAAGAGGGTGATTTCAAAGCATTTAGAAAGTGACACACTTCCTGCTGCCAGTTGGTGGCGCTATAACTTTGACTCACAATAGTCACATCCATGTGATCGGCCTCTTACAGCGAACACACTGCTGAAGTTTCATCAAGATCAGTTAATGTATGCAGAAGTTATAACACACTTCCTGTTTCCATTATTCGCCATAAATTCGTTTCCTCGTCACGGCCAAACTGTTCGAGATATCAGAAATCCCCTGGCAATTTTTCATCCTCAATGTCTTGACATCATGCACACCGAGTTTGGAGACGAACGGGGGAATTCCCTAGGAGAAGTGTTTCAAATTCCTGAGCATGCGTTTCCAAACAACCCTAAATAGCCGACTTCCTGTTGGGCTGGCGTAAAACTTAGAGCACGAAAGTTGTTCGGCCCGATGAGATATATAAGTGTAGCGAGTTTCAGATTATTACATGCAAGCGTGTTTGATATATGGACAAGTGTTCAAACCCCGTTCCAGGTGGCGCTGTCGAGCCCCCCTGCCACGCCCGGGTACCAGCTTCAGCCCGGCCCTGATGGCCGCGGGTTCTGACCTGTGTGCAAAGTTTCAAGAGTTTTCGAGCACGTTAAGGGCCCCAAAAGTGCCCAAAAGGTAGTAAAATAATAATAATAATAATAAGTCGGAAGAATAATAATAATCCTAAGGAAAACAATAGGGCCTTCGCCTTTTCAAGGCTTGGGCCCTAATAAATATATATATATATATATATATAAATATAGCTGCGAGCAGCGATTACGGGCCCAAGCCGGTGGCACCGCAACCCCGGTGCCTTTAATTACCTAAAGGCACCGGAGTGGCGGTGCCGCCGGCTTTGGCCCTTCATCGCTGCTCGCAGCTATATTTATATATATATATATATATATATATATATATATATATAAACAAGCCGGTGGCACCGCCACCCCGGTGCCTTTAGGGTTACTGTGCGTGACGGGCAATAACGTAACCCCGCTTTGACCTTTGAGAAGATGTGTGCTGTAGAGCTTGCATCAGTGTGGGCTCTGCAAAAGTGTGCATTGAGGGCACATATCAACCACAAAGTATGCGTGAGCAACCTTCTGAAACCTAAAATGAAAAATGAGACACCCTACGGTCTCATGGACTTAATGGACACATGAAATAAGTACACAAGTTTGAAAGTTATATGAAGTGTGCCAAGACAGAATATTTGCCTGATCTGATTAGAAAAATAGTTTTTGTGTGTGTGTGTGTGTGTGAGGCGTGATTGAACAATGTAGACATAAAAACATACTCCGTCCTTTTGTTCATACAGGACATTATTCAAACTACAAAGTGTTTACTTATATTTGTGTACAATCGCAATAAAACACAACATTGTGCTTTTGTCAAACTGTAAACTACAACTGTCACCCAACCAAAATCTCTTACACACACACACACTCACACACACACACACACACACACACACACACACACACACACACACACACATAGTTTAAAAGCAAAAAAATCTTTTGGACATTCATCATATTGCATTGGTTTTCATTTCTTGTTCTCGAACAGAGCCCTAATCTGTTTATTTTTTCAGTTACACATTCTACATTGATTAAAAAAGAAAAATCAAATGTGCTTTTATTTTAGACATAAATAAATAATCTAGCATTCAGATGAGAGTAAAGTTAGTGTTAGTTCAAATTTTAAGGAAAACAAAAATATGATCTGAAATATCGCACATTCATTTAAAATTCATTCAGGTTCAATTACCAAACATACAAATCTCAATGTAATTTAAAGCAAACAATACATTTAAAATATATGGGTTGTATGCAATTTTTTTATATATAAAAAGATATATATCCAAAAATACAAAGCCTAAACTTTAACAAGGGTTAAACAATCACTGTAACAGACACAATCACACACACACACACACACACACACACACACACACACACACACGTCAAATCACTTACATTTTAGATGCAATATTGACTTTCTTTCTGTTTCAGCAGCGAAAATAGTTCAACAAAGATCACAGCAGAACCATCGAGCATCTCACAGCAACGCGTTCTCATTACTGAATGATTCAGCATTTTGAACGAATCGGTTGACTCAAAGATTCAACGACCAATCCATAATCTGTCTCATTCATGAATGACTCAGCCGTTCGAACGAATCGTTTGAACGAATGAATCAATGACTCGCTCATTAAGACGGTCGCCTGGCGACACCTAATGACGGTTTAGTGATATGTTTAAAAGTATCATTCTTTCCAACGATTGTTAATTAACTCATATTTGAAACATAAGCTATATATATATATATATATATACACAAATAAAATAAACACATTTGAAGCGTGTTTGCTTACTAAATTGTGAGCTGAACGAAAGTTGCAGCAAATATCAGCAACAGGAGTCAAATTTCATTAATCACGAGAGTGAAGAGCTGACTGAAAAGATGATGACGGAATAGGCTATTTTATGTAAAAGCGCCTATTTAAGCGAATCTATCATTATACTCTTTTGTTGTTGTGTTTTCCGAAAAATAATAGACTATTGAACTCACAATTCAAGCACGCGCTCTGCACGCGCCACCATTATCAATGTCCGTGTGGACGTCCGCGATCGAACAGTGGAAACATTGGCTATTCCGTCATTTTATTCAAGAAGATCATTCAAACTGCAAAGTGTTTACTTATTTTTGGATACTCGCAATCAAACACAACATTGTGATTTTGTAAAATACATTCAAGAAATCCGCCCCCGAAATGGGGCTTCTTTTAAAATGAAACAAAAATGCTCACAGCTGCACGTCTTGTGGAGACGTCCGTTACTTTCGCTTTCAAGTTAGCGATTTTAAAGCCCCCAGCGGAGTCACGGTGGGAAAATATTCCCATAGTAGCATCAATTGGCCTACCTGATTTTGAACACAAGAGGGCAGTAAAGCACTATGAATGATTTTTTTTTTTTTTTTTTTTTTGGCTAAACAACCATTCTGGCTGTTTTTAAACTTAAACATAAATCTTAAATTGAAAAAAAGGAATACAATGGGTTTACTTCTAATATTAGTATAATTTTATAGAAAAATAAATGGTGTATAATTACATTTTAGAAAGATATGAGACATTTCCTGATTCTTTTTTTGACATAATCCCTCGCCATAGCAAAACCGTTTGAGATATTCAATATCCGTTTACAATTTAGCATCTTTAATGTATTTTCATCAAGTTGAAAAAGTTTTGTAACTGTAGATGAAACTAACCCCCCCCCCCCCACACACACTTTTGTCACAAAAGGTGGCGCTACTGAGCCCCTGCACCACACCCGTTTCTGAAACTTTGCACATGTCTACTGGCTAATAAATGTGATCTGTCTGTTAAGTTTCATGCAATTTTAAGCAATTTCAGGCATGCTAAGAGTCTCAAAAGCATCCAAAAAGAATATTAAAGTTTGATGCGTTGCCATGGCAACAGTATCTAAGATATCAATAATCCTTTCACAGGTCTACATCTGCCGTGTATTTACATTATACACATCAAGTTTGAAGCAAATCGGGTAAAAATAAGAGGGTGATTTCAAAGTATTTTGAAAGTGACACACTTCCTGCTGCCAGTTGGTGGCGCTATAACTTTGACTCACAATAGTCACATCCATATGATCGGCCTCTCACAGCGAACACACTGTTGAAGTTTCATCAAGATCAGTTAATGTATGCAGAAGTTATAACACACTTCCTGTTTCCATTATTCGCCATAAATTCGTTTCCTCGTCACGGCCAAACCGTTCGAGATATCAGAAATCCCCTGGCAATTTTTCATCCTCAATGTCTTGACATCATGCTGACCGAGTTTCGTTGCGATTGGTTGAATTCTCTAGGAGGAGTATATCGAATTCCAGGGGCATACGCTTCCAAACAAACCATAATAGCCGACTTCCTGTTGGGCTGGGGTAAAAAGTAAAAGTACAAAGGATATATAAACCGATGAGATCTATATGTGTACCGAGTTTCATATTATTACATGCAAGCGTGTTTGATTTATGGACCAAGTTTTCGGACCTCGTTCCAGGGGGCGCTGTCGAGCCCCCCTGCCACGCCCGGGTACCAGCTTCAGCCCGGCCCTGATGGCCGCGGGTTCTGACCTGTGTGCAAAGTTTCAAGAGTTTTCGTGCACGTTAAGAGCCCCAAAAGTGCCCGGATAGTCGTTAGAATAATAATAATAATAATAATAATAATAATAAATATAGCTGCGAGCAGCGATTGCGGGCCCAAGCCGGTGGCACCGCAACCCCGGTGCCTTTAGTTACCTAAAGGCTCCGGAGTGGCGGTTCCGCCGGCTTTGGCCCTTCATCGCTGCTCGCAGCTATATTTATATATATATATATATATATATATATATATATATATATATATATATATATATATATATAAACAAGCCGGTAGCACTGCCACCCCGGGGCCTTTAGGGTTACTGTGCACGACGTGCAAAAACGTAACCCCGCTTTCACTGTCGCCCTACGGTCCCATGGATTTAACGGACACATGAAATAAGTACACAAGACCGAAAATTCATATGAAGTGTACCATTTTGGACAGGGCCTATGATCGTGAATCACAATAGCCACATATATGAGATCATTTAAATTTAGAATCATTTTTAATGTCATAGGACATACATGGGCAATATACGGCCCGGGGGCCGGATCCGGCCCGCATAGTGCTTCAATCCGGCCCCCGCGATGCGATCGCAATTTGGATGAAACACACGCCGAAATAAACATGCGTGACACAAAACAATCTTTAACTTAGGTGGCAAATGTGTTTTAGTAATTCTGTGAATTACACTGCGCAAACCAAAATTAATACTACCCACCGGATGAAGGGTTGTCTCTGTCTCCACATAACATAAAATATTCATTTTATTTTATTTTTCGTGTTCGCATTTATGAGGAAAAACAATGTTACGGACGTGTTCTCCGTTACGGACGTGAGCGCTCTGAAAGCGGCACTAAAAGATGCTTTAAAACTTTCACAAAGACATCAAACAGAAAGCACAAAACCTTTCTTTAAAGTGAATTTCGTTTTGTATTAATTGTATCTTAATCAATGTTTCATCAACCAATTGCCTGTATTTAATAAATAAGAAGTAAATATAGCAGACAATATAGAGATAATCACGAAACATTAATAACGAGATAATCACGCCGGCGCGTGAACTGGAGCTCGTCTCATAAATGAACCGAAACTCAGCATATAAAGTAGCCTACTTGCCTCACATGTCTACTTTTAAACTGAACAATTCAAAACGAAAGAAAACAGACTACAGACTGCTCTCTGCTTATGTAATCCTTATGAAATGTGCATTTCTCTCTGGCGCGTTCACTAGGCTACTGAAGATCGCGAGTCAGCATCGTCAACTTCATCTTAGCCGACAATGACAAAGAAAACACTTTTTTATTAATAAACAATTAAAATATCTCCTTGCTATATTTTACACTAGTCGCTAATGAATAAGTACTAGTACTTAATGGAATAGATACTAGTATCTAAAAAATAAGTACTAGTAGCATGAAAATAGAGACTAGTAGGTTAAAATGATTAAATGTTAAAACGGCTTGCCATATTGGCTCAGAGAGAGAGAGAGAGAAAATGACCATATTCAAACCACCATATTCAACTTCCTCTTGGTCTGAGCTAATGACAGTTAATTAGAAAGTTGTCCGGCTTGATCTGAACAATATGCGTACTGAGTTTTATGATTGTAGGTAAAACTATAAAACTAACCCCCCCACTTTTGTCAAAAGGTGGCGCTACTGAGTCCCTGCACCACGCCCGTTTCTGAAACTTTGCACATGTCTACTGGCTAATAAATGTGATCTGTCTGTCGAGTTTCATGCAATTTTAAGCAATTTCAAGCATGCTAAGAGTCTCAAAAGCATCCAAAAAGAATATTAAAGTTTGATGCGTTGCCATGGCAACAGTATCTAAGACATCAATAATCCTTTCACAGGTCTACATCTGGCGAGTGTCTACATTATACACATCAAGTTTGAAGCAAATCGGGTAAAAATAAGAGGGTGATTTCAAAGCATTTTGAAAGTGACACACTTCCTGCTGCCAGTTGGTGGCGCTATAACTTTGACTCATAATAGTCACATCCATGTGATCGGCCTCTTACAGCGAACACACTGCTGAAGTTTCATCAAGATCAGTTTATGTATGCTGAAGTTATAAAACACTTCCTGTTTCCATTATTCGCCATAAATTCGTTTCCTCGCCACGGCCAAACCGTTCGAGATATCAAAAATCCCCTGGCAATTTTTCATCCTCAATGTCTTGACTTCATGCTGACCGAGTTTCGTTGCGATTGGTTGAATTCTCTAGGAGGAGTATATCGAATTCCAGGGGCATACGCTTCCAAACAAACCATTATAGCCGACTTCCTGTTGGGCTGGGGTAAAAAGTAAAAGTACAAAGGATATATGAACCGATGAGATCTATATGTCTACCGAGTTTCATATTATTACATGCAAGCGTGTTTGATTTATGGACCAAGTTTTCGCACCCCGTTCCAGGGGGCGCTGTCGAGCCCCCCTGCCACGCCCGGGTACCATCTTCAGCCCGGCCCTGATGGCCGCGGGTTCTGACCTGTGTGCAAAGTTTCAAGAGTTTTCGTGCACGTTAAGAGCCCCAAAAGTGCCCGAATAGTCGTTAGAATAATAATAATAATAATAATAATAATAATAATAATCCTAAGGAAAACAATAGGGCCTTCGCCTTTTCAAGGCTTGGGCCCTAATAATCCTTAGGAAAACAATAGGGCCTTCGCCTTTTCAAGGCTTGGGCCCTAAATATAGCTGCGAGCAGCGATTGCGGGCCCAAGCCGGTGGCACCGCAACCCCGGTGCCTTTAGTTACCTAAAGTACCGGAGGTAGTGTACCGGAGTGGCGGAGCCGCCGGCTTTGGCCCTTCATCACTGCTCGCAGCTATATTTATATATATATATATATATATATATATATATATATATATATATAAACAAGCCGGTAGCACTGCCACCCCGGTTTCTTTAGGGTTACTGTGCACGACGTGCAAAAACGTAACCCCGCTTTCACTGTCGCCCTACGGTCCCATTGATTTAACGGACACATGAAATAAGTACACAAGACCGAAAATTCATATGAAGTGTGCAAACAATACATTTAAATACATTTAAATTATGACTAGTCAGAATGGCGTCGTAGATATCTCAAACTGGAGTTAGGGATAGTCATAATTTAATTGTAGGTATCTATTATCAAGTTATAGATATCTTGAAATTCATTTTGATTAGAGATATCTGAAATTTGATATCTGTAACTTTCATTTTATTGGGTTAGCTATGCGCACTGTGATTGGCTCATCGCGTTTGGGGGCGTGGCTTAGCCATAGGCCAATTACGTTACAGATATCTTAAATGATAATACAAACTATCCAAAAATATAATTACGACTTGTCAGAAAGACGTTGTTGATATCAACAATGTTAATTCCGGATAGTCAAACTTAGCTTTTAAATGTTAAAAGGGCTTGCCATACAGAGCTCAGAGAGAGGCTCACCATATTCAAACCAAAATATCTGACTTCCTGTTGGTCGTTGCTAATTACGGTAAATTAGAAAGTTGTCCGGCTCGAAGAGTACAATATACATATCAAGTTTTGTTACTGTAGATAAAACTAACCCCCCTCACTTTTGTCAAAAGCATTTAGAAAGTGACACACTTCCTGCTGTCTGTTGGTGGCGCTATAACTCTGACTCACAATAGTCACATCCATGTGATCGGCCTCTTACAGCGAACACACTGCTGAAGTTTCATCAAGATCAGTTAATGTATGTAGAAGTTATAACACACTTCCTGTTTCCATTATTCGCCATAAATTCGTTTCCTCGCCACGGCCAAATATCTTAAATGATAATACAAACTATCCAAAATATAATTACGACTTGTCAGAAAGACATTGTTGATATCAACAATGTTAATTCCGGATAGTCAAACTTAGCTTTTAAATGTTAAAAGGGCTTGCCATACAGAGCTCAGAGAAAGGCTCACCATATTCAAACCTAAATATCTGACTTCCTTTTGGTCGTTGCTAATTACGGTAAATTAGAAAGTTGTCCGGCTTGAAGAGCACAATATACATATCGAGTTTTGTTACTGTAGATAAAACTAACCCCCCCACTTTTGCCAAAAGCATTTAGAAAGTGACACATTTCCTGCTGCCAGTTGGTGGCGCTATAACTCTGACTCACAATAGTCACATCCATGTGATCGGCCTCTTACAGCGAACACACTGCTGAAGTTTCATCAAGATCAGTTAATGTATGTAGAAGTTATAACACACTTCCTGTTTCCATTATTCGCCATAAATTCGTTTCCTCGCCACGGCCAAATATCTTAAATGATAATACAAACTATCCAAAATATAATTACGACTTGTCAGAAAGACGTTGTTGATATCAACAATGTTAATTCCGGATTGTCAAACTTAGCTTTTAAATGTTAAAAGGGCTTGCCATACAGAGCTCAGAGAAAGGCTCACCATATTCAAACCAAAATATCTGACTTCCTTTTGGTCGTTGCTAATTACGGTAAATTAGAAAGTTGTCCGGCTCGAAGAGCACAATATACATATCGAGTTTTGTTACTGTAGATAAAACTAACCCCCCCACTTTTGTCAAAAGCATTTAGAAAGTGACACATTTCCTGCTGCCAGTTGGTGGCGCTATAACTTTGACTCACAATAGTCACATCCATGTGATCGGCCTCTTACAGCAAAAACACTGCTGAAGTTTCATCAAGATCAGTTAATGTATGTAGAAGTTATAACACACTTCCTGTTTCCATTATTCACCATAAATTCGTTTCCTCGCCACGGCCAAACCGTTCGAGATATCAAAAATCCCCTGGCAATTTTTCATCCTCAATGTCTTGACTTCATGCACACAGAGTTTGGAGACGAACGGGGGAATTCCCTAGGAGAAGTGTTTCAAATTCCTGAGCATGCGTTTCCAAACAACCCTAAATAGCCGACTTCCTGTTGGGCTGGCGTAAAACTTAGAGCGCGAAAGTTGTTCGGCCTGATGAGATATATAAGTGTAGCGAGTTTCAGATTATTACATGCAAGCGTGTTTGATATATGGACAAGTGTTCAAATCCCGTTCCAGGTGGCGCTGTCGAGCCCCCCTGCCACGCCCGGGTACCAGCCTCAGCCCGGCCCTGATGGCCGCGGGTTCTGACCCGTGTGCAAAGTTTCAAGAGTTTTTGAGCACGTTAAGGCCCCCAAAAGTGCCCAAAAGGTAGTAAAATAATAATAATAATAATAATAAGTCGGAAGAAGAAGAATAATAAATATAGCTGCGAGCAGCGATTACGGGCCCAAGCCGGTGGCACCGCAACCCCGGTTCCTTTAGTTACCTAAAGGCACCGGGGTGGCGGTGCCGCCGGCTTTGGCCCTTCATCGCTGCTCGCAGCTATATTTATATATATATATATAAATTATATATATATATATAAAAAATACATATATATATATATAATTTTTTTTTTTATATACATATATATATATATATATATATATATATATATCACTTGCCTTACCTGAGAACAATGAAAACAATAAAAAAAACTAGGGAATTACTAAACCGAGAGAATTATTCTGTTTTGATGATACACTCAAAATATTACACAAGCAATTCTTTAAATTTTATGATATTCAGAACAGAACAAGAATTCAAAAAAACTATAATTAAGAATTAACCGAAATAATTGAAAGCGAAAGTGAAAGTAAGTGGTGTTTGGCTCACGTAACTCTCTCATTAGAATCAAACTGTTTCAACATTTGCGATGTATTTGGATGCTAAACTATTCTTTATTATGGGCTTTGTACTTCACTCAGGTTTCAATATGTGTGTGTGTGTGTGTGTGTGTGTGTGTGTGTGAGGTGCGGGTGCGATTGAACTGTTACACATAAAAACATACTCCGTCCAATAAAACACAACAAAGTGCTTTTTTCAAACTATAAACTCTTGTCAAACTGTAACCTACAACTGTCACCAAACTAAAATCACACGCACACACTGTCTAAAAGCAAAAAATATTTATCCAACCCCATTTAAAACAGTCTGTGGATGCCATCTTTTGGACATTCACCACATCGCATTGATTTTCATTTATTGTCCTCAGAGCCCTAATCTGTTTATTTTTCAATTACACAATCTACATTGATTAAAAAAGAAAAATTCAAATGTGTTTTTATTTTATACAGGAATAAATTATTTATAATTCAGATGAGAATAAAGTTAGTGTTTTACAATTTTAAGGAAAACAAATATATTGTTCTGAAATATAGCACATTCATTTTAAATTCATTCAGCTTCAATTACCAATACAATCTTAATTTTATTTAAAGCAAACTATACATTTAAAAGATCTTGGTTCTGTGCATATTTTGTAATTTAAAAAAAATACAAAATTGTTATGCAAAAAGACAAGGCCTTAGAGATTTCTTTATCCTTTAATGCAGGAAAAATCACACAGCAATGAAAGGCTTAATATCATGTCACTGTAACAGCCAGCCAGCCACACACACACATATAAACACAGACACCAGCCCTCCCTCCCCCTCCCTCCCCACACAGACAGCCACACACACACACACACATAGAATGGGAGGGGGCCCTCTCTCTGTCAAAGAGTGACAGAGAGAGATACCATTTCATGAAATCCACATTCAAACCACAATATCTGACTTTCTGAGGGTTGGAGCTATTGACTGTAAATTAGAAAGTTGTTTGGCTTGAGGAGAAGAATATACAAGCTGAGTTTTGTAACTGTAGGTAAATCTAACTAAGTTATAACACACTTTATATGTCCTTTTTTAGTCATGAAAATTCATTTCCTCGCCACGGCCAAACCGTTCGAGATATCAAAAATCCGTCAGCAATTTAGCATCCTCAATGTCTTGACTTCATGCACGCCTAGTTTGGCGATGATTGAATGAATTGCCTAGGAGTAGTACTTCAAATTCCACAGCAAGCGTTTTCCAAACAACCCATAATAGCCGACTTCCTGTTGGGCTGGCGTAAAACTTGACCAGGGGTAAAATGTTTGGCCCGATGAGATCTATATGTGTACTGAGTTTCATATTAATTCATGCAAGCGTGTTGAATATATGGACCAAATTGTCGGACCCCGTTCAAGGGGGCGCTGTTGAGCCCCCCTGCCACCCCCGGGTACCAGCTTCAGCCCGGCCCTGATGGCCGTGGGTTCTGACCTGTGTGCAAAATTTCAAAAGTTTTTGAGCACGTTAAGAGTCCCAAAATCCCCTGAAACCTTGAAATGCATTAAAATCAATAGACAAATCCCTCACACACAGAGACGGAAAGAGAGGGAGAGAAAATTCTCAGAAACATCCACATTCAAACTAAAATATCTGACTCCCTCTTGGTCTGAGCTAATGACAGTAAATTAGAAAGTTGTCCGGCTTGATCTGAACAATATGCGTACCGAGTTTTATGATTGTAGGTAAAACTATAGAACTAACACCCCCACTTTTGTCAAAAGGTGGCGCTACTGAGCCCCTGCACCACGCCCGTTTCTGAAACTTTGCACATGTCTACTGGCTAATAAATGTGATGTGTCTGTCGAGTTTCATGTTATTTCAAGTATGTTAAGAGTCTCAAAAGCATCAACAAAGAATATTAAAGTTTGATGCGTTGCCACGGCAACAGTATCTAATATATCAATAATCCTTTCACAGGTCTACATCTGCCGTGTATTTACATTATACAGATGAAGTTTGAAGCAAATCGGGTTAAAATAAGAGGGTGATTTCAAAGCATTTTGAAAGTGACACACTTCCTGCTGCCAGTTGGTGGCGCTATAACTTTGACTCACAATAGTCACATCCATGTGATCGGCCTCTTACAGCGAACACACTGGTGAAGTTTCATTAAGATCAGCTAATGTATGCTGAAGTTATAACACACTTCCTGTTTCACGTTTCTCGCCATAAATTCGTTTCCTCGCCACGGCCAAACCGTTCGAGATATCAAAAATCCCCTGGCAATTTTTCATCCTCAATGTCTTGACTTCATGCTGACCGAGTTTCGTGGCATTTCTTTGAATTCTCTAGGAGAAGTACTTTAAATTCCATTGCATGCGTTTAACAAACAACCCTAAATAGCCGACTTCCTGTTGGGATGGGGTAAAAAGTAAGAGCATGAAGTATATATGAACCGATGAGATCTATATGTGTACCGAGTTTCATATTATTACATGCAAGTGTGTTTGATTTATGGACCAAGTTGGACCAAGTTTTCGAACCCCGTTCCAGGGGGGCGCTGTCGAGCCCCCCTGCCACGCCCGGGTACCATCTTCAGCCCGGCCCTGATGGCCGCGGGTTCTGACCTGTGTGCAAAGTTTCAAGAGTTTTCGAGCACGTTAAGGGCCCCAAAACCTTGAAAAACTATTTTAAAAGCATTTTCACTCAACAGACAATCCCCCCCCCCCCCCCCCCACACACACACATAGATGCAGAGACAGAGAGAGAGGGAGGGAGAAAATCCTCCTGAAAATCACATTCAAACCAAAATATCTGACTTCCTGTCGATCTGAGCTAGTGAGTGTAAATTAGAAAGTTGTCCGGCTCGAGGAGAACAATTTTCCTTCCCTTTTTTTGTTACTGTAGGTAAAACTAATACCCCATTTTTGACTAAAGGTGGCGCTACTGAGCCCCTCACCACGCCCGTTTCTGAAACTGTAAATGTCTACTAGCTAATAAATGTAATGTGTCTGTCGAGTTTTATGCAATTTGAAGAATGTTAAGAGCCTAAAAAGCATTCAAAAAGAATATTAAAGTTTAATGCGTTGCCATGGCAACAGTATTTAAGATATCAATAATCCTTTCACAGGTCTACATCTGGCGTGTATTTACATTATACAGATGAAGTTTGAAGCAAATCGGGTAAAAATAAGAGGGTGATTTCAAAGCATTTTGAAAGTGACACACTTCCTGCTGCCAGTTGGTGGCGCTATAACTTTGACTCACAATAGTCACATCCATGTGATCAGCCTCTTACAGCGAACACACTGTTGAAGTTTCATCAAGATCAGTTAATGTATGCAGAAGTTATAACACACTTCCTGTTTCCATTATTCGCCATAAATTCGTTTCCTCGCCACGGCCAAACCGTTCGAGATATCAAAAATCCCCTGGCAATTTTTCATCCTCAATGTCTTGACTTCATGCACACCGAGTTTGGAGACGAACGGGGGAATTCCCTAGGAGAAGTGTTTCAAATTCCTGAGCATGCGTTTCCAAACAACCCTAAATAGCCGACTTCCTGTTGGGCTGGCGTAAAACTTAGAGCACGAAAGTTGTTCGGCCCCATGAGATATATAAGTGTAGCGAGTTTCAGATTATTACATGCAAGCGTGTTTGATATATGGACAAGTGTTCAAACCCCGTTCCAGGTGGCGCTGTCGAGCCCCCCTGCCACGCCCGGGTACCAGCTTCAGCCCGGCCCTGATGGCCGCGGGTTCTGACCCGTGTGCAAAGTTTCAAGAGTTTTTGAGCACGTTAAGGCCCCCAAAAGTGCCCAAAAGGTAGTAAAATAATAATAAATATAGCTGCGAGCAGCGATTACGGGCCCAAGCCGGTGGCACCGCAACCCCGAGTGGCGGTGCCGCCGGCTTTGGCCCTTCATCGCTGCTCGCAGCTATATTTATATATATATATATATATATATATATATAAACAAGCCGGTGGCACCGCCACCCCCGGTGCCTTTAGGGTTACTGTGCGTGACGGGCAATAACGTAACCCCGCTTTGACCTTTGAGAAGATGTGTGCTGTAGAGCTTGCATCAGTGTGGGCTCTGCAAAAGTGTGCATTGAAGGCACATATCAACCACAAAGTATGCGTGAGCAACCTTCTGAAACCTAAAATGAAAAATGAGACACCCTACGGTCTCATGGACTTAATGGACACATGAAATAAGTACACAAGTTTGAAAGTTATATGAAGTGTGCCAAGACAGAATATTTGCCTGATCTGATTAGAAAAATAGTTTTTGTGTGTGTGTGTGTGTGTGTGTGTGTGTGTGTGTGAGGCGTGATTGAACAATGTAGACATAAAAACATACTCCGTCCTTTTGTTCATACAGGACATTATTCAAACTACAAAGTGTTTACTTATATTTGTGTACAATCGCAATAAAACACAACATTGTGCTTTTGTCAAACTGTAAACTACAACTGTCACCCAACCAAAATCTCTTACACACACACACACACACACACACACACATAGTTTAAAAGCAAAAAAATCTTTTGGACATTCATCATATTGCATTGGTTTTCATTTCTTGTTCTCGAACAGAGCCCTAATCTGTTTATTTTTTCAGTTACACATTCTACATTGATTAAAAAAGAAAAATCAAATGTGTTTTTATTTTATACATAAATAAATAATCTATCATTCAGATGAGAGTAAAGTTAGTGTTAGTTCAAATTTTAAGGAAAACAAAAATATGATCTGAAATATTGCACATTCATTTAAAATTCATTCAGGTTCAATTACCAAACATACAAATCTCAATGTAATTTAAAGCAAACAATACATTTAAAATATATGGGTTGTATGCAATTTTTTTATATATAAAAAGATATATATCCAAAAATACAAAGCCTAAACTTTAACAAGGGTTAAACAATCACTGTAACAGACACAATCACACACACACACACACACACACACGTCAAATCACTTACATTTTAGATGCAATATTGACTTTTTTTCTGTTTCAGCAGCGAAAATAGTTCAACAAAGATCACAGCAGAACCATCGAGCATCTCACAGCAACGCGTTCTCATTACTGAATGATTCAGCATTTTGAACGAATCGGTTGACTCAAAGATTCAACGACCAATCCATAATCTGTCTCATTCACGAATGACTCAGCCGTTCGAACGAATCGTTTGAACGAATGAATCAATGACTCGCTCATTAAGACGGTCGCCTGGCGACACCTAATGACGGTTTAGTGATATGTTTAAAAGTATCATTCTTTCCAACGATTGTTAATTAACTCATATTTGAAACATAAGCTATATATATATATATATATACACAAAAATAAAATAAACACATTTGACGCGTGTTTGCTTACTAAATTGTGAGCTGAACGAAAGTTGCAGCAAATATCAGCAACAGGAGTCAAATTCCATTAATCACGAGAGTGAAGAGCTGACTGAAAAGATGATGACGGAATAGGCTATTTTATGTAAAAGCGCCTATTTAAGCGAATCTATCATTATACTCTTTTGTTGTTGTGTTTTCCGTGAAAAATAATAGACTATTGAACTCACAATTCAAGCAATCGGCCCCCGATATTGCACTAATTTTAAAGTGACACTAAAAAGTATGCGGCTGCACTGGCATTCATAACGGTGCGCGTCCACGGCGATGAGCGAGCAGAACAGAGCGAACGTTTTTTAGTTCATTCCTACTTCCATAGGAATTCTATCGAGCGCTCTGCACGCGCCACCATTATCAATGTCCGTGTGGACGTCCGCGATCGAACAGTGGAAACATTGGCTACTCCGTCATTTTATTCAAGAAGATCATTCAAACTGCAAAGTGTTTACTTATTTTTGGATACTCGCAATCAAACATAACATTGTGATTTTGTAAAATACATTCAAGAAATCCGCCCCCGAAATGGGGCTTCTTTTAAAATGAAACGAAAATGCTCACAGCTGCACGTCTTGTGGAGACGTCCGTTACTTTCGCTTTCAAGTTAGCGATTTTAAAGCCCCCAGCGGAGTCACGGTGAGAAAATATTCCCATAGTAGCATCAATTGGCCTACCTGATTTTGAACACAAGAGGGCAGTAAAGCACTATGAATGATTTTTAGTTTTTTTTTAGTTTTTTGGCTAAACAACCATTCTGGCTGTTTTTAAACTTAAACATAAATCTTAAATTGAAAAAAAGGAATACAATGGGTTTAGTTCTAATATTAGTATAATTTTATAGAAAAATAAATGGTGTATAATTACATTTTAGAAAGATATAAGACATTTCCTGATTCTTTTTTTGACATAATCCCTCGCCATAGCAAAACCGTTTGAGATATTCAATATCCGTTCACAATTTAGCATCTTTAATGTATTTTCATCAAGTTTGTAACTGTAGTGAAAGTGACACACTTCCTGCTGCCAGTTGGTGGCGCTATAACTTTGACTCACAATAGTCACATCCATGTGATCGGCCTCTTACAGCGAACACACTGTTGAAGTTTCATTAAGATCAGTTAATGTATGCAGAAGTTATAACACACTTCCTGTTTCCATTATTCGCCATAAATTCGTTTCCTCGTCACGGCCAAACCGTTCGAGATATCAGAAATCCCCTGGCAATTTTTCATCCTCAATGTCTTGACATCATGCTGACCGAGTTTCGTTGCGATTGGTTGAATTCTCTAGGAGGAGTATATCGAATTCCAGGGGCATACGCTTCCAAACAAACCATAATAGCCGACTTCCTGTTGGGCTGGGGTAAAAAGTAAAAGTACAAAGGATATATAAACCGATGAGATCTATATGTGTACCGAGTTTCATATTATTACATGCAAGCGTGTTTGATTTATGGACCAAGTTTTCGGACCTCGTTCCAGGGGGCGCTGTCGAGCCCCCCTGCCACGCCCGGGTACCAGCTTCAGCCCGGCCCTGATGGCCGCGGGTTCTGACCTGTGTGCAAAGTTTCAAGAGTTTTCGTGCACATTAAGAGCCCCAAAAGTGCCCGGATAGTCGTTAGAATAATAATAATAATAATAATAATAATAATCCTTAGGAAAACAATAGGGCCTTCGCCTTTTCAAGGCTTGGGCCCTAATAATAATAATCCTAAGGAAAACAATAGGGCCTTCGCCTTTTCAAGGCTTGGGCCCTAATAATCCTAAGGAAAACAATAGGGCCTTCGCCTTTTCAAGGCTTGGGCCCTAATAATAAGTCGGAAGAAGAAGAAGAATAATAATAATAATCCTAAGGAAAACAATAGGGCCTTCGCCTTTTCAAGGCTTGGGCCCTAATAAGTCGGAAGAAGAAGACTAATAATAATCCTAAGGAAAACAATAGGGCCTTCGCCTTTTCAAGGCTTGGGCCCTAATAATAAGTCGGAAGAAGAATAATAATAATCCTAAGGAAAACAATAGGGCCTTCGCCTTTTCAAGGCTTGGGCCCTAATAATAATAATCCTTAGGAAAACAATAGGGCCTTCGCCTTTTCAAGGCTTGGGCCCTAATAATCCTTAGGAAAACAATAGGGCCTTCGCCTTTTCAAGGCTTGGGCCCTAATAATAATAATAATAATAATAATAATCCTTAGGAAAACAATAGGGCCTTCGCCTTTTCAAGGCTTGGGCCCTAATAAGTCGGAAGAATAATAATAATCCTTAGGAAAACAATAGGGCCTTCGCCTTTTCAAGGCTTGGGCCCTAATAATAATCCTAAGGAAAACAATAGGGCCTTCGCCTTTTCAAGGCTTGGGCCCTAATTAACAGAGCAATTCCAAGAGGGTCCTCACACCATCGGTGCTCGGGCCCTAATAATAAACAGAGCAATTCCAAGAGGGTCCTCACACCATCGGTGCTCGGGCCCTAATAAACAGAGCAATTCCAAGAGGGTCCTCACACCATCGGTGCTCGGGCCCTAATGACCATAACTTGTAGTATTTCATCCTTACTGTTAATTGCCCCACTTACGTTTTGCTAAATGTCCCTTTGCACCACCTGGCGGTCATTTCACGAACTACTTTGAAATGCGACTGGTTTATTTTTACGGCGGTGGATTTGCCGCGGCGGTAATAGGCATTCTGGTTGACTACCTACTGTACTTTAGTAAACGTTATTTTTACATGCACACATCCAAACTATATTGCTATAGCCCACTGAGATTTCTTCTAATCGCGATATACTAGTGTCTGTAATGACAACATTTCGTTGACTAATTTTGGATAGATTATAAAGTTTTTACTATAAAATAGACATCAAATAAGCTTTAATTAGACAGTTTCTGCTCATATGTAAAATATTAGCGGTGTAACAATACATCGATATGGATCGATGCATCGATCAAATGCAGAGCCGGATTAACGCAAAGGCAAACTAGGCACGTGCCTAGGGCCCGATCGGCGGGATGGGGCCCAGACAGAGGGACAAAAAAAAAAAAAAAAGTACAAATGTCATCTCGTTCAGGCGGCGATAATACACTCGCGTTTCGGAGTCGGGATAGACGGAATTGTCATTTGCATGGGCTAGCATTGCATCATTAGTAACTACAGTTTACCATTTGCACGTCTTAAGTCTTACCAGTTTAAACATTCACGCGATCTTGAACTATTCGGTAGGCTATACTTGCGCGCTGTCTGAGAGATGTTTTTGCGTGCTGTCTGAGCGAGAGATGTTTTTTTCTGCACACATACAAGCCGCCTCACAAGCTCGCGGGGAACAACAGTTATTTTTCGTGGATTATATCGCTTTAACAGTCAAAAACATGCGAAAATGATGTCAATTTCGGTCTTGGTGAGTATCCTCTAAACACAGTCGGTTATGTCTTCAATAAGCATACATCGCACGTGACCGTATAATGTTAGTGGCTACAGGATATGTGCACGAGCTCTTAAAGTGACAGCAGCCATGGTCTATCATTAATTTGGTTGTCAAAACAACAAAACATAGCTTTCATTTTAAGGAATCAGGATTAATATCCTATGTATTTAATTTAGTTCTCAGGACTATAACACTACCCAGTGTTATTTTGCATTTGATTAGGCCTACTTTATTCAGTCTCTGTAGTACTATTTCTGAATACTGGTGTCAGACCTAAGCAAAATCTTTTCTCTTTATAGGTTTCTTTATTCTATTGTACTTTTGTGCTACTTTTTTTTCAATTTAATTCAAAGATTGAAATCAAGCTTACTTGTGTTGCGTAAATTCTTAAGAACAAAATTACCCCATTAGGAGATAAATGTAGGCCTAATTAAAAAAGTCTAAAATCCCCCCTCAAATTAAAGAATCACCTAAGGGGGGATTCTTTAACCCCCCCCCCCCCCCCCCCCCTGCTGCTTTAAATTCCTCTATTTCTTCTTGAATGTCTTTCCTCCATGCGTTTAATTTGTCTACAGCAGAGTTAAACATTATTAAATTATAATATTTTGACTATTGGCCCTTTTCACCTCTTTTTCCAATTATTTCCTCTATTAATGACAGTTTGGGAATGTACATAATATCTGTAGACCTGGAAGACATAAAACTTTTAAGCTGTGAATATTTTTTTTTTTAAATGTGTTGAGGGAATCTGGTGTTTATCACACAATTCTTGAAATGTAAGAAGTATTCCATCCATATACAAGTCTTTAATAGTCTGAATACCTTTAGTTTTCCATAGTTTAAATCCTCCATGCTTATATTTATTATTATTTATTGTTAGACAGTTTCTAAATGGTTTTGATGAATGTGAAGGGGTCATGTTTGTCTTGTTCTTAATTACAACATTTATAAATGTTGTAAGCTATTGCATTTTGCAGAAAATCTTAATTGAATGTGTTGATTAAATGTAAACAGAGCAAATAAGATAAACTTATTTGCTCTGTTTACATAGTTTACCTATTGGTTATTTACTGGTACTACTGCCTCAATGACACTCCCAATGGATAAGATGAGGATAATTTAATAGCATTTAATAGAGCCGTGTAATGACGTAAATGAATATCAAAAAATAGTCTGATAGACTGTTTAATTTACAACACATGACTTATTTTGGCATACAAACAACCAATTTGTAACCAAAGATTAGGCTATGTAAAATGTGAATTAACTTTTATTAGTAACTTTGGTAACTTTCAGATTTCAATTCATAAATAAGGTGGAGGGGGGCCCAAAAAATGCAGCTTGCCTAGTGTCGTCCATTTATTTAATCCGGCTCTGATCAAATGTCTAACGATACGATGCATCGATACCACACATAAAATATCGATGTACGGTACCTTTATTTTGACATACTCCATATCCTCACGTATCTTTTCTCCGCTGAAGTAGACGCCTGACAAGATTGACTGAAACCTGGCTTTGTCACAAAAGCTGGTATTTTCCACTGTAAAGGCATCGCATCGCGAGTTTATGTTTTACAGCAGAAACGACAAGCCCCGAAAAGTCTGTTTTAGCAAATCAGTGCGCAGTATTCAGGTCAGGTGACAAGGCTGCTTGTCACTTTGAAAAGACGCGCTACTGAGAGGAGTTTAGTCAAAGCTGACTAAAAGTGATCGAGGATGGATTTCAGCGAACTTCATGAACCCGTGATATCTTCTTCGGCTCGTAAAAAGAAAATAAAAGCTGAAAGTTTTTCACGGAATCTTGCTAAAACAGCACGTTACTGGTGAGTGAAAAGCTCTCTGTATTGCGTGTACGTTAATCACAACAACAAAGTTTGACAGGCATCGAAATTATGTCAACTGAGGAGATTAACGTTATAGATTAACCAAGTGTTTTATTATGTATTTTAGCAATTACTTGGCTTTGTTTAACTCTGAAACATGAAATGTAGAGTTATGTGCTTTTACCACACAATAAATATATATAAAAATCCTTTAAATGAACTTTAATATAACAGAAGAGTTAATTTGCAAAAACAGATAACCCCGTTCTTGTTCCTTTTCATCATGTTTTTTTTAAAACTTGTAACAAACAACTTGTAAATGTCCCAATTGGGAGAGGGTGTGCAATTTTCAGAGTTTAATTAAACTTTCATGTAATATATGTTTTAATGTATTGTCAGTTAATAAATGTGACTGGTTGTGTACACTTGGCACATAATATCTAAATATCGATTAATCGATCGATATAGCCCTGAATCGAATCGAACTGAATCATATCGTAGAATTTTTTGAGGTATCGGCAAATATCGTATCGTTGGCTGAGAGAATCGATATCGTATCGTATCGTGATTAACTGTCCGATTTACACCCCTATAAAATATATAGTATGTTTTGTCACAAATAAACTAATCAACTGTTATAGTGTTTGTTCCAATGCAAGCTATATCAAAATAATGAATCCTTAACTTTGAAATATGTATGATAAAATCTATTGCCTACTTTAAAAAATAATAGGCCTACTTTATAAGACATTTATGGAAAAGGACAATTTTATTTTCAAGATGTTTCCAACTCAAACTTTGAACCAATTCTGCAGAATTGCCCATACAACCTATTTGACCAGGGTTTTTTTCCAGGTATGACTAAAAATGTGCTTTTGGCTTTCATTTATATTTTGATTGTTTGTATATATATTAGGGCTGTCAGTTAAACGCGTTATTAACGGCGTTAACGTAAACCCATTTTAACGGCGTCAATTTTTTTTATCGTGCGATTAACGGTCTTTTTGGCCTAGCAAACTTTGTAGTTTTTTTCACATGCTGTTACAACAGGACGCGGCATGTGCGGCGCTGCGCTATGAAACCCATTCATTTCAATGGCTTGCGCCACGCGAGGACGTTTTGTTGCTTCGTCGACCAAAGCGCAAGCGGATCTAGCTAGAGCGGAAACAAAACAACAGGCGCGCCGCACACACTTTTGGGCTTGCGAGCCGGCCAAATAGTTGGTTAACGTTGCGCTTTGAGTGGATGACGAGCGCGAGACGCCGAAATGGATGCCAATAAGATTCTGAATGGAAAGTTTACTTTTAAAAAGTTGCCAAATGGTTCCATTGACAAGACCAAAGTGATCTGTGTGTTTTGTCGTTGTGAACTGAGCTATCATCATCGCAGCGCGTCCAGTCTGAAATACCACTTGATGGCCAAGCACACACACACACACACACACAGCTGATGTGAATTCTCCGCCCCCTCATCAATATCAGGACCTCGTCAGTATTTCTTTCACCCTTTTATTAATGGACAGTGTTACATTGAGAGATTATTTGCTCCAAGTGAGAATGTTAGTGTGAAATTGAACACAGTATATGTCAATGTTGTTTTCAATAAAAAACATTTGCACAAAACAAGCCGATCCACTTTTCCATTTTGAGAGCATTAAAATGAGAAAAAATAATGGGACAAAAAGAAAATCAAGAGACATTTAGAATAGATAAAAAATCATTGCGATTAATCGCGAGTTAACTATGACATTAATGCGATTAATCGTGATTAAATATTTTAATCGTTTGACAGCCCTAATATATATATATATATATATTTATTTATTTATGTATTTATTGTCCTTGCATTCTTTCTTGTGTGACACCCCTGAATGAAAGGCTCATTATTATGCAGGGTCATTGTCTGCTCAGGTGAGAACCACTTAATTATTCATGATAGGGGTTGGGCCGTTCACGCCCATCCGCATATTGCCTTTGCAAACAAAAAAATGTTTTTCACAATTTAAAACAATCTATTGTTTTATGTGAATGATTAGACAGGATGATTTTCAGATCATTTTGAAGCCTAAACTCTAGGCGACAACATCCATTGGTCAAAAGTCTTGTGGACACATATTTAGTGTGTGTTTTGTGGCCTTATTTCAGAAACTTTATTTTTTTGTTTTTTCAATAACCATGCATAAACAATATTCTCTCAAAAATACAAACATGTACAAACATGTTGCTAACATATGAAGAGGTCTTTTCCAAAACGCGATAAACGCCATTTAAAAAAAAAATGAGTTTGTCATGTCATTTTGCTGTGCACTGAACCTATTCACTGCTCCATCAACATTTCATGCCAAATCGCTACATTTCCTTGTTTAAAATGTACTACAAGATGCAGTTTCTTTCCAAAACGCGATAAGCGCCAAACCTATTTTTAGCCTAAACGCGATAAATCCTCTCGACTAATCAGAATTCGGTGAACGTTCTACGCAATCCAACAGGGTGGCGCTCTGAACAGAGGTTTGTTTATGTTCATTTGTTCCTCAAAATGAGTGAGTTTTCTAATCGACTAGTAGTAGTTCATTTAAGTTTAATCACATATTTCTATTGATTTAATTATTTAAATATGGGAGAGAAACCATAATGACCATTTTTTTAATTGCCTATTCCGCATCTCACGCATAAAGCTTGCCACAAAGAACCGACAAAAGTAATAATTAGGCCTATGCATGAAACTTTTGAATTGTTTATTTTTTAATTAGTGTTTTCTGTCAGATATAGCTGAAAAGATAAAGTTGATATGCTGACTCGCCATCTTCGCAGTAGTGAACGCGCCTATAGAGAGAAATGCACACTTTGAATTAGCCTACATACGCAGAGAGTAGCCAATTTCTTTTCGTTTTTTATTGTTTTGTTTAAATGTAGACATTTCAAGCTTTTTATAGATATACTTCTCAGGATTGTGAGGCAAGTATCGCTGTGTTTCGGTTCATTTATGTGATGCTCTCCAGATCACGCGCGGGCGCTTCCGTGTCCTGATTATATGTCTGCTATATTTGCTTATTTATTTATTATTAATCCAGTCAATTTGTTGATGAAACATTGATTAAAATGAAGATACAATTTATACAAAACGAAATTCACTTTAAAGCAAGGCTTTCTACTAAACAAAACTTAATAAGTGGTCAAAATCATGTCTGACCCATTCCAAATGTTTTCCGATATATTGGTCATCTTATGATCCTATCATACTCATCTCATGCGGTTCCCTTTTCATATAATAAACATAGATGAAATAAAAAAAATAACATTAGCCTATATTATTAAACATAAATATGAAACGTATGTTTAAGTTTTTTTTTAAACTTAGCCTATATGTAAGCGTCACGCCGCTCCGCTTTGTTCACATGCTGTGTAGCCTATACACGCATGTGTGTGTGTGTGTGTGTGTGTGGTGGAGGGGTGCCCATCACTACTTTTGAATATCGTTATCATTATTAAATATTTTTAATAATTTGTTTTTTTTTACGCATATGTAGTGGACAAATTGGTCCTACTTGTTACAGGTTTGACACTTTACTAAAAATGACTCTGAATGTATTACTAAATAACTTATTGAATAGCTATTGATATCATTACTATTTTCAGGTTCTGCACCAAATGACTTTTAGCCTAAATGTGTTGCTAAATTTAATTTATAGTATGAGCCCCTGATTATATGTTACATGCTCTCGTTTTTTTTTTTTAAAGACAAACCATACAGTTTTGGAAAAAATTGATGGATTTATAGCGTTTTGGAAAAAAAATAAATTAACTTTTAATTTATCATAAACAATATTGTTGTTTGATTTAATAATCATTGTTCAACATGTTCAGACTGAGCCAATAAAACATTTTAACAGGATAAATTGAATATTCACCAAATGTGTGGGTCTAGGTAAAAAATGTAATTTTCCTGAAAACTATTGAAATGGATTTATAGCGCTTTGGAAAAGACCTCTTCATATTATGGTAGCCCTGTTTGTGCTAAATAGAGTGTAATTACAACAGTGACATTAATAAGTTTCTAAGCAATTGAAAAAAGCACAAATGTCAGGGCATGTCAAAACATCTCAAGGACCCCAAAAACACCTCAGACCTCAGAGGGTTAAGTTCCCTCGAAAGGGAACGTCTCGGGTTATGACTATAACCCTTGTTCCCTGAGAAGGGAACGAGACACTGCGTCATTCTGCCACGCCCCTTGAGGCCTTAGAGCGTCTTGCTTCATCGCGAGGCTGGTATGTGTTGTGTCAGCGTCACCTTTATACTTCCAGGTAGGGTTGGGAACCGAGAACCGGTTCTTATCCAGAACCGGTAGTGTTTTTGAAAAAATACCGGAACCGTGCAAAATTCCTAAGTTTCGGTCCGAAAACGGTTCTGGTGCGATATGTGGGCGAAGTGCTGGGAGTAGATTATCCTTTAGCGTCTCCTCAAGGCGCAGACAGCGAGAGAGAGAAAGAGAGTAGAGCTGCATGATTAATCTTTAAAAGATTTCGATTCAAACACCCACGCCATCTTATTCCTAAATGACAAAAACTTCACCCCTGAAGTTGCGGTTTGCTCTCACACGCCATTTGTCACACACACGGCGCGCGCGCGCCCAGTCACTATCTAGTAGCCAACATTCAAATCTGTTTGCGCTGAGAGAGAGCAGTTGTCCATATGAAACTGCTTTACAATCACACAATATTTACGTGTTACAAATATTCAAATGATTAACGTTACAGAAGTACTGAGATAATTTTATAGTTTGAGTAAACATTGACGGTAGTCAAAACAGATGCAGTCCGTAACTTTTTTGTGTTCAGAATTTACAACATGTAAGTTATACAATGAGCGAGTGCATCATGAATGCCTTTTTTTCAAACCATGTTTTTGTCTTATCTTGAATCACTACGTTAAGCCTGTAATAAGCGTTAATACTCGGACTTCTTGTTTAGACTGGCCGGCGGATCGCAGCCGCTGCGGAGTAGACCAATGCCTGCGTGACTCGTCATGGACATAAACAGAGAAAAGTAGCTCCGGCAAAAATGTTCTTCTGCAAGACGCATGCAGTTCTGTTAGAGCGCCGATTTATCCAGTAATTAAATAAGTAAAGTCTTTATGAATCAATCATTCAAACCGTTTAAAAAATTTATCTGTTCTATACACATATTACATGCGTGTTCAAGCATATTCTACCCCTTCTGAGAGGGTATTCTTCACTGTTGGAGATACAATAAGCAAGGAGAGGTCCTAAATTATTCTAGAGAATGCAGAATTTTTTTTTTCTTCAGATTTTTTTTTTTTTGCAAAAATTGCTTGATAATATGTTGAATTTGTTTACATTACCAGTCTGTTAAACTCATTTGTCAAGTACTATAATAAATAAACACAAAAAGGATTGTGGATTTTTCTCTTACTAATAATTTTTAATGAATGGGAACCGGAACCGGAATCGGAACCGGAACCGAAAAATTTCTCACGATTCCTAACCCTAGTCACACAGGACATTCCGTCACACCATTGGACAACAAGAATTGTTTATTTTTTTTAAGAAATGCCTTTACATAAAAAGGCAGGAAAAATGGTCTGTGCAACCTTTATAGTCTTTATTCTAAAATATTAAAACCACTTTACAGTCTAAAAACATTCAATTATAAGATTAAATGGCCCTGAAGGAAAGAAATGTCGGATACGTTTCGAAGTAACACCACAGACGTAATATAACACCACAGATGTAATATTGCATAAAAGGTTTAATGATTAAAAGTTTGAGCAAAATAATGAAATTCATCATGAGTAGGATTACAAGAAGTAATTGCTCTGATAAAAGAACATTTAGACAAAAACTGCATTAACAAATATAATTAAAACAACCTGCAACCTGTTTCTCACTTTCTCAAAAATTGTCTGCACAATGGATTGTGTTGCAATCACAATGTTTGAATTTGTTTTCAATAAAGAATAAAAAAATCTAAAAATCATCAGTAAATAAAACGTTCAACAACAAACAATTCTGAACATCTACACTGAATAATGTATCCACAAACTTATTTAATACAAAACACACACACATATATATATATATATATATATATATATATATATATATATATATATATATATATATATATATATATATATATATATATATAAATAGTGAATAAATCTCTCTCTGCTTCTTGCCCTGTATTCTGCCTTCTATATTCTCCAGTTCTTCCTTGCTGCTCTCTTTCCCCTCTCTGGGAGATCTCCTATTCTTAGTCTGGTTTTGCATTGAATGTTTTTTAAATGGGTCTGCTGTTTCTTTTGAAGAAACTCTGCTCTTCGAACTGGGTCTGCATCTCTGCGCGGTCTATAAACTAAAGACGCTGCTTTTCAGCAGCAGTTAATCTGGCCATACCTGACAAGAAAGATACAATTATATGATTACTGGGGTCCTATGTGTTTTATTAAAAATACAACATTACTGGTATATTGTCTGTGGAGAAGTAGTCCAAACAGATTTCCCCCTTTTCTTCAAGTGGCGACATCTATTGATGTAACATCACAGACATGAATTTGAGGAACACTACATTTTTTCTTAGATTTTAAAAAATAAGTTTTTTTTTTAAACAATTTATTAAAATTGTACATGTTAAAGTATATTCACAATATAACCACTTTTTTTTTTTTTTGGTTAAAAATGTTATATAGTTGTAATTACATTCCATTATATCTCTCTGAGGTATGGTGGGAACATGCATATTTTGTTACAAATGCAAACTCAATTAAATATGTATTTTAAAACTAAAATGTATCTGTTAATAGTGCACAAAATGTGTTTATCATACAGAATACAAAAATGCAAACATTTTAGAATAGAATAGAATAGAAATTGATTGGAATTGAGAATTGATTGGTATTTAAACTGTTGTAAAGTATAGAGGGACACCACTTGCCACCGCAAATGAAGAATGAGCCACCCCAATAGAGCCTACATCCACTGGTGTGGCAGCCATTTCCACCAGTGTGACGCTGATTTCATGTCACACTATAGGACAGCGCTGTCACACCAGTGGACGTTTTCAAGATCAAGGCCAGTTTGCGGCTTAGCTATATGAGAGACAGTCTTCAATCCTGACTAACAGTGTTAAGGTTTACATTATTTTCAATAGTCAATTTTTAAGCTTTTTTAGATCAATACTTAAATTAAGTCACACCAAAGGACTGCATAATGGATCCCATTTCCAGCTGTGCACAGAAATAGCAACATTATCAAAATATTTGAGACAGAATTCACCTTGTGTGCAGTCCATGTGCTCCAGTGAGGTCTACTGTACTTCCTGGATGAAGAATGGCCCCTCTCAGTAATAGCGTGCCCAACTTAATGCCCGTTTTATATCTACAGAATGGCGTCACACCAGGTGGACACCAGTTTTGCGGACAAAATCTAATCCTTCATAATTATTCTAAATGGGGATTTTAAGACTTATAACCTTTAGTTTCATTAAGTAAACACTTCTATACTATCTATTCAAGTAGTGTAAGGTATTTTGACTTATTTTTCATTTAATTAAAGTAGTTTTAAGATAAGGAACGCTACCCCGGACAGTCACGCCAGTGGACAAATGTCATGTTTAAAA
Organism: Tiaroga cobitis; assembly: GCA_030578255.1. Taxonomy (NCBI): domain Eukaryota; kingdom Metazoa; phylum Chordata; class Actinopteri; order Cypriniformes; family Leuciscidae; genus Tiaroga; species Tiaroga cobitis. The sequence continues at coordinate 23,532,280 of CM060591.1, forward strand.
CAAAATATTTACATATTTGAATTATAATGCTCATTAATTACAGATGTATTAGTTCTGGAAGATTAAACTGTATATAAAAACAGATATTTTAATTAAATATTATATATTTTTATTTATATTTGTCACTATGAACACAAAAATGGAGCGTCACGTCAACCACCCAAATGCAAACCCCTCCATCAACGCAACGTCATTGCCATATTGCCAAAGCTGCATGGACACACAAATCGGATCTGAACAGTTGCGATACACAGTGTGGACATCATTTTAGATCAGATTCCAATCGAATACAAAGATAATCGGATTTGGACTGACAGTGTGAATATAGCCATAGTTAAGGATTAGTATAAACGGACCTGCCCCTGAAGCCTATCCATACAGGCAGGCCTTAGAAAGTTTTTTTTTTTTTTTTTTTTTTCAAAGCAGAGAAAAATTCATTGAATCACGAGATAGTTATGAGATAGTTAGCCGATTGGCCTCACTCAATGGTTGGCTGTCGAAGTGGTGTCCGCAAAATAATATAAAATTCATAGACAATTGGAAAAGTTTTTGGGGCAAGCCTGATCTGTTGAAAAGAGATGGTATCCATCCCTCCTGGGCTGGTGCTGCTCTTCTCTCTAGTAATTTGGCTCATAGTCTTAGAGATAAAACATGACAATCTGGGGCTCAGGTCAGGAAGCAGACAGACTGGCTAAACCGACCGTCTGCTAGCGGCCTCACGTCACCAAGGTCAGATAAATCCCATCACATAGAGCCTCTTTCACCTAGATATCATCATATAGAGACTGTGTCTGTTCCCCGAATTTGGAAATCCAAAAAACGTCAGGTTAAAAATGTAATTGATGTTCAACAAATAAAAAACAGATATAATACAGATGAGCAAATGATAAAGCTTGGGTTGCTGAATATTCGATCCCTTACTTCAAAATCTCTCATAGTTAATGATATGATTTCAGATTATAATCTTGATATGCTGTGTTTGACAGAAACCTGGCTAAAACCAAACGATTACATTATTTTAAATGAGTCAACCCCACAAGATTACAGTTATAAACATGAACCTCGTCTGAAAGGCAAAGGGGGAGGTGTTGCTGTAATTTATAGTAATATTTTCAAAACCACTAAGAAATCTAGCTTTAAATATACTTCTTTTGAAGTATTGGTGCTTAATGTAAAAATATATAGTGTAAATGATAAATCACATTTGAGAATTATGCTGGCTACTGTATACAGGCCACCAGGGCACCATAAAGATTTTATCAAAGAATTTGCGGACTTTCTATCAGAATTAGTATTGGCTGCAGATAAAGTACTAATTGTTGGTGATTTTAATATACATGTAGATAATGAAAAAGATGCATTGGGATTGGCATTTAAAGACATTGTAAACTCAATTGGCGTTAGACAACACGTGTCAGGACCTACTCATTGTCGTAATCATACTCTAGATCTAATATTATCACATGGAATAGATGTTGATGCCATTGAAATTCTGCAGCAGAGCGATAACATCTCAGATCATTATCTAGTCTCATGTAAATTACATTTAGCCAAGGCTGCAAAGCCGACTCCGTGTTATAGATACGTTAGACCTATAACTTCTGCCACTAAAGATTGCTTAATCAATAATCTTCCTAATCAGTTTCACCATCTCAGCATCCCGGATAGCTTAGAAGAACTTGATATTGCAACAGAAACATTTAACTCTCTCTTTTCCAGCACTTTAGACGCAGTTGCTCCGTTGCGCTTAAAGAAGATTAAAGAAAATAGTCCAATGCCGTGGTCCAGCGAGCACAACTGGGCCCTTAAGAGAGCAGCCAGAAAAATGGAGCACAACTGGAAGAAAACTAAACTAGAGGTATTTCGGATTTCGTGGAAAGAGAGCTCGATTGCTTACAGAGAGGCTTTAAAAGCTGCTAGATCTGCTTATTTTTCAAACCTATTAGAAGAAAATAAACATAATCCAAGGTATTTATTTGAAACAGTGGCTAAACTAACGAAAAAGAAAGCTTCAAGCTCAGAAGTGTCCAAGCAACACAGCAGTGATGACTTTATGAACTTCTTCACTTATAAGATTGATAATATCAGGGACAAAATTATAACTATGCAACCGTCTACCACAGTATCGCATCAGGAAGTACATTGTAGTCTCCCTGAGGAAAAATTTGATTCATTTGTTGCTATAGGAGAGGAAGAATTCTGCAAACTCGTTAATTCATCTAAATCGACAACTTGTATGTTAGATCCTATACCGACTAAGCTACTGAAAGAGATGTTTCCAGAGGTCATATATCCTCTTCTTAATATCATTAATTCATCTTTGTCTCTAGGATACGTACCAAAAACCTTTAAACTGGCTATGATAAAACCGCTTGTTAAAAAACCACAACTTGATCCTACAGCATTAGTCTATTACAGGCCGATCTCGAATCTGCCTTTTCTGTCAAAGATATTAGAAAAAGCAGTATCTTCACAACTATGTTCCTTTCTAGAAAGAAATTATATCTGCGAGGATTTTCAGTCCGGATTTAGACCGTACCATAGTACTGAGGCCGCTCTCATTAGAGTCACAAATGATTTGCTCTTATCATTCGATCGTGGTTGTATCTCTCATTAGTGTTACTCGATCTTAGTGCTGCATTTGACACCATTGACCACAAGATTCTTTTAAATAGACTAGAAAACTATGTTGGCATTAGTGGAATTGCATTAGCATGGTTTAAATCATACTTAACTAACCGTTATCAGTTTGTAGCAGTAAATGAAGAGATGTCTTATCGATCACAAGTTCAGTATGGCGTACCACAAGGCTTAGTACTAGGACCGCTGCTGTTCACTCTGTACATGCTACCATTAGGAGATATCATTAGGAAACATGGAGTTAGCTTTCACTGTTATGCCGATGATACTCAGCTGTATATTTCTTCAAAACCCAACAAAACTTACCAATTCACAAAATTAACGGAATGCATAGCTGATATAAAAAATTGGATGACTAGTAATTTACTACTACTAAATTCTGAAAAGACAGAGCTTCTAATTATTGGACAAAAAACTTCCACACGTAATAACCTAGAATACTGTCTAACACTTGATGGCTGCTCTGTCAAGTCTTCGTCGTCGGTTAGGAACCTGGGTGTGCTCTTTGATACCAACCTTTCTTTTGAAAGCCACGTGTCTAGTATCTGTAAAACTGCATTTTTCCATCTTAAAAATATATCTAAAATACGCCATATGCTCTCATTGGGAAATGCGGAACAATTAGTTCATGCGTTCATGACCTCAAGGCTAGACTATTGTAATGCTCTACTGGGTGGTTGCCCTGCACGTTTAATAAATAAACTACAGCTAGTTCAAAACGCCGCAGCTCGAGTTCTTACCAGAACCAGGAAATATGACCATATTAGCCCGGGTCTGTCAACACTGCATTGGCTCCCTATTAAACATCGTATACATTTTAAAATATTGTTGATTACTTACAAAGCACTAAATGGTTTAGCTCCGCAGTACTTGAGCGAGCTATTAACGCATTATAGTCCTTCACGTCTATTGCGATCTCAAAATTCCGGCCAGTTGATAATACCTAGAATATCTAAATCCACCGCTGGCGGTAGATCCTTTTCCTATTTAGCACCAAAACTTTGGAACAGTCTTCCTACACTGTAAAAAATTCCTGGAAATTTACATGGAAATTTAACAGCAAAATGCTGTTTTCATGTAATAACTGTAAGTTACTGTTTTTTTGCAATGCATTATGGGAGAACTTGGTCGCTTCAAATTTCGTCTTGACCAGCAACAGTATGACACTGTTATTTAACAGTATAATACCATATTTTCGTACATGTGAGAAGACATTTTAGTTTATCTGCACGAGTTCATTTCGCAGCTCTGCCTGTTATTCATTTATTTGTAAACTATTACTTTTAAATATTAAATTTTAAACATCCAGTGATGTTTTTGTGATTTAAATCGGATGAAGCCTATTTTAATCCACAAGATACCACAGGAACGTGAGCCCATTGTACAGACTGTCATCACATCACATTCAAACGGGTAAGAAACTTTTATCCAACTTGCACATTTTCCTAAAATTTATCTGAGTAAAAAATTAGTGTGAAATGTTTTTTCTTCTTCTTGTGTACAATTTTAACGTGAGATTCAAACCGTCCATTATCTGCTAACTTTACTGTTGTTTGCAACTACGTATTTGATTTGATCTGTAACGTTAGCCTAATAAGTAGGCTACCTCTAAATATTAACATACAGTATACAAATGATCCAGTTAAGTGTAGGATGACATGATAGCATGTATTAATCATGGAAAAAGTAACCGAGTAAAATATGATAGCTTGTTTGTTTGTGAGCTCGTTAGCATACACTCAGAGGGCATTGGTTTGCTACCGTCATGCACACTTTATGCATATGCAACGGACACATGTCCCAATCTTTCTCTAAGCAAAATATACGTGAGGTATTATCAAAATTCATCATTCTTGTGTAATTACTGTGAACGTGCGTGTTCAAACCGCTGCAGAAATAGCAGCATAACAGATGGATGGACGGAATGTCGATCATTTTCAGATTTTTATTTTTTTATTGAGACTTTATTTTGTTTATTTTTTATGTATCTCTTCTTTACATTATGTTTTTCTTGTCATTGTAGTTGAACTCCTGAAGGCTTACTTTGTAGAGAAGCAATGACTGCTTCTTTAAGAAACTGTAAGTTTGCCTATTGTTTGTTCTATGAACACCTGAATAGTAATTGTTCAACTAAAAATGGTAGTTCTCTCATCATTTACTTAACCTTATGTTGTCTCTTTCTCTTGGAGGAAAAATAAAGATATTGTCGTGGAGAAATGATGTCTGTTTGTTTGCCCAAACAATGGAAGATGAATGGGGACCAAACCTTCAAGCTCCAAAAGGAACATAAAGGTACAGTACAATTAAAGGGATAGTTCACCAAAATTAGCCCATGATTTACTCACCCCGAAGCCATCCTAGGTGTATATGACATTCTTCTTTCAGATGAATTCAATCAGAGTTATGTTTAAAAATGTCCTGGCTCTTCCAAACTTTATAATGGCAGTGAATGGGCACCATTTTTTTGAAGTGCATCTATCCATCATAAAAGTGTCCCAATCAGAGGGGTTAATAAAGGCCTTCTAAAGTTAAGCGATGCATTCTTGTAAGAAAAATGCCCATATTTAAAACTACGCCACAAGAGTAACACTTAAAAATGTATGACATAGATGTATAGATGTAGGAGTAGCGTACGCTTTGACGCCTCTCTCAAACACACAGGGCTGGGCAACTGCGTTCATCATTACGTTGTGTGTCAAGTTCAAATGTTACTCTTTTGCCGTAAATCAATGCAATTGGCCTTCTGCAGGAAACTAGTTATTTTTTGATAAAGTTTTAAATATGGATATTTGTCTTACACCAACGCATCGCTTCACTTCAGAAGGCCTAGATGTACGGTGAAACGTGTTTGGTCTGTTCTCACCCAAACAAATTGAATCACTTCAGAAAACTAGTTAAACCATGTGACCCATATGAATAACCTTTATCCTTCATTTACTATGACTATTGGTGTTTGAAAGTTTGATCCCCATTCTCTTCTTTTGCATTGTAGGGACAAAAATACATTTCATCCCAATGAAAATATCATCTTTTGCATCATTGGAGTTTAAATTTGAATAAGGGTGAGTAAATGAGAAAATTATAATTTTTACATAAACCATTCATATTCTGAATGATAGGCCTATTGCCTCTGAATATAAAGAACAAATAGCATTACGTTTTAACCCCTTACTAGTCGGCCCCAATTTTGGCAATTGATGCATTCATGACATACCCAAAATAAAAAGGTTGCTGTTCATAAGTCATTCTGAATAGACACATAACCAACATATATTTAGAAAGCCAACCCTTGAGAGTTTACATTTCAAGACTCAAAATTAATCAGACTGTTATTAATATTGAGATATATAAGCTCAAACATAAAAACAAAAACAACAAATATTAAGAACATATTTATTAAATGTATAAAAATATTATGTGAATTTAGGATAGCAACTTGAAACCACAACTAAAGTGTAGCCACAATTGTGGTCATGCTTCATTTAAAATCTGAGGATGATATCTCTAAAATTATGCATTTTATTAAGCCTATTATGAAACCATGTCATGGGGAGACTTTAGAGAAGTTTTAGAGAATGCTAATATAAGATTCTCATCAAATATTTTATTGCCCTGTAAACACTCATTTACAGTCTCTGACTAATGTCTGGCGAGGAGAACTGGCCCCATTCATGCTCTTCATTTAATCGACCAAAGTTCACTTTAAAACAACATCGAGTATTTGTATCATATTCCGGTCGCGGATTAAAATGGTTTCAAGTCATGAAAAGATTTTGAAATATGTTATATTTAGCATTTCAGATGAAGCTATGTGCTAGCCTTACCTAGCATATGCATTCTGTAAACATTCTTCATTCATATGAAAACCCCAAATCGCACGAAAATCACACACAAAACACATAATATTTCAATCGTGCATTTATTAGTTCCTTGTTTCAGGTGAAGAGATGTCAGTTTCGCTTTGTTATCACGGATGTCCAGTATGAGGAAGTGTACACATGACGCGTCATGCAGAAGAGGTCACGCTGGACCACGTCAGATGATTGACAGCTGTACAGCGAATGATATAGCTTTGAGGTCAAATATGACGCGAACCAGGAAGAGGGGATAAACATCTCGCTCCGTTCGCTGTTTGAGCTCTTTAGATCGCATATTTCAGTGGTAAATGAATAGAAATGTTGTTCTGTATGACGAAATATTTTACTAGCATGTGATAATTATTAATCATTTCTCCAAATATGCGCACCATTGGACTAATAGCCCTGGCGGATGCTGTATATTGTATGTATTTGAACACAAATAAACCGGAGAAGACGAGAATTAATGTTTTATGAGTGATGATTTCTATTCAAAATAACGAACGTTACAGATTAATTATTTTGCACTCCTGGCATAAATTAAGAAATTAATATCACTGCAAACCAGTTTAATCATAAACAGTGGTCAAATATCGAAGATGTAGACTTAAACCTTTCATATGATGCTGAGTTTGTTCAGATCAGGTAAGAGTGTGATGGTTTGACGAGTAATGAATTTTGAACAACAATAATCCGGGATCACCAGTGATCCCTGCCAATCAAGGGGTTAAAAATATCGTTTGCAGATACTGTCAGTCATCTTAAACTGTTTTCTTTACCAATAGATGTCTGCCACTCCTGCTGACCTTAAGAAAATGCTTGCCTGTGTCTCCTTGTTTTACCTTTCTTGGTAAGTATGTCATATTAGATTATGTCTGCATTTTGTTTCACTAAAACAAAGCTCACATTTCCAGACTGACACATAACTTTCCTTTATCAGAAGATCCACATTTATAATATGCCTCATGCTAGAATCCACTGACTATAAATGTACTCTGTATGACCTGTGCAGTTTATTCCAAGTCTTCAGTTAATTATCCAGTAGTTTTTGGTTAGACATTTTTAAATAATCAAAATTATACACTGCAAATCATTTAATTGAAAATGTTCTCCTCTTATTTTTCAGATACTTTATTGGAATAAATCCGTAAAAGAGGACCAAAGCTGCACGGAGAAAAGAGGTGTGTAAAATACCTAGGAAAACTGTGCAGAAAAGACTTTAACCATCAGTCAAAAAGTATAAAAAACTGATATTTATTTTATAAACTATTTGTTTTGATATAAAATAATGGGCTAGTGTTCACTGAAACCTGACTAGAGAGTATATTTGTATTTTATGAACAGTTAAGGTATGCATGTAGCCTATGTAATTATATATACCTGTTTTAAGGCATATTGTAAAAGTCTATCCAGTGTTGTATGAGAATAAATCTAAAAGTTTATCTAGTGTTGTGTTGTTCTCTTTTTTAATTTATGAGTTGCACATGACCTCCACCACAATGTCGTTAATACGAGTGGAAAGCTTGGGATTTTCTTTAAGCCCTGATGTTTATGAGTTGGGGGCATGTCAGTGAGAAACATGGCGGAATACCATAGTACTTAAAGGTATTTACACTGTAAAAAAAAATAATCCTGTAAAAAAACGGTAAACTACTGGCAGCTGTGGTTGCCAGCATCATACCGTAAAAATATGGTGTGTTACCGTTTTTAAAATTAACAGCTAAATACCGTTTTGTCAGCTACAGCTATATGCTGTTAATTTACAGTTATATACTGTAATTTAACAGAATATAGCTGTAGCTGACAAAACGGTATTTAGCTGTTAATTTTAAAAACGGTAACACACCATATTTTTACGGTATGATGCTGGCAACCACAGCTGCCAGTAATTTACCGTTTTTTTACAGGATTATTTTTTACAGTGTCCGGGAAGCAGACACACTCTGTCAGTTCAAAGCTAGACTAAAACACATCCCTTTTACCTAGCATACACATAATACATTATAGACTTCTATAATTCAATGTTAGGCTGCATAGATTAGGTCAGCCGGAACTGGTAACACTTCCCTTAAATCTTGATGTACTCGTTACATCATAAGAAGAATGGCATCTACGCTAATATTAGTGTCTTTGTTTATCCCGAGGTTTTCCCGCAGCCTGCCGGTTCTAGCCCGTATCCAGATCTGACGAAGGAGATCCGCCTGGAGCCGATGACAATGCAGTGCTGAAGTGTCAACTATCTTCTCCCTATGGAGGATACCTTTCCCACTCTACAGATAAAGCGTTGTGAATTTCGGCTCGCGTACCCCGAAGTGATAAAATAAAACAAAATTCTGTATCAAAATTTATAGGCAAGACAAGTAGTTTGTTTAGGCTGGGTTGTATGGAATTACAAACCTGCACACATATTTTCAAAAGCACATAACTATAGAATCAATTCTGTATGAGCATGTGACCGCCGTCAGCGTCAATCACAGGTTCGCGTTTAAAGTCTGATCAATCAAAGTTGATCAGAGGTGAATCAATCAAAGTTAACTTTAGCTGGAAATAACATTATTCCAGAACCGCTACAACGCCAAAACAATCTCTGTAAATTATGTTTATCTCTGTAAAGCTGCTTTGAAACAATCCATTGTTAAAAGCGCTATATAAATGAGGATGACTTGACTTGACTAGTCCATAAAAGCAACGCGACAAAATATTTCAACAACGTTTTTGGGGAATTGGAAATAATTCAATATGTGGCAAGTGAATACATATGAAGTAACATTTATCCACGAACTTTAAATTATTTATTTACTACAACACCTATACGGGGAATGGGGAAATTATCAGGAAATTCTACAGGCAATGAGAAAAAAAACATCTCAATGTCTATCGCGGTTAACGTTGTTCTTTTATTTATTTACAGATCTAGATGAATGTGATCTCGTTCGGAAGCCATATGTACAAAAGTCCTACATAACGTGAAATAAAGAAAAACGGTTTTGTTTAAAGTCGGCGTGAAACGGAAGTTGAGATGTAGGGCGGGGCTTGATTTCGTCCTTCGGGAATTGATTGGATCATTGGAGGTTGGGCATTGCAAACAAAATAGAGGCAGATTTGAATGCGATTCTCTGAGAGGCGGTGCACCGATAGCAGCACCCTCATCGGATCTGGCCGCACCTTTTCGCCATTCCACGTGACCGAAATAGAAGAGGGGTCGTTTCGATGGGGGAGGGAAGGGTAATGTATTTGATTAAAGATTATAAGGGTAGATGAATTAAAAAAAAATAATGAAGTGCACAGATAAATCATTGATAATAAACACTACAATATTACATATAAAAAGAAGATTTGTCAAATTTGATTTCATGCCGACTTTAAGTGTTTTTGACCATGTGTTTAAGTGTTTTAGCCAAAACTGCATGATTTAACACCTAGCTCACAATTCTTTATATATTGGAATATTATATGGTCACATGTAATATTGAATGGATACGAAAATGACTCGAGGGGACAGTATTTTATAGTATGGTTCCTGGGCTCATACTAATAAGTCTTTTTTGGATGGGTTATTATTCTGTTTAATGTAGAAGGAAACGAAAAAGAAGGGGAAAAAAATGTAAATGTGTGTGTATGTGCCTATATTTGAATCATTTGAATCATTTAAATTATCAGCCATCACCTCCTTGCCTGTGCTGGATAAGCTGCATGAATCAGGTCCATGGGGCTGCTTTGACAGGGGCAACCCCACACACATACCCACACTACTCTTAAAATGTTACTGTTATTAAACTGCACATATCTATACATACTGTACATATCTGTCTATATTGTTCATACTGCATACCCATGTGTTTTGCTCATAATGCTACTGTTAACACACTTCACATTTCCTTACTATAAACCATACCACTAGGTTAACAGTATACTACTGTCTACACTGCACTGTCATTTACTATTACTGTATATACTACACTACATGTCTATACTGTACTTTTTTTGCACTTCATGTTAGACACTAACTGCATTGAATTGTCTCTGTACTTGTACTCTGCACATTGACAATAAAGATAAATCTAATCTAATTTAATCTATAGGTGTCTTGACACCTCCCTTATCAATATTCACTGTGTAGGCCACTGACTTTTGAATATGTATCAGTACGAAATTCTAAACCATAAGTAATAAAACCACATGACATTTCTGTCAAAGTATGTCTACTTGAAGTGCCTAGTGTTTTGATAATAAATATTCAATCATTTGGTTATTAATAAATATTTATTTAAACAATAAACACAAATAAAAACCATTTTAAAAAGTAATAAAAAAATCGCTATCCCCTCTAGCTACATTTGTCGTGGGGAAGAAAAGAAAGGCTAGGGTGATGCTTAAAGTGTTTTAGCGTGCTACAAGCTAAGAGAAAATTCCACTTACTATGCATTATTTTTAAGATGCAAAGTCTACAGAGATGTTCCCCTTTTACTGTCAAGTTCCTGGATATTTTTAACTGATTATTAAACTTGACTTTGACAGTCTGCTTTAAATCCTACAGAGCAGGACGGCATCAAATTATTATCTTCATTATCATTAATCTGTCTTAATTATTATTTCCTCAATTTGTCGTGTGGTCTATAAAATGTCAGAAAATGGTCAAATAAAATGTTGGCCATAAAATCTAAAAAAGACTTCCTCCAAATATCTTTTGTCCACAACAAAGATATTAATTTTGTTTTCTTTGAGGAAACCAGAAAATATTCATATTTGAGAAGCTGGAATCAGAGATTAACCTTTTTTTTAATGACACAAGATGATTAATTGGTATTAAAATATGTTTGAATAGCGTCTCCAATCTGGATCATCTTGTTTTACATTTGAGTGTTTTATTGATGCATTTTATTTTTCTGTAAAGATATAAGTGGGTCTTGAATTGTTTAATTTATTGTTTTGTTATTGACTTACTGATTAAATGTTTTTTGACATATATCGTGTTTGTCTTTTCTTTAAGTAATGCAAGCATATTGTTGAATTGCATTGAAATAGATGATAGAAAGAGGGGGAAACTAATATCGGCCCATTTGAGTATTTAAAAAGGAAATTACATTTGATTCTAAAATTTCATTATGGATACAAATACATTTTTGTGTTCATTATCTTTTATTTAAACTTTTTTTTTTAAAGTCACCACATTTTTGGTAAAAAAAACTGACTGAGCAAAAACATTCTGTCTGTGTTGACTTGTGAATGATGTCAATAAAGGCTTGCATAAATATACTCAACGTTTGCATGCTCATGAAATCCACAACACCTCTCATTAGTATTTTACTTTTAATAACAGTTTGCCAATATCCTCATCAGACATTACTGGAAAAATAAGATTTTATACCTAAATAATTTTTTTTTTTTTTTGTATTCTTCTTAACAAATTGTAGTGCTGGTATGCATTATTACAGGAATAGTATTGTCACCAAAACCATTATTATGCATTTAATATGGGTAAAACAATGCAAAGCATGTGTAAGTACTCACCTTTGGCCAGCATTTAATTTTTGCATTCAAGTTCATTCCTTTTTCCAGAGATTTGTGAGTTCTGGCGTCTTTTAGTAAATGCTTATATTGCCATCAGATGTGACCTTTTGTCTAGTGTTCCAGTGTAAGGAAGGTTGAATCTTAGTGTCATTAAAATTATAGGAAAATCAGGCATATCTTCCCTTTTAAGGTATTTCTGTGATGACTGTTTTATAAATTCAGCTGGAGACATAAACATTCACCTGGAAAATCATCTTGGCCAATTATGATGTTTCTATTGGGTACTGTAGGGTCTTTACTGCTTCACAGGGGATGGGTCACATGCATGGCTAAGTTCAAAGAGGGTCCTTCTCTGAAATTTGTGTGGGCCACACAAAGGCAAGGACAAGCTCTTAACATGTCATGTTTGGGTTGTTTGAGTCAATCTTGGAACCAAGCACTGCTTTCAACCTGCAACCTTCTTGACCAGTAACCATAGACTGCATAAAAAGTAATACACCAGTAATACATTGTAACTGAAAACCAGATGTTGGCATATAGGTTTTTGTAAATATTGTACATATACAGAGTTGCCAGTTTAATATTGAAATTTTATTTGAGTGCGCTTAGTACTTCAGTGAACTCAACCTGCCTGACACAAGCTTGGCCAAGCTTGCCTACCAGTTACACTAGCTTGACCCAGCTGGCAGACCAGCCTGAACCATGGCCCAGCTGAGTAACCACACTGTAAAAAGTGCATATGGCTTGTCATTATGTTAAATAACTTTTTAGACTTGAACTGACTCAATAAATTCACCTTTCTACCTTGTCATTGGTCTAATGTAATTGAGTTTATTTGTCTTGAAGTAAAACAAATTTTTTTCGGTGTAATTTAAACTTTTGCTTTAAATCAAATTACAATTTTACATCCACGACCAAACCACGTGACACAATGACGTCATCGAATTTGGTTCGAGAATTTTCTTTTCAGCTGCCATCTTGTATTGCTGTATGAAGACCGCATCGCTGATACGCAATTTCCACAGCATTGGTGAGTAATCCTACAAATAAGTTTTCATTCAGTTTTATCGTCGTTGATATACACTTGTATACTATTAAAGTAGATTCCACTTGTTTTGTTGAAAATTTGTTTTATTTTGCTCATCGTCATCGGGTATTTCAAGTGTAGCTATAACGTTAGGCCTTAGTAATGACGTCAAAATCTTTATGTTAAACGATGGATAGCCATTAATAAATACTTTAGTAATAGATAATTTGTGGACTTTAAATTAGATTATTTATTTGGATTTTTCCTGCATCGAGAATTACGAGGCGGTCGCCTCCGTCAAATGTCGTGCCCCATCCGGCTGTCCAAAAAACTCAGACAGGCTGTCACGACTCGCATAGGCCTACTCAGATTAGGCCTGACGCGATAATTAAATAATCAGAGATGTATATCTGTGTTACTCAATCCCTCATATTCTAATATATTGATTAAAGTGGTCTAAAGCCATTTTATATCATCTTGTGAGGAACAGAAGAAATTTTACATCGTTAAATTAAAGTTCACTTAAATTCGTCTTCCCGCCGCTGCAGCTGTCAATCATTCTCCATTCAGCATTCAAACAGGGCGTCTGTACGGTAAGTTAAAACTCCTCGTCTACCAAATTTAATAATCGTGACAGCCCTTGCTCATGATTTTACCACCTTCACCTCATTTTGAGCCAGGAAAAACCCTAGATAGTATATAATTGTTACTATCGGTAGAGATTGTATACATTGCGTGTATATCTGTATTGCGTTCATTGAATGGTTGCATAAACTTTCTGACATTTGATTGATGAAGAACCATTGGTGAATGAGAAAAATAAAGAAGGAAGAATGGTTTATACTTAAAAATTAGCCAAGTAACAGTTTAGTTAGTTGGTGTGATGTAACTAAAATTATTATATAATCAAATGACAATTTTGCGTTCCATTTAGGCATGTGACCACTGACGCTGGTTTGGCTTGTGAAAAATCGTATCAGCCACCATCTTCTTTGTCTGCAGGATAACGTGGTTATCACAAAATTACAAATGGTGAGTAATCTTACAAATTATGTTGAGTTTGTTACAACCGTGCATTTATAATCACATAAGGATCAGTTAACTGTTAACTTAGTGCAAGTGTTTTAGCAAATAATTGTATTTTTCAATTTTTCTATTTAATTTGAATTAATATGATTCTGGAATAGATAAAATCGATTTTTAAAACGTCACAAAATTGAGAAAGCTAGGCCAATCGATTTTTTTTTTCTCCCAGTCCAACAAATTACATTATTTTATGAAATCTGTATGACATGACATCTTTGCAACTTTTAAAATAGTTACTGATAAGTGTTCAAATTACACCTATTTATTTAATAAATGTATTTAAAAATAACAAAACTTGCAAAACTTTTTGCTCTTAGGTGCAAAAGTATATCCATGCATTTTTATTTTCTTTATGAAAGTTGGTGATTGCTGTGTTTGTCTTTTTTTAAAGATAGAGATGTTGAATGACAACAGTTGAGACATTGTAGTCCAGTCACAAGATAACATAAGTAAATTGGTCTTTTTTTGGTAAGAGCAGTTTAATTTATGATTTTGGTCTTGGAGTAAGAATTGTTTCTTTTTATTTTGCTAACTGTAGTTTAGATTTTTATAGCAACTATTTTTTTCTTTCAGTTCAGCTATTATTGAATGTGGAAATGCAAAGACTGTGGTGTCATCAAATGCAAGAGATCTGAACTTCTCAAGCATTATAAGCTTGACCACAGACATTTTGGACATCATCTTGCTTACCCTTGCACTTATTCAAGCTGTCCTTGTTCATTTAAAACCTGGACTGCCCTTAAGAGCCATTTGTCAAGAAGCCACTCTGAACATGATTCTCAAAAAGATAAATTGACAACATTTAAATGTGCACTGTGTGAATACAAACACACATCATCGTTCAAAGATTATCTTCATCACATTGTGCAACATCTGAAAAATCATGAAACTGTTACCTGCATTTTTCATGGTTGCATGTACAAGACCAATATTTATGGATCATTCAGAACGCACAAGTCATTCTCTATAAAAGATTTGAAACATGGCATTGTTGACGATGAAAGACCAGGGGCCTGTTTCTGAAAGGAGGTTAAGTGAAAACTCTGAGTAGGTTAACCCTGAAATGAGGGAAACTCTGAGTTTTCCGTTTCAGAAAGGGAGGTAAGTTAAACCTGAGAAAGCAGGGTAAGTCAAGCCCGTTTCTGAAAGAGAGGTAACTTATACTCAGAGTCAGTTACTATGGCAACTTACTCTGTGAACCTAACCTGGTCGGGAGCAGGTTTTCTTCAGAAAACCCAGAGTTTATTTTGGTCTCCTCCCCTTTTTTAAAGAGGAAGTGGTGTTTAAACACCTCATTGATTCTTTGGGAACATATTTATTGCGCACATTTCAGTCACGCAGAGCGCATCAAAGGGAATGAAATGGCATGTCCTTTTATGGATGATCCTGTTGACGAAGAGGCTGTATTACTTCGTAGGGAGTTACATTTACGTCGGGAGAGGATTTTGAGGCCCAGAGTGGATTTTTTGTCATATCCCTATCCATTTTTATTTGAGCGTTACCGTTTTTCTTTACAGTCAATAAGATACATCCATAATCTCATCCATCCTTACATCAGACACATCAACCATCGCGGCCGTGCTCTTACATCCGAGCAGATTCTTTGCGTTGCCTTACGTTTCTTTGCGAATGGAAGTTTTCTTTATAACATCGGGGATGCAGAACATTTTAGTAAGGCTACTGTTTGCAGAGCGGTAAGGAAAGTGTGCCTCGCTCTTAAGCGCTTTCTGAGAATTTTTGTATTGTTTCCTGGGCACAAACCAGTGAGAGTCATCAAAGAGGAGTTTCACAGGATTGCAGGTCAGTGGTGTATAAATCGGGTTAAATGAGGCTAACCTGATAAATTACATTCAGTTAAGAATATCTTGCTGCGACCCCTGGAAGTAACCTAATAATTAGAATTCCCTTTAGGATTTCCGAATGTGGTTGGATGCATTGATGGCACACATATTCCGATCATTGCACCTTCTGAAAATGAAGCGGACTATGTGAACAGGAGATCCATCCACAGTATTAATGTGCAGGTACACTGACAGCCTACTGTTTCTAATGGTCAAAGACTACATCACAATACTGTAACATGACTCATTCTTTGCACTGTCAAGATCATATGTGATGCTGCACATTTAATCACAAATGTGGAGGCCAAGTGGCCCGGCTCTGTTCATGACTCAAGAATCTATCGGGAGTCAACCCTGAGCAACAGACTGGAAAGGGGTAAGTAAATGCTATACACATATTTCAATGTATGCTCTAAACACTTACAGGGGAATTTCTATGCAGCTCTAAAGCAATGTGAACTTTCTTACAGGAGAGATTGATGGCTTTCTGCTGGGAGATAGGGGTTACCCATGCCGACCAAATCTTATGACCCCTTACCCAGAACCTGAACCAGGCCCACAGCAGCGCTTCAATGTGGCACACTGCAGGACGAGAGCCCGGGTGGAGATGACCATAGGCCTGTTGAAAGCACGTTTCCAGTGCCTACGTCACCTCAGGGTAACCCCTGAAAGGGCCTGCGACATTATTGTGGCATGTGTTGTTCTCCATAATATTGCCATAATTAGAGGGGAGCAACACCCTGCCCTACAATTACAAGACCCTGAGGAAGACCCTATCAACCCTGCAGATTTCCAGGATGGAAGGGTAGTCCGGGATATGATATGCCGCAATGTCTTCTCAGATTAATACACATGATATCCACCACCACAAAAAAATGAATAAACACAAAATCACAGCAATTTATGGTGTTCTTTATTTCATACAAATGCAACCAATAATGAATAAACAAAATCACAGCAATTTATTTATTTCTTCTTCATTTCCTAAAAAAAAAAAAAAAAAAAAAGATTTTATAATAGTTTCAATACTTAATTCACCTGTGACCATACACTCACCTCTAGCTTTAGTTTCAGTATGTCGATTTCCAGATCTGCCTTTTGGATCTGGCGGTCCAAGTATACAACTTCTTTGCTGTTTTTTTCTATCTTTTTAATAAGAAGAAGTCTATATAACTCCTTAACTGGCAACTGAAAATACATTAGATTAGAGTTACATCATGAAGTCTAAAATTCAGAATTAAACTGTGGCATTTACTGTAAATCACTGAACTGTGTTCATCTGTGCACCAGAAGTTGATGGACCGTCCTCCTGCTGTTCTTCCACACTCTGGGGGGTAGAGATAAGAATGACCATTTATATAGATATAAACTTAGATTCTATAGGCTACTCCACATATAAATGTGAATGTGTAGACATATAATATTAAAATTACCTCTGTAGGCCTGTCTGTGGCAGCAGAAATGGTTTCTTCATCCCCATCATCCTGTGAAGATGAGCATTTCATAGTATTATAAAGTGTACTCTATTTGTCATAATTGTGTATTGTGATGGTGTATGGAGTAGGCTACTGACAACTGTATGGGGTACTGTTGGGACAGGAGGCTCCAAGAGGCAGATATTACCATCTGAATCTGTTGGGACCAACAAAAAACCCAACCCAAAGTAATATAAATGGAAATATCACATTTAGTCTATATAAAAAAAATTAACACATACTGTAGGTAGACCTCTTACATTTTATGAAGGCACTTAAATCTTCTGGAGTGACTGGCTCTGATGAAGTCCCTCCAGGAATTCCCTCAGCCATTGGCCTTCCAGCATTTAGGCTCAGGGCCATCTCTTCTGCATCTGTCAGAGGTGGTGGTGCAGGTCCTCCCCCTGTTTTACGAGCCTCTGCCTTCTTTCTGTTGGCTGAGTAGAGGTCAAATGAGAATGAACATTTAGACCTATGTCAAAAATGCTGCTGCACTGATAGACACTGAATGCTATTAGTCATTTAATATGTCAAATGTTTGTAAAGCCAGGTAGCTACTCTAATCCTATGATATGCTCAAGGCTTACCTGCTTGAAGTATGTTTTTATATTTCATTTTCAGCTGCTGCCATGTTCTTTTGATGCCTGCAGGATTGCACCTATCCATGAAAATTAAATTAGGTTTAATAAAATACTGTTCTTCCAGTTTCACCTCTGATATTATAATAGTTGGGTAAGTTACTCTAAAATAGTTCTTAATTACTAACTACAAAGTTTATCTTCAACTAGTCTAATTAGATTAATGTAATAATTACTATCTCTAGAAAGTATTGGTCTACTTACTAATTTGTTTTACTTACTTATTAAGTACTTTCTAAATCCCAAATCAACCTCAACCACTTGAAAAATACAAGGAGAGACAAGAAACTGCACTTCTAATGCTTTCAACTAAACAATATACAATTGCATCAATTATTCTTAAATTGACCAAGTGTGTAACTAGGGAGAAAGTTACATTAAAAATATACCTTTTAAAATTTGATATTAAATCCACTATTGTTTTTTACAGAATTGTTTTATAGTCTTTAATTTAATTACAATATTTAGATGACTTAGTAACTTAATTCATTACACCCAACACTGTATAAAAGTAATTAAAATGTAAACTTACGCATTGACTCGAGCAGCTATTTTCTCCCAAGCTAACTCTCTCTCCTTCGCCGCTGCAGCCGTGTTGCTTTTTTTTAAAAATACATGTTCAAATTCTGCATATGCTTGCATAAGCACATCCAGTTCTGCTGGTGAGAAATATGCACACCTTTTTTTGTCTGGCGCTGTTGCCATGGTGACTCGTAATATCTGCGCTCCATTGATAATGGCTTTTTATAGTTGTGGTGCACGCGCTTAACTCCGAGTCAGTCAACTCAGAGTTGATTGAACTAACTCATTTCAGCTGTTCTGTAACCGAAAACTCAGAGTTTCCCATCTCAGGGTAAGTCAACTCAGAGTTCAAGCTTTAACTCAGAGTTGGTTGAACCTCCTTATTGAAACGGGCCCCAGATGTTGAAGACTCAGTAGGCAATGTTGAATCAGATGAAGATGTTTTAGTTGATGAGACAACTACTTTTTACCATGACACAGAAATAACAGAAGATTTGCCCAAAGCTATAGAGCGTAAAATAGCCTCGGTTTTGTTCAAGTTAGAGGATGTATTCCTTGTACCTGGCGTGGCCGTCGATGATCTTCTGCAGGAATTGCAGTATTTAATTAGCAATGTGTCTATCCCAGTCATCAATCAAACCATAATCCAGCAATTGCAAGAACATAATTTGGAGTTTGATCAAGCTCTTGTGCAGGAGTTAGCCTCTGTTATCTGCCAGTCACATCCAATTCAAACTGCGATTGGAGAGCAAGGTTCCCTTTCTTCTACGTGGAAAAGAAAGGCATACTATAAAGCAAATTTTTCAGTTGTAGAGCCTATAGAGTATGTGCTTGACCGAAAAGATGGAAGGACATTTCAGGACGTTCCCATACTCAAGTCTCTGCAGCAGATTTTAAATTGCCAGCCAATACTTAATAATACATTACATTTAAAATCTGTTTACAGAGGTGATAAATGTAAATATACATGCTTTTTTGATTTGAGTAACTTCCAACAGAATGATCTGTTTTCAGACAGTGCTATTTCATTGATCTTGTATGTTGATGAGTTTGAGATATGTAACCCCATTGGAACATCAAAGAAAAAACATAAAATTTTTGCAGTTTATTGGAAATTGGGTAATTTACATGCAGGATGTCAGTCTTCCCTGTCTTCTATAAATTTAGCTGCATTGTGTAATAGCATTGATGTTACGCATTATGGGTACAACAAAGTGCTGGAACCACTGATAGATGACCTTGTCACATTGGAGCAACACGGACTGTTTATTGCGAATCTGGGAAAAACAATAAAGGGCACAGTTCAGTGTATTGCTGCTGACAACCTTGGTGCTCATTGCCTAGCAGGATTTGTGGAAAATTTCTCAGGAAGATACGTGTGCAGATTTTGTACTGCAGAGAAAGAAGAATTTCAATCTACAGAAGTTGGATCAGGAACATTTTGTCTGAGAACTGAAGAAATTCATGCTGCTCATCTTCAGGTTGTCAGGCACAATGACTTAACACATCATTGTGGCGTGAAACGTGGTTGTGTGTTTTCAGAGAATTTATCACACTTCAAAATTACAACAGGCTTCCCCCCAGATATTGTCCATGACCTCTTTGAAGGCATTGTGCCTGTTGAGATAGCATTGTGCTTGACTGTATTTTTATCTAAAAAATACTTTACTTTGGTATACCTCAATGAATCAATTCAGAAATTTCCTTTTAAATGGAATGATAAAACAAATCGTCCCCATGCTGTTCCTCTCACATTTTCAGCTAGAAAAACAATCGGTGGAAATGCCCACGAAAACTGGAGCTTGTTGAGGTTTTTACCTCTTTTGATTGGAGACAAAGTGCCTCCCAACGAACCTGCCTGGCAAGTTTTAAATGATTTGAAGGACATTGTAGATATCGTTGTCTCTCCTTCCCAGACCAAAGAATCCATATCTTATCTTGCCAGTAAGATATCGGAGCATAGGGTAAGATTCCAGGAGGTTTTTCCTGGTGCCAGAATTTTGCCCAAACACCATTATTTGGAGCATTATCCTGAGCTCATTCTACAGTTTGGACCTTTGGTTGCTCTCTGGACTATGCGCTTTGAGGCAAAGCATAGCTTTTTTAAAAGAGTTGTGCGTCATTTAAAATGCTTCAAAAATGTTCTCCAGTCATTATCACAGAGGCATCAGTACCATATGGCATATCATTTCTACCTGTGCAGCTCCCTCACATCAAAATTGGAAGTAACACATGTTTCTAATCTTCCCATTGATGTCCTGAATGAAGAAATATCACAAGCTATAAGGCAGAACCACCCAAACCTGGATATTGTGTGCCTGGCCAAGGAAGTGACATATGAAGGCTACACCTACAGAGAAAGCATGGTCATTGCTCATGGGAAGCTTTCAGGTCTTCCAGAGTTTGGGGAGATTATTCAGATTATTGTTCTACAAGACAAGCCATTATTTACTATGAGAAGACTTGATGCATGGTACACTGAACATTATAGAGGCTATATCTTGATCCCATCATCTATCAAGAAAATTGAACTTCTAGAGCATCATAATCTGACAGACCCATACCCACTGGTTCAGTACGCATTTGGAGGCAGACGCATGGTGATTCCAAAGCGATATATTCATATGTGAGGTTAGGTTCTTAAACATATTATAAAGTGCCTGAGATGATTTTGTGAAAATTATGCTAAATGTATTGATCTCTATGGAAGCTTTGATTCTGCCATTGAATAAGAAACTTCTCACAATGCTAATTTCCCACCCTGATTGTGAGATATAAACTTAAAATTGAGTTATAAAGTCAGAATTGAGAGATGTAAACTATCTTTTTTTTTTTTTTGTTAAATCTTGGAAATGTAGAACTAATAAATTCTATCCATTCCCCTCCCCCAGAACTTCTATCAACTATGGCAGGAAAAGAATCTGCTAAGCTGTTGGTAATTCTGAGTCCAGAAGATTCAAGAAAGTTGTTGCTGCCAAATGGGATTCCAGAATCAGTGGAGGAGCTCAATGACAATGTGAGGAAAGCTTGTGGATTAAATGGTAAATTCAGACTCCAGTATCTGGACAGAGACTTTGGTGATGCATTTGTAAATTTGACACAAACTGGAGAACTTGTTAATTTTGGCACTCTGAGGGTAATCTCTCAGCCAGATGTAGAGCCATCCACAACTCAAGCAAGTGAAATTATATTTAGTGATGATACTTTGTCCATTGGCTCTGGTAACACAGATACTACAGTCATACTGTCCTTAGCTTCCTCAGAGTCAGTTTCCTCGCGTAGTCAACAATGGCCAAAAGAATTTAAAATTCCTGGCTTTTGTCTTGATACCGAACTGCAATTAGAAAAGGGAAATGCTGCTTTCAAGGAGAATGGCACAAGACTGTCCATCACTGCTAAAATGAAATCTGACATTTTAGAGAAGGTCTGCGATGAGATCTACAAGTATAAAGCTTACCCCAGCAGTGCAGACTTTAGTGAAGTATCAGAGGCACTGGTAAAAAAACACCCCTGCTTGGCAGAAAGAGGATCTTTCAATGGTTGCTATGGGTGGACACAGAGACTTAAAATGAAGATGGGAAATCTTCGTACACATTTGAAAGTCATTGGATGCTCTGAATATGCAGTCAATTCCTTTAAAAACAAAGCAACAGGTGATTTGTTACCAGCGAAAAATGTGAAACGGTCTAAACGTGGTGAGGCCAATCACGTGCCAGAGTCAGCAGAGCAACTAGAAATGGAGCGCCTGATACTTTTGAAAGAGGTGAAAAAAAGAAACAACCTGGGCACTATCAAAGAAAAAATGGCCCGGACATTTGCTCTACGAAGACAAGAAGTTGTGGAGAAACAACCAAGTGTGGAGGAATTGCAAAATCGATGGCCAGCATTGTTTCGCGAAGAAGAGGTATTAGCTAAATCATGTCAAAACTAATACTATATAGAAAATGTTTTACTGTATTAGGAGGCTTAAAGGGATAGTTCACCCAAAAATGAAAATTCTGTCAGTATTTACTCTCCCTCATGTTGTTCCAACCTCGTAAGACCTTCGTTCATCTTCGGAACACAAATTAAGATGTTTTTGAGCTGGATCACTGGATCACTCCTCCATACTCCTCCATAGGCTTCTTCAGGGATTGAAATTTGCCGGCCTCGAAAAGTCATTAAAGACATCGTTAAAATAGTCCAAGTGACTACAGTGGCTCAATCTTAAGTTTATCAAGCGGCAAGAATACTTTTTGTGCGCAAAAACAAACAAAAATAACGACTTTATTTCAACTATTCATTTCCTTCTCTGTTGGCCTCTAGTCAGTTAACTTAGTATGACTGCGTAGAGCTACGTCACACGTAGGCTCACTATTGGCTGACGCTGGTCATGTGTGTGATGCGTGTGCCGTACAACAACAGAAGCTTGCGCTATTACACTAGTGAACTCACTCGAGGCCCAGAGAGAAGGAAATGAATAGTTGAAATAAAGTCGTTATTTTTATTTATTTTTTGGCGCACAAAAAGTATTCTCGTCGCTTGATAAACTTAAGATTGAGCCACTGTCGTCACTTGGACTATTTTAACAATGTCTTTAATAACTTTTCGGGGCTGGCAAGTTTCAATCCCTGAAGAAGCCTATGGAGGAGTGATCCAGTGATCCAGCTCAAAAATATCTTAATTCGTGTTCCGAAGATGAACGAAGGTCTTACGGGGTTGGAACAACATGAGGATGAGTAAATACTGACAGAATTGACATTTTTGGGTGAACTATCCCTTTAAGACACCACTTTGAGATATGAGGCTTACAGTAATTGTTGTGAAAAGTATTTCAAAGACTACAGTAATTACATTGCAGTAATTTATATTTAAGGAACTCGTATCAAAGTACTGCTGTGTATTTTGTCACATCTGAATTGTGAGATGAGTTATATACCTTTTGATGTTCCATTGTTTGTATCTCTCTCATACAGATAAATGCAGAATTCACAACTGTGCCATTACAAGCAAGATTTTTGGCCTCTTTGGATGGGCTATGTGCTACACTTATCCAAGTTATTAAAAGCAAAGGTGGAGCAGTACGTGAGAAAACCATGGACACTATTAAACTCATGGATCAGGTATTAGATGCATCTGAATGGAGTTGCAAAATGGGTACAAAGTTAGCAAATGTTTGGAAATTGATTTGTTCTAATCAATTAAAGGGATAGTTCACCTAAAAAAAAGAAAAATCTGTCATTTACTCACCCTCAAGTTGTTTCAACCCTGCATGGATTACTCTGTTGTGCTGAACACAGAGTAAGATCTTTGCAAGAATGTTTTTTGCAAAGAATGCCCCCCTTCATCCAGGGTTGAAACAACTTGAGGGTGAGTAAATGATGACAGAATTTTGTATTTTTAGTGAACCATCCCTTCAGTTCATCGGTTCCCAACAGGGGGGTCTCAGCAAGCTCTTTAGGGAGTGGCGTCATATTTTGAAAAGCATTGTACAGTGAGCATTAAAGCAGCAGTCCTTAACTTTTTTTGTGTTCAAAATGTACTAAATTTATATAACGAGCGAGTACATCATGAATCCATTTTCCGAACCGTGTTTTTGTCTTATCCTGAGTCACTATGGTACACCTATAATAAGTGTTTATATTGGGACTATTTTACACTGGTTGTGGTCGTACCGTGCGTGACTTGTCATAGACATAAACAGAGAGAAGTAGCTCCGGCTACAATGTTCTTCCGCAAGACTAATTATTCTGTTAATAAACGATTGTTTATTAATCGCTAAAGCGCCAAACGATTATATTACATTAGCTAATTTTGTTCACGATCCCCTGGCTGACCAAAAAATGGGTTTTCAATGAGGTCCCAGACACCAGTCATTTTGTAATGACCTATATTAATAATTTTTTCCCTACACAGTGTGAATACTGATATTTTTGTTATTGCATTTCAAATAGGGCCAATTAATAGGCTACTCCAAGGCTTACGTTTTTAAATTACAAATGGCCTACTGATGTTTTTGTTATAGTATTTTCAATATTATACACTATTTATGCATAAACATATCTGGTTATAGTAATAAACATACTATTTGTTTAAAAACAAAACATCTAGTCATCCTTGCTGTAAGCTTACAAGAGCGACAATATCATTAAAGGTGAAGGGGGGCCCTAAAATATTTTCTTGGGAAAAAGGGGGTCTCAGACAAAAAAAAGTTGGGAACCACTGCTTTAGTTCACCCAAAAATGAAATTTCTGTCATTAATTACTCACCCTCATGTCATTCCAAACCCGCAAGACCTTTGCTCATCTTCGGAACACAAATTAAAGGATTAGTTCACTTTAAAATAAAAATTAGCCCATGATTTACTCACCCTCAAGCCACCGTAGCTGTATATGACATTCTTCTTTCAGACGAATACAATCATACTTGTATTAATAAACACCCTGTTGCTCCTTAGTTTTATAATGGCTGTGCACAGAAACCACCTGTTTGAAACTCAACCAACCGCATCCATCCATCATAAACATACTCCACATGCCTCCGGGGGGTTAATAAAGGACTTCTGAAGCTAAGTAATGCGTTTGTGTAAGAAAAATATCCATATGTAAAAGTAAAATATGTAGCTCCCGCCAAGACCGCCTTCCGTATTCAGCGTATGAAGAGTGTAAAACTTTTGCAGTTCAAAATGCTTGCGCTACGTCCTGCGCCTTCCGTGTTCAACTTGCGCTAAAAAGCGTAACTGACGTCACTTTTTCGTATGTTACAGAAGGCTGTCTGGCGGAACCTAGATATTTAACTTTATTAAGTTTTAAATATGCATATTTTTCTTACACAAATGCATGGCTTCACTTCAGAAGGCATTTATTAACCCTTGCAGAGCCGTATGGAACACTTTTATAATGGATAGATGCACTTTCTTCAGCTTCATACTCGTTTCCCATTCACTGCCATTTATAAAGCTTGGACGCGTCAGGATATTAATATTACTCCAATTGTGTTCATCAGGAAGAAGTGAGTCATATTCACCTAGGATGGCTTGAGGATGAGTAAAGCTTGGGCTAATTTTCATTTTAAAGTGAACTAATTCTTTAAGATATTTTGATGAAATCCAATAAGTTTGTTTTATCCTTAATAGAAAGCAATAAAATGACCACATTCAAGGTCCAGAAACGTTGAACGACTCTTTTGTGTGACAAAACAAAAATAACTACTATATTCAACAATTTTTCCTTTCCCATCAGTCTCGTATGTAGTTGGCGCAGTGAATGCAGTTCAGAGCTTCCTTGCTAACGTCCAAACGCCGACTCCTGTGTCAACATCACACAACAGTGTCGGCCAATACTGAGTTTTACGCCGTTTTGACGTAGAACATGTAAGCACTGCAACTAAAATAGCGTAGGAGAATGACAGGGGAGAGACATTTACTTTTTTTTGCACACAAAAAGTATTCTTGTCACTTCATAACATTTTAGGTTGAACCACTATAGTCACAGTGACTATTTTAACAATGTTAAACTTTACTACTTTTCTGGACCTTGAATTTGGTAATTTCATTGCTTTCTATAATTGAGGATAAAAAACCTCTTGGGTTTCATAAAAAAATATCTTAATTTATGTTCTGAAGATGAACGAAGGTCTTACGGGTTTGGAACAAGATGAGGGTGAGTAATTAATGACAGAATTTTCATTTTTGGGTGAACTAACCCTTTAAGTATTGTTTTGGTGAGGCGACAGCTATACATCTTATGACATGCTTTGCAGAATCTAGATGTAGACATCAGAAGAGAGTGCCTGTTGAAGTGCCTCATCATTTATCTGGGTGAAGATGTGAGCTGCCTGATCAAAGAGTACCCGGTAAGGTTGGAATCTTGAAAAAAAGCACTGAATCTTTCACTTGTCTCTCTGTGCTTTTGTGTCTTTTTAGATTGGCCAGAAAGAAGCAGCACAGCGAGAACTTGGACAGGCCACCATGGCCATTTTTGTGGTCCGTGATAGTGATGGTCTAAGCACTCCACTGGACATCAGCATTGTCATTGATGGTATTGAGGTTTTACATGAGTTGTCCTCAGTTGCATCTGCTTGTGCCATGATGTTTGGCATCACTTATGTACTGAACTTGAGGTATCCCAAAGTACTTAAAAATACATTTGAGGCCTTTCAAAAAATTGTCATGGACATAGAAAGCAGACCGATGTCACGGAGAGTGCAAAACCTCTTCTCAAAGCTGCAGGAGTAAAATCTTCCAATAAGACCCAGCAGTATGAACCAGCATGTTTATTTTTTATATATATATGGTTTCTTAGTAAGCCAACTGTTATTTTGCAATCCTGAAGAAGTAGTCCTTGATTATTAAATAGGAGAAATGTTAGTGATTTTGTTTGATCTAAGGGACGATTTGAATTAACATTCCAGACTCAGAAATAAGCTAAGTGTATTTTACATACCTAAATACATGCTTGTACGAAATGACAATTGCCCACAAGGACTTTTCCACAAAAATGTCTAAACAAATGGCTACTGTGTAATGTTTGCTTTTTTGTGCCAAGCACTTATGAAGTTTTCAGTGTTAACCGTTACTGTTCAATTTAATGAAATCAATTAATATGAAATGTCTGAGTGACAATTGTTTGTTGTTTTTGTTCTAGTAATTGATGTTCAATTTTCTTGATGGACCTCTTAAAGGATTAGTTAACCTCAAAATGATAAAAAATTTCCTGATAATTTACTCACCCCAATGCCATCCAAGATTTTCATGTCTTTCTTTCTTTAGTGGAAAAGAAATTAAGTTTTTTGAGGAAAACATTTCAGGATTATTCTCCACACAATGGATTTCAACGGTAACCAAATTGTTGAAGTTCAAATCAATGCAGTTTCAAAGGGCTTTAAAGTGCTTCAAAGGTCTCTGCACGATCCCAGCTGAGGAATAGTGTCTTATCTAGTGAAACGATCGTCATTTTCTAAAAAAAATAAAAATTGATATACTTTTTAACCACAATTGTTCGTCTTGTGCTGGTCTGCAATGCGCCAGGCATTACGTCATCACGTTGGAAAGGTCAAGTGGAAGTACCGCACCATTGTTTGCAAGTGTGGAGAATCGTTTCAAATTTTATGTTGAATGACATATTTATGTCTTCGTGTCAGTTTATTGTTTAAAATGGCCCTTTCGTGTGCGTATCCTGGATGTTTAAAACAATGGTGCGGTACTTCCACTTGACCTTTCCAACGTGATGACGTAATGCCTGGCGCGTTGCAGACCAGCACAAGACGAACAATTGTGGTTAAAAAGTATATCAATTTTTTTTTTTTTTAGAAAATGACGATCGTTTCACTAGATAAGACACTATTCCTCAGCTGGGATCGTGCAGAGACCTTTGAAGCACTTTAAAGCCCTTTGAAACTGCATTGATTTGAACTTTAACAATTTGGTTACCGTTGAAATCCATTGTGTGGAGAATAATCCTGAAATGTTTTCCTCAAAAAAACTTAATTTCTTTTCCACTAAAGAAAGAAAGACATGAACATCTTGGATGGCATTGGGGTGAGTAAATTATCAGGAAATGTTCATTTTGAGGTGAACTAATCCTTAAATTATCTACAGCACCAAATAGTGGGAAACAGTTTATTGGGGGGGTTGATTTACTGTTGCAAATGGATGTTCAATTTTCTTTCATGTCTTTTAATGAACTATCAATGCTGATGTTAAACTTTTCAATGAATTGATGTTTGTAAGGCCTGCTAAATCGATCCAATGGCGGTACTCGATTACAGGTGAAGGTTTCACACGTGTTCCGTCTTTCCCATGGCATAGTGATTTTCAATTAAATGCAACACATTTAATCTTATGTATGAACTCGTTTCATCTGACTCCATAAAATGAAAAAGGTTTAACAATGATATCTGTGCATCATTAAATACACGTTAATGTTTGACTATTCCTTTTAACTCTAATGAAAATAAAGTCAAAGTCTGTTAGAATAATCAAATATAACAATTTATTATGTCAGGTAAATGTATCATTACAATTCCATAATCAAATTAAAGATAATCAATGCAAACCATCAAATGTTTCTAGAACAAAGAACTTTACCCAACATAACTACATGAATGCTGAGCCTTAAGACACAGCATCATGGTCTGATCTGATACAGAAAATGCAGCCCCGAGCTCTTGTTGCATTTTCCTTTAAATAGCCAGACCTTATTTGATATGTAAAACATGAGTTTAGTGGAAATTTACTAAGTTCCCCCACCGTAGTTACTGGGGGGAACAGGTTGACCATCTGCTAAGAACAGTGGAAATTAGCATTCATGAATTTACACATTTGGGAGTGTCTAGAGACCACATTCCTTTGTGTGCCAGTTATTCCTAAACTCTTAAAAACCTTATTACCTTTTGTTTTACTTCTTTGGGAATGAGACATTATTACCAGCCACCCTGAGACCTTCAAAATGATACTAAACAATAATCATTATTCACATTAAACCATATATATACTTGTGTGCGTTTTTTAGTGTTACTGACTGAGAGAGAGAGAAAATGCAGATAAGGTGAAGGGGGGTGTGGGGTGTGTGTGTGTGTGAGATGTTCAAATGTTAATGTGCAAGCAAGGTCCTTTGCCTTATAGATCTGTGGTGAGGTTGATTCCTTCAACCAGTTTTCTTCAGTCTTACATGTTACTGGATGATTTATCAATATATTAAGGGCTTTTTAATGTTTTCTGTTATATTCCTAAATTTAATGCAAGATAATCTTAAATGTCTGAGTGACAATTTTACTGCAACAAATGGAATTGAGGTATACATTTATTAATGGATGTTTTTTTAAGTCATGAACTAAAACAGTTTCAGTATTGACTTTTGTAAATCAAATGAATTCTTCCTCAAATGTTTATAGAACAAGTGTAAATTCTGGTTTGTTGGAAGATTGCACTAAATAAACCGTTAAATGTTTGATTCCAGAGTGTAAAAGACTTATTTTTTCAGACAAAATTTCAGTCATATTGTTATAATAATGTTGTGTTATTTTGTTTTGTATTTATTTTGATATTTAATATCTAAAAGTTTGAAAAATTAAGTTAATCCAAATTATTATTTATACTTTTAATGCTAATTAAAAAAATCTCTTTGATTGAAAGAGTATTTTTACTTTCAACTGGTTATAGAAATGTGATTTGTGTAAATTAAAATTTTTAAGTTGAGAAAAAGTAAATCGATTACTTGTAACAAGTTGAAGTAATTTTTTTACTTTGATCCAATGACTCATTTTTTTCAGTGCAGTTCAGTAAGGATGGCGAACCAGCTGCACCAGCCTGTTACCAGCTTTATCAATCCAATAAACCAGCATAAACAGCTCAAAACCAGCTACAACCAGCTAAAACCAGCAACCATCTTAAGCTGGTTTAAGCTGTTTTTTTTCAGCAGGCCACACACACACACACATATATATATATACATATATATATATATATATATATATATATATATATATATATAGCGCTCTGGAGAAAACCGTGATGTCATCGTCCAGCTCAGTTCAGTTCTCATATCCTAATGGTGTCAATTCAGGCAGATCAATATTATTGTTGAATATTAAATTACATGTTAAATTAAATGTCCCCAACTAAGCATGCCAAAAGCCAATGGCAACAAAGGTGAAAAAGGTGACAAAGGCGACAGTGGCAAGGAACCAAAACTCCATCAGCTGGCAGAATGGATAAAAAACCTTGGGAGAAACCAGGCTGAGTTGGGGGGCCATCCTCTGGCCAACGAACGAAGAGATTAAGATTGAGGCATACAAGGTTGAACAGTAATGCACTTAATAGGCAAACATCCAACGGGTCTAATTGAGGTATGTGGTGTTTATGAAACGGTTGAACATGTTATATGCACTGTAGGAAATATACTGTTGTGGGAATGAGTTGAAGGATGAATTAGTGAACAAATTAGTGAATAAGGGTAAGCAGTTTACAATAAAAATTCACTAAAACCAGGTAATACAGCATTAATGTTACAATATTTGGGAAGGTTTGCATAAACGTAAGTAAGAATTAATATTATTTATTTATTATTATTATTATATTTTTATTTTGAGTGTTAAAAGGATGAGATTAACACGCAGCGCCGGATGAAGCTATGAAGCCTCTGGGTAATGAGTGTGTTAAGATTCAAGGGTGAAGTAAGATAGGAGAGTGCAGAGCCATATGGTTCTGGGAGAGTGTAGAGTGACAATGGTCCGTTTGGGTGATAGGTGGCGGTAATGTACTTATGTGTCTGCAATCCACCGCAAGAAGAAGAAGAAGATGCAACGCTGGAGTCGTCTTCTTTTAAGTTAATTTGAATATAGGTTACAATAATAGTAAACAAAATAATAGACCATAATACAACGTCTCTTTTTCGATTAATATAAAATAAAAACCGAGCCAGTGTTGTATAAATCATAGTTAAGGCTGCAGCGCAATGGCAAACCGTAACCTAAAACAGGTGAATATTCAAAACAATGCTAACGTTACATCCCCGCACCCGCAGAATGTGAAGCGCAGCGCGGAATCTTCCCCAGATCCCAGCGAAAAGATGGAGGCGGCAGCTCCATCACCGCGGGACTCTAGTCCTGCAAACATTGCGCCTCAAGAGATGGCTTTAGACCTCAAGAACTTCAGGAGACCGGGGGAGAAAACATTCACTCAGCGGTGCAGACTGTTTGTTGGTAATCTCCCATCAGATATGACGGAGGAAGATTTCAAGAAGCTTTTCTCCAAATATGGCGAGGCAAATGAGGTTTTCATCAACAGAGATCGAGGATTCGGCTTCATACGCCTGGTGAGTCTCTGCTCTACAAATCTTGTATGGGGAAAAATCAGTCTAATAGCTTTTTTTTCAGAGAATGGTTCATAAATAGTTGCGTGTATGGACTTAAAATATCTTAGGTCTGTATTTTCCATAGACAGTAAAAGAAATGAACACAGCGACCCCATTGATTTCAACGGAGAAGACTTGAAGCCCGATTTTTGCACTTCCTGTCTGATGTCTGAGCGACTGCGCAGGCTCAAACTGAGCGTGACGACAGTCTGACAGTTGAAAATCTTCTAGTAGCTGTGCCAAGAAAAATCTGAATCACCTAATTCCTCAAAAACGTTGTTGAAATATTTTGTCCCGTTGCTTTTATGGACTCTCTATTTATGGGCTTCTACCTTGACTTTGTGCCTTCATGTCCCCCCGATTGCCTCATAGACAGTAAAAGTTTGCCGCGAGCTTCTCCTCCTGTCTATACGGTAATGTCTCTATTGTGCGACAGAAAGTCCCGTGGTTATGACGCAATCTTTAGCCTATTTTTACAAAAACGGCATCTACGGGGTCGTAACGTAAGATACAAAGTAATGGAGCATTTTATACATTGTCGTGTTTCTTTAGAAATAAATAATCGACAAATTAAGCCTTTGGACGCCTCAGATGTAAAGTTATTCGCTGTCAAAGTGACGCCAAAATGAATGGGAGTCAATGGGATGCTAACAGCAGGTGAAGTTCTGCTACAATGGCGGCTCCCGCGAGGCTTCAACTTCCGGCTGATGGATTACCCCCTTGGTATTTTCTAGGCTTATATCTAATTGACCCTTCGCTAAGCCACGCCCGAAAACCGCCACTGGCCAATCGTGGCTTAGCAACCGTAACTAGGCGCGAGAGGTCTGTCAAGCTTTCGAGCGAGGGAAACATGCCGACGCGTTGTGCGTATGGATTGTGCTAATCTGATACCCGGTATCCTAAAAGTTTGGACGGTGGGGTGGCATTTTTTCCCTTCCCGAAACCTAAAAGCCAAAGGGGAGAAATGCCGGGCGTGGATCAAGCAGTGTGGGAGACCCATTCACAGCTAAATGTCGACAGGATTAACAACAAAAAAACCCTATTGCTTGGAAATAATGGCGGTTCTTTGTTCATAATGCATATATTTGAACGTAAAATAAGACGATTAATGGCAAGACTGAGGCTCACTGACATACTTTAAAATATATTTCAGCATTTTGTTAATCGACGGCCTACCCCTGAGTAACTTTACCCCAATCCGATCATGGCTCTCCCAGTGTTAGATTGATGGATAAGCTGTTTGATTTGTAATTATTAGATTATTTTCACATTTCACTTACCCTGCTGTGCATGAACATAGCTGTTCCTTCATGTGTGCGTTTCCCATGTGAATGGTCTGCTAAGGAGGCGGTTGCTGCTTGCGCTGGGACCTAACGTTATAGGCTTTAGCTTCAATTTTGATGAAATTATTCTCTAATCGGTTGCATATTATGTCGTGGATATATCCCTCGAATGCATACTGCAGTCCCTTTTGTCTTGCTCTCTCAGATATTTCACCTGTTTGCCAAAAATGACTAATTATCTCCTTGGGAATGTCTGACACCGGTGCTTTCACACTGTAATAGATGTGGCAGTCGCGAAAGCTTGACAGGCGTAGCAACAGTAACTAAGGAGGGCGGGACTTAGCGAAGGGTCAATTAAGGGGGTACATCAAAATTACACAACAAATAATCAAAACCTTGAATGCACTACCACATTTAGACACGAGGTGGAGCCTCCCACAAATTACTTAGGGGTCCAAAAACGTATCTTTAAAGCTGCAGTCCGTAGCTTTGTTTTTGGGTTAAAAGTTATCCAAAATACATATTTGAGAAAATACATAACCAGCCAGTGTTCAAAACTATCTGCTTGCCTTAGCTCGATTCAAAACGGTAAGCTTGTAATAATGTTTTTAATTTCAGTGTTACTGGAGGATTTCCACGGGAGATTCGAGCATGTCTTTGCGTCAATACGTCACATATGTACTCATAAAGGAGTCTTGACTAGATCGTTCTGCGTAGGCTGGCATCTTGTGGCGACGCCATTACTGAGCTGTTACCGGTATGTAAACAAACCTCCGTGATAACGCACCCTCGATGACAGCTACAGCCAGGCAGAATGACTTGTTGGGTTGATGATGTTAGACAGTGACCTCCAGTCACAGATAAAGGTACAAACGATCTTATAGATTATTTATGAAAATAGCTTGGCAAGCTAGCTAGTCTAACGTTAGCTAACGAGGAAACTATAAAAAGATCTGTCCATTTGGCAACAATAAATAAATGAATGACATCAAATAAACGAATTGATGTTTTTCCATTTGTGTCCATTATTTATCTCATTTTCACATCGCAAAAGGCAAGGGTAAGGTACAGCTAGAAAGTATACATAATATCGACCAATTAGTGTTTTTAAACCATGGAAAGCAGTCAATATAACAGCAGGAGAACAATTATGTCACACAACGTTACATTTAGCTCAGGAAAGCCATTTAATGACCATAGTATGTTAATTGAATAGAAAAAATAGCTAGAGGAGATTTTGCTGAGCACTATATTACATATTTATTAGATTTTTTACTTATGTCATTAAATAATTGTTATTATAACAAAAACGGCATTATATTTAATTTAATTTGTTATTTTAAACCTTTAATAATACCAGCAGATTGGCCCTCTATGTTTACAGCATTAGGTGAGATTATTATTTTAAATAAAATTTAAAATAAACATGTATCCAAATTAGTCAATATTGAATCAAAATCGGAATCAAATCACAAGAATGGAATTGAAATCTTGAAATCTTTGTCAAGCAATAATAAAAACTGTATCCTACCAGTCCAATGTATCCTGTATCCTGTATCCTACCAATGTAAACATTGTAACATGTTGTCAATAAACTTCATAAAATTCTATTTAGTTATCAAATGTTTTGACCCCCCCCCCCCCCCCCCCCCCCTCCCAAAAAAAAAATCTGTCACAGTCAAGAAAATCAAACATTAACAACAGACATAACAGTAATGTTACTAACGTTACTGCCCCAATGCGCCCCTTCTGTTGCTTTAAAGGTATTCAAGAGTATTTTCTCCTTCGCCTGGCATCCGATGATCAACAAAATGCCAACTACAGGTCACTGATAGAGGGTCAAAATAATCTAAGCTCTGGATGGGTTGGTCAAATAATGCACACTCTACCAGATGATAGACAGGGGCAGTCGACCCGGGGTATTTTATGTAGCTCACAATGTTTTCTCTTCCAAATTGAAATTTTATTGCCGCCATTGAAACAATTTATAACGGAACATGTTTTCCCACTTGACATTATAAAAGTTGTAACGTTAGTGACAGTCGTAAATCGCGGGCTGTTTATTCCAGTGGACGCAAGTTGCAACTTAAACAATAGGAGGCAATGGCGCAACGCTACCCAGCAACAGCTCAGTTATGGCGCCCGCTTACTTCCGGTAGTTTCGCCGGATTCGTCTATAAGCTATATTCCGTGTGAGGATGTTAGAGGTGGAGATTCACAGCACTTGATATGATTAAACTTATCAATTTGATGCCGGATCCAGAAAGGTTCAAACGACAATCACCAGTGAGACTCACCCATTGTAAAATACAAAAGACTTAGTTCGGACTTCGGAGTGGCTAAAAGATACTGCAATTGGGCCCATGCGAAAACAAGGATACATATCGGAAAGACATTAGATGTAGTCACGCAATGCTGACGTTGTTAACATCAACAATTTGAGAACAAAGTATAATTTGCACGGTTTTGTGTGTTATGATAAGCGATTTTTAGATTTAATCAGCGCGATTTACTGCAATGTCAGAACCAGAACAAAAGTGGATGTTACTTACTTGTTCAGATGACATTTTCCGGTGAAAATTATTATGTTGGTCATACTTCCAAAAAAAATAATCTGTGATTCTGAATGCCAGCATCGACAACGGCGCGGTGACTGACAGCTGCACACTCTTCTCAAACATTGTGTTAATCCGCGCTGTGTCCTGTCGAAGTACAACTCACGTAAAGATGATAATTACGCGAATAACTGCAATTGCAGATTTCAAACAGAGATTGCGACAAAGATGAAGAACTGCGGACTGCAGCTTTAAGGTAAGGAATTATGAAGGTAAAATTATGTCATAATGAATCGCATGTGCAGGCTAAGATTTGTGAGAGTACACAAGATTGCAAGCGTAAAATAAATTTGTATGCGCAAGAGAACATTTGTAAAGGTGTAAATCGGCCTTCAAGTGTAAGAAAAAAATATTTGCAACATTTAACTGTTATTAGGGCCCAAGCCCTGAAAGGGCGAAGGCCCTATTGTTTTCCTTAGGATTATTAGGGCCCAAGCCTTGAAAAGGCGAAGGCCCTATTGTTTTCCTTAGGATTATTAGGGCCCAAGCCTTGAAAAGGCGAAGGCCCTATTGTTTTCCTTAGGATTATTATTATTAGGGCCCAAGCCTTGAAAAGGCGAAGGCCCTATTGTTTTCCTTAGGCTTATTATTATTATTAGGGCCCAAGCCTTGAAAAGGCGAAGGCCCTATTGTTTTCCTTAGGATTATTATTATTATTAGGGCCCAAGCCCTGAAAGGGCGAAGGCCCTATTGTTTTCCTTAGGATACATTTTAAAAAATGTTCTATCGACTATTCGGGCACTTTTGGGGGCCTTAACGTGCTCGAAAACTCTTGAAACTTTGCACATGGGTCAGAACCTGCGGCCATCAGGGCCGGGCTGAAGCTGGTACCCGGGCGTGGCAGGGGGGCTCGACAGCGCCCCCTGGAACGGGGTTTGAACACTTGGTCCATAAATCCAACACGCTTGCATGTAGAGGTCGACCGATTCATCGGTTTTGCCGATTAATCGGCACCGATAGTTGATTGGTGGAACTATCGTTATCGGCAAAAATCCACACCGATAGTTTTTCCGGGTTGTGTCCGTTGCTGGAGCGGCTGAGAAGTGCGCGCTGTCATTACACAGCACGAGAGCGCTGGGAAGAGACTGCTGGCATTATACAGAGTGAGAGCGGCCTCTAGAGGACAAATAACAAACTATCACTGGCTGAGTTGTTTACTTAACACGTGAGGCAGCGCGCAGCACAGAGAGCGCTGACACTTCAGACGCACATTTAAAACACAGACAGCGAAACGGTATGAATACAGAACACTAAAGTTCATATTGCCATATCATTATAAAGTAATTCATTTGTTGACTAGATGCTGCATCAGCAGAGAAAGAACAGTAGTTTGCCATCTAGGCTGTGAGGACTGTAACATTATACCTCAGTCAAGCGGTTTAAACAGTTGTGACAAAAACACACGCAGACCTAGGGCTGGGTACCGAGTTCGGTACTTTTTAGGTACCGACCGAATTGCCTCGGTACTACCGAGTATCGAAACATGTCTTGTTTTTCGGTACCAAATTTCGGTACCTAAGTGGTTAATCTCGTCAACGTCAGTGAAACATGCATGCAGCATGATTGGCTGTGGAGGAAAAACACTAGTTTACGCGGCTGCCCAGAGACTTGGCTTGTCGCATGTGAGGCTGTAGTGTGTGTGTGTGTGTGTGTGTGTTTGCCAGAAGCACGCGATGCAATATTTTCGACAAGATAATTGCTGCCAAGACCGGTAACACGGTAAATCTGATAAGGCAAAGCGGTGTGTCATACAAAGCACACCGAACGCGAATAGAGCGTCAAATAGGCGTCTATCGCGTCTAGTTAGACGCTTCAATCTTCCGCTCGAGTTCAAAACGCGTCGCCCAATTCGCATCATTCGCGACGCCCGGCGCGAATGATGCGTCTATCCCCGTCTTTGACTTTGTATCTAATCTACTAGCGCAAATAATTAAATTTGCGTTCGGTGTGAACAGTGAACACACCATTAGTAAACACTTGTTCATTAATAAACAATTAAAATATCTCCTTGCTGTTGTTTCCCGACACATCCATAATCATTAGGCTACTTTTGCCAGTGCTTTGCGGCAAGCTTGATGTGTGCGGAGCGCGAGGCATATATCCCGCCCCCTAGTAGCCTATATTTAATTTAATTCACATTTATTTGTATAGCATTTTTCACAATACATATCGTTTCAAAGCAGCTTTACAGAAAATGAATGTGTCTAATTTTCATTCAATTTCATTGTTAAACAATGCATTAAGTTAAGGAAGAAACAATGAGCTCATTGAAGTAAAGAATACATGTTGTTAAATGATTAGGAAACATAGAAAACTTCAGCATTGGTGCTTTTTTACATACTCAAAATATGAGTGTAAAAAAGTCAACAAACTGAACAAAAAAAAAATAAAAATTAGGTAATGTTATATTGTTAAACAAAATTGGTATCGAAAAAAGTATCGTTCAGGAACCAGTATCGAAGTCAAGGTATCGGTATCGGTATCGGTATCGGTATCGAACATTTTGTTACGATACCCAGCCCTACGCAGACCTGACCCAAATGTTTTATGGCGCAATTGTTACTATCTATTTGCATTATTTTATATCCGGCTGGTCACTTTTATGCATTCATTAGCTGACGAAATTGCATATTTAAAACTAGTGACGTGATTGCTTTCTCAACATTGATATGTTCATGCAGCCGACAGAAACGTAAACTAATCAGAAACGCGTTCGATTTAAGATCTTTTTAATCACTACAATGCATCTTGTTATTTTGATTAGATTATCATCAAGTGTTCTAAAATAGAAGCAAATAAAGTGAGAGACTATATTACATATAGGCCTACGTAATACAGGTCTTTATTACATTTTAATGGCCATCTTTAAGCACGACTCTTTGTAATTATATGAAATGGTAACACTTTACAATAAGATTCCCTTTTTAGTATTAACTAAGGTTAATACAAGTTGTAGAAGTATTATCCATTGTTAGTTTGTTAATTTCAACATTTACTAATGCATTTAAAATGGAGTTTTAATTCTAATTTGATCTGTTATTACCTTAGTTAATGCACTATGAACTAACATGAATGATAAAGGTACAATTGTATTGCTCATATTAATACATACAGTAAAAACGTATATTGCATAATGCATATAGTTCATGAAAGCTAGCTAATACATCCTTGTTTACAAATGGGACTTGCAAAGTGTTACCTATGAAATGTATGTATGTTTCTAGGTTATAGCTAACGAAACCTGTAATATTTTAGTGTTTAAATTATTTTCTGTATAGAGTTTTAATATATTCATATTTATATATTTATTTAATTTAGCACATTTCAGTTCAACACTGTTTTATTGTGAGTGTTATGTTTGTTTTTAATCCTGTATCCATTAAAAAAAATATCGGTTGAATTATCGGTTATCGGCATGTACGGTTAAACGTAGATATCGGTATCGGTAAAATCCACTATCGGTCGACCTCTACTTGCATGTAATAATATGAAACTCGGTACACATATAGATCTCATCGGTTCATATATACTTCATACTCTTACTTTTTACCCCAGCCCAACAGGAAGTCGGCTATTTAGGGTTGTTTGGAAAACGCATGCAATGGAATTTGAAATACTCCTCCTAGAGAATTCAAACACACGGCACGAAACTCGGTCAGCATGAAGTCAAGACATTGAGGATGAAAAATTGCCAGGGGATTTTTGATATCTCGAACGGTTTTGCCGTGGCGAGGAAACGAAAATTATGGCGTGAAAAGAGAAACAGGAAGTGTATTATAACTTCTTTATACATTAACTGATCTTGGTGAAACTTCAGCAGTGTGTTCGTTGTAAGAGGCCGGTCATATGGATGTGACTATTGTGAGTCAAAGTTATAGCGCCACCAACTGGCAGCAGGAAGTGTGTCACTTTCAAAATGCTTTGAAATAACCCTCTTATTTTTACCCGATTTGCTTCAAACTTTATGTGTATAATGTAAACACACGGCAGATATAGACCTGTGAAAAGATTATTGATACCTTAGATACTGTTGCCGTGGCAACGCATCGAACTTTAATATTTTTGTTTGATGCTTTTGAGACTCTTAGCATGCTTGAAATTGCATAAAACTCGACAGACACATTACATTTATTAACCAGTAGACATGTGCAAAGTTTCAGAAACGGGCGTGGTGAGGGCTCAGTAGCGCCACCTTTTGTCAAAAGTGGGGGGATTAGTTTTATCTACAGTTACAAAAATCGGTATGCATATTGTTCTCCTCGAGCCAGACAACTTTCTAATTGACAGTCATTAGCTCCGAACAACACGAAGTCAGATATTTTGGTTTGAATATGGTGAGCCTCTCTCTGAGCCTACGTCTCTGTATGGCAAGCCCTTTTAATATTTAAAAGCTAAGTTTGACTATCCGGAATTAACATTGTAGATATCAACAACGTCTTTCTGACTAGTCGTAATTACATTTTGGATAGTTTGTATTATCATTTAAGATATCTGTAACGTAATTGTGACTAGTCGAAACGACAGATAGAGATATCTGTAATTCAGTTTTGACTAGGCAAAACTGAATTACAGATATCTGCAATGACGTCATTGAAAACGACATTCAACTCGTCACACATCTTAAATGACAATCCAAATTAATTTCAAGATATCTATAACTTGATAATAAATATCTACAATTCAATTATGACTATCTCCAACTCCAGTTTGAGATATCTACAACGCCATTTTAACTAGTCATAATTCCAGTTACAGATATCTACAACGTAATTTCGCCTAGTCAAAACTTAATTTAACCCTTTAGGCGCCAGAGGTTTTTTCCATAAACGTTCGATTTTGACATCTTAATTTCACAAGGCTATATCTTAAAAGTGAAAAAAGATAGAGACTTTCGGTAAATTAGAGAAATATTAAGGATGACCCAAAGTTTATGTAGGGATTACATTTTTTCATCTAATTTGCATATTATGACGTCATATGGTGGCAGAAATCTTGGATTATAGAAGTTTCATGAAAAGTCACATGTTTAAATGATAAAATGCAGCATATCTTTCCCCCCAAAATGTCCATCACCTTCTGTATGCTATATTGCACAATACTGAATGCTCAGGTATATAGTAAGTAGTAAACAAACTGTGTAAATAATTACTAATAAATGGTAGAACAAACCGTATGCATGTAGTGGTTGGCCTTTTGCTGTAAAGATTTTCCATTTACTACATACAGTAAGCACTCTGATTCCATGTATGGGGCACATATATATTATTCATATGACACACAAACACAAGTAGACAAGACCTGTTTAGTTCAAAAGATCACTCGCGACGGCAAGGCACATGAGTGAGATGATACGAGCAGCGCGAGCGCGGCCAGATCTGCCTCGCGCGCGCGCCGAGTATGCACATTCATTGCGACTCCCCACCCTGCCTTCACGTTGCCCCCTAACTGTACTATGAAAACTTCGACCTCGTCTAACATACCCAGTGATAATAGACAAAGTCTCCACCACAATACTGTCGCCGCGATTACGGAGAGGCTCTGATAAAATGGCTCACTCTCACACTAGCTCCGCTTTTGATCGCACTGATTCAATGCGCTCTAACTCGAACATTTTGTACAGAAGCATGATGTTTTTTTGAGTCTGAGATGAAGTATGACATGTCTGCCATCCAGTGGAGGGGAGGTCGAATGAAATTTGACACCCAATTTGACAAAATCGGCCGTTTTATTCAGTGCCGCATCTTGTCGAGTAAACTCGACCGTGGCGCCTAGAGGGTTAAGATATCTGAAAAGGAACATGTAGATATCTTGAATTGAGGTTAATTAAAGATATATTGAACTGGAGTTATGACTAGTCAGAATCAAATTGTAGATATCTCAAACTGGAATTACAGATATCTACAATTCAGTTGCAGATATCCGTAATTCACATAGTGGATATCTCCAACTGAATTGTAGATATCCGTATTGATACACCCCATACAAATGAATGGCAAAAGTGATGTCATTTGTCCTAGGAAGAATGTCTTTGTGGATATCTGAAATGACAATTATGGATAGGAAGAATGTAGTTGCGGATATCTGAAATGTTCTTTTTGACTAGGCAATACTGAATTACAGATATCTGCAACACATATCCAGTCTAGCTGTTAAATGTTAAAATGGCTTGCCATATCTCTGTGTCTGTGCCTGTTTTGTGTGTGTGTGTGTGTGTAGGGGAAGGGAGAGGGGGGCTAGATTAACCATTTCACTGCTGTGTGGTTTGGCCTGCATTAAAAAAGAAAATAAATGTCTTAAGCCTTGTATTTTTTAAATAAGTTTTATTAATAAAGTAAAGGCGTTTAACCAGTTTAATTGTAGTGCATAGACAATAGTTTTATATAATTAGTTTATTAATTAAATTAACTCTGTCCATAAACTTGGTCTGAATGTTTGGTCCATAAATCAAACACACTTTCATGTAATAATATGAAACTCGGTACACATATACACCTCATCGGGCCAAACAACTTTCGTGCTCTAAGTTTTAAGCCAGCCCAACAGGAAGTCGTCTATTTTGGTCTGAATGTGGATGTTTTTTCTGTCGATATTGGAACGTGAGTGAAGTACAAAGCCTATAATAAAGAATAGTTTAGCATCCAAATACATCGCAAATGTTAAAACAATTTGATTCGAATGAGAGAGTAATGTGAGCCCAACACAGCTTACTTTCACTTTCGCTTTAAATTATTTCGGTTATTTTATTGTTTATAGTTTTTTTTTATTCTTGTTCTGTTCTGAATATCATTAAATTTAAATGATTGCTTGTGGAATATTTTGAGTGTATCATAAAAGCAGCTCTAGGGAATTCCTTTGGAAGTAGGAATGAACTAAAAAACGTTCGCTCTGTTCTGCTCGCTCATCGTCGTGGACCCGCACCGTTATGAATGCCCGTGTGATGCAGCATAACGCAGCATAATGAACAGGCTGCGATGTCAAGATTGCAATGCTGGAGTGTGTGTGTGTGTGTGTGTGCGTGTGT
Source organism: Tiaroga cobitis (assembly GCA_030578255.1). NCBI lineage: Eukaryota > Metazoa > Chordata > Actinopteri > Cypriniformes > Leuciscidae > Tiaroga > Tiaroga cobitis. Next base: position 23,574,629 of record CM060591.1, read on the forward strand.
GTGTGTGTGCGCGTGATTAATGAAATTTGACTCCGGTTGCTGATCTTTGCTGCAACTTTCGTTCAGCTCACAATTTAGTAAGCAAACACGTTCAGGTTTTAATTGTAGTGACTAAATGATTTTATTAAACACACACACACACACACGCACGCACACAAACACACACAAACACACACAAACACACACATCAAACTGACGGTGGGGGGCAATGGTATATTTAAATCTGCATATTGTAATATATACAGGGCACCCCAGTCCAGTCTTATTAAATGTATGCTTCATCTTTCATTTTTAATTTGTAAATTTGATCAATAAATCAAACAATTTTTTATTGGCTGGTACCCTAGGTAGGGCTAATCAAATTAAATCGTTTACACAGAAAAATAACAATGCATTAAATAATGTTATGAGATTGTTTTCAATATGAGTCAATTAAAAATCGTTGGAAAGAATGATACTTTTAAACATAACACTAAATCATCATTAGGTGTTGCCAGGCGACCGTCTTAATGAGCGAGTCATTCATTCGAACGAATTGTTGTCATTCATGAATGAGACAGATGTTTATGGATTGGTCATTGAATCTTTGAGTCAACCAATTCGTTCAAAATGCTAAATCATTCAGTAATGAGAAAACACGTTGCTGTGAGATGCGCAATGGTTCTGCTGTGATCTTTGTTTAACTATTTTCACTGCTAAAACTTAAAAAAAGTCAATATTGCATCTAAAATGCAAGTGACTTGATGTGTGTGTGTGTGTGTGTGTGTGTGTGAGAGAGAGAGATTGTGTCTGTTACAGTGACAAGAGTTTAACCCTTTAAGGCCTTTTTGGATATATATATTTTTTTATTACAAAATGTGCATACAACCCATATATTTTAAATGTATTGTTTGCTTTAAATTAAATTAAGATTGTATGTTTGGTAATTGAACCTAAATAAATGTAAAATTAATGTGCTATATTTCAGATCAATATATTTGTTTTCCTTCATTTTAATCAACACTGACTTTATTCTCATCTGAATTATAAATAACTTATTTCTGTATTAAATAAAAAATCCCCAATAATCCAGACCAACCAGAGCGCACTATTTCTACAACATCATCAGTGCTGAAGCGGAACTACCAGAGCCGTTCGGCAGATAGCAGGCAGATATTTTGATATTTTGTGTCACGTCGTGCACAATAACCCTAAAGGCACCAGGGTGGCGGTGCCACCGGCTTATATATATATATATATATATATATATATATATATATATATATATATATATATAAATATAGCTGCGAGCAGCGATGAAGGGCCAAAGCCGGCGGCACCGCCACCCCGTTGCCTTTAGATAACTAAAGGCACCGGGGTTGCGGTGCCACCGGCTTGGGCCCGTAATCGCTGCTCGCAGCTATATTTATTATTATTTTACTACCTTTTGGGCACTTTTGGGGCACTTAACATGCTCGAAAACTCTTGAAACTTTGCACACGGGTCAGAACCCGCGGCCATCAGGGCCGGGCTGAAGCTGGTACCCGGGCGTGGCAGGGGGGCTCGACAGCGCCACCTGGAACGGGGTTTGAGCACTTGTCCATATATCAAACACGCTTGCATGTAATAATCTGAAACTCGCTACACTTATATATCTCATCGGGCCGAACAACTTTCGTGCTCTAAGTTTTACCCCAGCCCAACAGGAAGTCGGCTATTTAGGGTTGTTTGGAAACGCATGCTCAGGAATTTGAAACACTTCTCCTAGGGAATTCCCCCGTTCGTCTCCAAACTCGGTGTGCATGAAGTCAAGACACTGAGGATGAAAAATTGCCAGGGGATTTTTGATATCTCTAACGGTTTGGCCGTGGCGAGGAAACAAATTTATGGCGAATAATGGAAACAGGAAGTGTGTTATAACTTCTGCATACGTTAACTGATCTTGATGAAACTTCAGCAGTGTGTTCGTCGTAAGAGGCCGATCACATGGATGTGACTATTGTGAGTGAAAGTTATAGCGCCACCAACTGGCAGCAGGAAGTGTGTCACTTTCTAAATGCTTTGAAATCACCCTCTTATTTTTACCCGATTTTCTTCAAACTTTATGTGTATAATGTAAACACACGGCAGATGTAGACCTGTGAATGGATTCTTGATATCTTAGATACTGTTGTCGTGGCAACTTATCAAACTTTAATATTCTTTTTTTATGCTTTTGAGACTCTTAGCATACTTGAAATTGCATGAAACCCGACAGACACATCACATTTATTAGCCAGTAGATATGTGCAAAGTTTCAGAAACGGGCGTGGTGAGGGGCTCAGTAGCGCCACCTTTTGTCAAAAGTGGGGGGATTAATTTTATCTACAGTAATAAAAATCGGTATGTGTATTGTTCTCCTCGAGCCAGACAACTTTCTAATTTACACTCAATAGCTCCAACCAACAGGAAGTCAGATATTTTGGTTTGAAAATTGTCATTTTATGTCTCTCTCTCTCTGAGCCTACGTCTCTGTGTGTGTGTGTGTGTCTGTGAGTGTGGGGAGGGGGAGGGGGGCTAGATTAACCATTTGACTGCTGTGTGGTTTGGCCTGCATTAAAAAAGAAAATAAATGTCTTACGCCTTGTATTTTTTAAATAAGTTGTATTAATAAGTAAAGGCATATAACCAACCAGTTGAATTGTAGTGCATTGAAAATAGTTTTATATAATTAGTTTATTAATTAAATTAACTTGGTCCATAAACTTTGTCAGAAAATTTGGTCCATAAATCAAACACACTTGCATGTAATATTATGAAACTCGGTACTCATATAGATCTCATCGGGCCAAACAACTTTAAGCCAGCCCAACAGGAAGTCGGCTATTTTGGTCTTAATGTGGATTTTTGGCAAAATCAGCCTCTGATTTTTTACCCACTCCTCTTAAGTGGTTTATTTTATTCCCACCAAACTTTTTCAACATGATGAAAATACATTAAAGAAGCATAATTGTGAATATCTATTGAATATCTCTAATTGTTTTGCTATGGCGAGGGATTAAAGTCATGTAAAAAAAAATAAACACTAAAAGCCTCATATCTTCTAAAAATGTAATTATACACCATTTATTTCTAGATAAAATTATACAAATATCAGAACTAAACCCATTTTATTCTTGTTTTCAATTTAAGAATAATGTACAAGTTTAAAAACAGCCAGGATGCACTATTCAGTTAAAAAATAAATATATCAAATAATACATAGGGCTATACTGCCCTCTTGTGTTCAAAATCAGGTAGGCCTGTTGTATTTAAATATAGGTAGCTGCTATGTGACTCCGCGGAATTATTTCTCACCGGTTATTTGACGTGTAACACCGCTGGGGGCTTTTATATCGCTAAGTTAAAAGTGAAAGTAAAGTAAGGACATTTATAGTGGTGGCGCTCGCAGTGCGCTCGAATGAATTTCTATGGAAGTAGAAATGAAAAAACGTTCGCTCTGTTTTGCTCGCTCGTCGCCATGGATGCCACTGCACCGTAATGAATGCCACTGCAGCCGCATACTTTTTAGTGTCACTTTAAAATTAGTGCAATATCGGGGGCCAATTGCTTGAATTGTGAATTCAATAGTCTATTATTTTTCACGGAAAACACAACAACAAAAGAGTACAATGACAGATTCGCTTAAATAGGCGCTTTTACATAAAATAGCCTATTCCGTCATCATCTTTTATATAGCTTATGTTTCAAATATGAGTTAATTAACAATCGTTTGAAAGAATGATACTTTTAAACATATCACTAAACCGTCATTAGGTGTCGCCAGGCGACCGTCTTAATGAGCGAGTCATTGATTCATTTGTTCGAACGATTCGTTCGAACGGCTGAGTCATTCATGAATGAGACAGATTATGGATAGGTCATTGAATCTTTGAGTCAACCGATTCGTTCAAAATGCTGAATCATTCAGTAATGAGAAAACACGTTGCTGTGAGATGCTCGATGGTTCTGCTGTGATCTTTGTTTAACTATTTTCACTGCTGAAACAGAAAAAAGTCAATATTGCATCTAAAATGTAAGTGATTTGACGTGTGTGTGTGTGTGTGTGTGTGTGTGTGTGTGTGATTGTGTCTGTTACAGTGATTGTTTAACCCTTGTTAAAGTTTAGGCCTTGTCTTTTTGGATATATATCTTTTTATATAAAAAAAATAGGCATACAACCCATATATTTTAAATGTATTGTTTGCTTTAAATTACATTAAGATTTGTATGTTTGGTAATTGAACCTGAATGAATTTTAAATGAATGTGCTATATTTCAGAGTTTTCCTTAAAGTTTGAACTAACACTGACTTCATTCTCATCTGAATGATAGATTATTTATTTCTGTATAAAATAAAAAAGAGATTTTGGTTGGGTGACAGTTGTAGTTTACAGTTTGACAAAAGCACAATGTTGTGTTTTATTGCGATTGTTCACAAATATAAGTAAACACTTTACAGTTTGAATAATGTCCTGTATGAACAAAAGGACGGAGTATGTTTTTATGTCTACATTGTTCAATCACGTTTCACACACACACACACACACACACACACACACACACACACACACACACACACACACACACAAATTTTTTTTCTAATCAGATCAGGCAAGTAATATTCTGTCTTGGCACAATTGATTTAACTTTCATAACTTACTTATTTCATGTGTCCATTAAGTCCATGAGACCGTAGGGTGTCTCATTTTTCATTTTAGGTTTCAGAAGGTTGCTCACGCATATGATATGTGCCCTCAATGCACACTTTTGCAGAGCCCACACCAATGCAAGCTCTACAGTACACATCTTCTCAACAGTCAAAGCGGGGTTAAGTTATTGCCCGTCATGCACAGTAACCCTAAAGGCACCAGGGTGGCGGTGCCACGGGCTTGTTTATATATATATATATATATATATATATATATATATATATATATATATATATTATATATATATATATATATATATATATAAATATAGCTGCGAGCAGCGATGAAGGGCCAAAGCCGGTGGCACCGCCACACCGGTGCCTTTAGGTAACTAAAGGCACCGGTGTTGCGGTGCCACCGGCTTGGGCCCGTAATCGCTGCTCGCAGCTATATTTATTATTATTATTATTCTAACGACTATTCGGGCACTTTTGGGGCTCTTAACGTGCACGAAAACTCTTGAAACTTTGCACACAGGTCAGAACCCGCGGCCATCAGGGCCGGGCTGAAGATGGTACCCGGGCGTGGCAGGGGGGCTCGACAGCGCCCCCTGGAACGGGGTGCGAAAACTTGGTCCATAAATCAAACACGCTTGCATGTAATAATATGAAACTCGGTAGACATATAGATCTCATCGGTTCATATATCCTTTGTACTTTTACTTTTTACCCCAGCCCAACAGGAAGTCGGCTATAATGGTTTGTTTGGAAGCGTATGCCCCTGGAATTCGATATACTCCTCCTAGAGAATTCAACCAATCGCAACGAAACTCGGTCAGCATGAAGTCAAGACATTGAGGATGAAAAATTGCCAGGGGATTTTTGATATCTCGAACGGTTTGGCCGTGGCGAGGAAACGAATTTATGGCGAATAATGGAAACAAGAAGTGTGTTATAACTTCTGCATACATTAACTGATCTTGATGAAACTTCAACAGTGTGTTCGCTGTAAGAGGCCGATTACATGGATGTGACTATTATGAGTCAAAGTTATAGCGCCACCAACTGGCAGCAGGAAGTGTGTCACTTTCAAAATGCTTTGAAATCACCCTCTTATTTTTACCCGATTTGCTTCAAACTTTATGTGTATAATGTAGACACTCGCCAGATGTAGACCTGTGAAAGGATTATTGATGTCTTAGATACTGTTGCCATGGCAACGCATCAAACTTTAATATTCTTTTTGGATGCTTTTGAGACTCTTAGCATGCCTGAAATTGCTTAAAATTGCATGAAACTCGACAGACAGATCACATTTATTAGCCAGTAGACATGTGCAAAGTTTCAGAAACGGGCGTGGTGCAGGGACTCAGTAGCGCCACCTTTTGACAAAAGTGGGGGGGTTAGTTTTATAGTTTTACCTACAATCATAAAACTCAGTACGCATATTGTTCAGATCAAGCCGGACAACTTTCTAATTAACTGTCATTAGCTCAGACCAAGAGGAAGTTGAATATGGTGGTTTGAATATGGTCATTTTCTCTCTCTCTCTCTCTGAGCCAATATGGCAAGCCGTTTTAACATTTAATCATTTTAACCTTCTAGTCTCTATTTTCATGCTTCTAGTACTTATTTTTTTAGATACTAGTATCTATTCCATTAAGTACTAGTACTTATTCATTAGCGACTAGTGCTTATTCTTTAGTACTAGTGCCTATTCTTTAGATACTAGTGCTTATTCTTTAGAAATTCTTTTGAATGCGTATTAGTAGCTAATGAATAAGTACTGGTATCTATTTAATAGGTACTAGTATCTAATGACTTAGTACTAGTATTTATTGAATAAATACTAGTATCTATTAATAGAGAGAAAATGACCTTTTAGATACTAGTACCTCTCTCTCTGAGCCAATATGGCAAGCCGTTTTAACATTTAATCATTTTAACCTACTAGTCTCTATTTTCATGCTACTAGTACTTAATGGAATAGATACTAGTATCTAAAAAATAAGTACTAGTACTTATTCATTAGCGACTAGTGTAAAATATAGCAAGGAGATATTTTAATTGTTTATTAATAAATAAGTGTTTTCTTTGTCATTGTCGGCTAAGATGAAGTTGACGATGCTGACTCGCGATCTTCAGTAGCCTAGTGAACGCGCCAGAGAGAAATGCACATTTCATAAGGATTACATAAGCAGAGAGCAGTCTGTAGTCTGTTTTCTTTCGTTTTGAATTGTTCAGTTTAAAAGTAGACATGTGAGGCAAGTAGGCTACTTTATATGCTGAGTTTCGGTTCATTTATGAGACGAGCTCCAGTTCACGCGCCGGCGTGATTATCTCGTTATTAATGTTTCGTGATTTTCTCTATATTGTCTGCTATATTTACTTCTTATTTATTAAATACAGGCAATTGGTTGATGAAACATTGATTAAGATACAATTAATACAAAACGAAATTCACTTTAAAGAAAGGTTTTGTGCTTTCTGTTTGATGTCTTTGTGAAAGTTTTAAAGCATCTTTTAGTGCCGCTTTCGGAGCGCTCACGTCCGTAACGGAGAACACGTCCGTAACATTGTTTTTCCTCATAAATGCGAACACGAAAAATAAAATAAAATGAATATTTTATGTTATGTGGAGACAGAGACAACCCTTCATCCGGTGGGTAGTATTAATTTTGGTTTGCGCAGTGTAATTCACAGAATTACTAAAACATATTTGCCACCTAAGTTAAAGATTGTTTTGTGTCACGCATGTTTATTTAGGCGTGTGTTTCATCCAAATTGCGATCGCATCGCGGGGGCGGATTGAAGCACTATGCGGGCCGGATCCGGCCCCCGGGCCGTATATTGCCCATGTATGTCCTATGACATTAAAAATGATTCTAAATTTAAATGATCTCATATATGTGGCTATTGTGATTCACGATCATAGGCCCTGTCCAAAATGGTACACTTCATATGAATTTTCGGTCTTGTGTACTTAGTTCATGTGTCCGTTAAATCCATGGGACCGTAGGGCGACAGTGAAAGCGGGGTTACGTTTTGCATGTCGTGCACAGTAACCCTAAAGGCACCGGGGTGGCAGTGCCACCGGCTTGTTTTTATTTATATATATATATATATAGTTTCAAGAGTTTTTGAGCACGTTAAGGCCCCCAAAAGTGCCCAAAAGGTAGTAAAATAATAATAATAATAATAAATATAGCTGCGAGCACCGATGAAGGGCCAAAGCCGGCGGAACCGCCACTCCGGAGCCTTTAGGTAACTAAAGGCACCGGGGTTGCGGTGCCACCGGCTTGGGCCCGCAATCGCTGCTCGCAGCTATATTTATTATTATTATTATTATTTTACTACCTTTTGGGCACTTTTGGGGCCTTAACGTGCTCAAAAACTCTTGAAACTTTGCACACGGGTCAGAACCCGCGGCCATCAGGGCCGGGCTGAAGCTGGTACCCGGGCGTGGCAGGGGGGCTCGACAGCGCCACCTGGAACGGGATTTGAACACTTGTCCATATATCAAACACGCTTGCATGTAATAATCTGAAACTCGCTACACTTATATATCTCATCGGGCCGAACAACTTTCGCGCTCTAAGTTTTACGCCAGCCCAACAGGAAGTCGGCTATTTAGGGTTGTTTGGAAACGCATGCTCAGGAATTTGAAACACTTCTCCTAGAGAATTCCCCCGTTCGTCTCCAAACTCTGTGTGCATGAAGTCAAGACATTGAGGATGAAAAATTGCCAGGGGATTTTTGATATCTCGAACGGTTTGGCCGTGGCGAGGAAACCAATTTATGGTGAATAATGGAAACAGGAAGTGTGTTATAACTTCTACATACATTAACTGATCTTGATGAAACTTCAGCAGTGTTTTTGCTGTAAGAGGCCGATCACATGGATGTGACTATTGTGAGTCAAAGTTATAGCGCCACCAACTGGCATTAGGAAATGTGTCACTTTCTAAATGCTTTTGACAAAAGTGGGGGGGTTAGTTTTATCTACAGTAACAAAACTCGATATGTATATTGTGCTCTTCGAGCCGGACAACTTTCTCATTTACCGTAATTAGCAACGACCAAAAGGAAGTCAGATATTTTGGTTTGAATATGGTGAGCCTTTCTCTGAGCTCTGTATGGCAAGCCCTTTTAACATTTAAAAGCTAAGTTTGACAATCCGGAATTAACATTGTTGATATCAACAACGTCTTTCTGACAAGTCGTAATTATATTTTGGATAGTTTGTATTATCATTTAAGATATCTGTAACGTAATTGGCCTATGTCTAAGCCACACCCCCAAACGCGATGAGCCAATCACAGTGCGCATAGCTAACCCAATAAAATGAAAGTTGCAGATATCAAATTTCAGATATCTCTAATCAAAATGAATTTCAAGATATCTGTCACTTGATAATAGATATCTAATATCTATTATCAAAATTATGACTATCCCTAACTCCAGTTTGAGATATCTACAATGCCGTTCTGACTAGTCATAATTTAAATGTATTTAAATGTATTGTTTGCTTTAAATTAAATTAAGATTGTATGTTTGGTAATTTAATCTATATTAATTTAAAATTTATGTGCTATATTTCAGATCAATATATTTGTTTTCCATCATTTTAATCAACACTCATTTTATTCTCATCTAAATTATAAATAACTTATTTCTGTATAAAATAAAAAATCCTGAATAATCCAGACCAACCAGAGCGCACTATTCCTACAACATCATCAGTGCTGAAGCGGAACTACCAGAGCCGGTCGGCAGATAGCGAGCAGATGCAGCATATGTGTTGTAACGAGGCAGGGTCAGGCCAGGGGGGTCCATTTGCAGCTTTTTATTAAGAAAGGTCAAGACAGGCAGGGTGAGCAATGGCAAACAGGGCAGAACAGAAAAGGCAGAGACAAACCAGGTTGACAGGCAAAGGGCAAAGACCTCCAGATAAATATTGGGCTTCTGGATTTACACATGTAAGTGCTGCAAAACAGATTGACTTATGACATCCTATAGGGGTGGGAATCTCTAGGCACCCCACGATTCGATTACGATTCAGAGGGCTGCGATTCGATGCTAAATCGATTATCTGAATCTTTTTGTGTGACTATAAATACTTTGCTTTAAAAGTAAGTAATGACCCATAAAGAATTAACGTACAATAGATTTTATTAACATTGCAAAGAACCAACAGGAAAATAAATGTGTGCCTGAACTAGCAGCATACTTGTAGTAAATTAATAGTATAACAACGACCGGTACAGCCGAGTGTTTTTCCTCCTCTGGGTGGAAACGCGTCATATGGCTTCTCATATTTGTATTGTTTCCGACATATTTTAGTTTTATTCTACAAAGCTTACAACTAGTGTGACTCTTGACTGTCCAGCTCCTTTCCCCCTTCAACTTCAGAAGCCAAAATATTTCCACACGTCAGCTTTTAACGAGTGTGTTTGGATCTCGCGCTCCATCGCGTCTCTGTTATGTGCACGCCACAGACGGTCCGGGCGGGCACTGCACTTCCGCGCTTCAGAGTTCCGTCTTTTGCGTTCCGTCAATATTAAGTTATTATAAATATATATCTTAAAAATTTTTTTTTTTTTGAAAATCGATTTTTGACATTTGTGAATCGATTCAGAATCGTCCACGTCCGCATCGCGATGCATCTAAGAATCGATTTTTTCCCCCACCCCTAACATCCTATGACAGGGGTGGGCAACAGTTTTAGTCTGAGGGCCACAGTTACTTTGGCAAAGTAAACGGAGGGCCACACTTTGGACAATTGCAATTAAACAGTTACATGATTAAATGGTACAAATTAATTCAATGCAAATATGTATAAGGCTACTCTACAGTTACTTTGACTTTGCCAGCCTATTTCAAGGCCTGATATTTATTTTTGCTATAGGCCAGTCTGACCTAGGCCACTCTAAGGTTACAATAACTTGATTTACTTTCCTACACTACCCTGCACATTGTTCATGTCATTCATACCAGCTGTAACTATTCAAGATGGAAAGCTATTAACAAAACTGCAAATGTATGTGTGCAGGTTACATTAACATTAGGGATGTGCACGAATATTCAAATTTTCGATCTGTAATTATTATTAGTAAAATAAAATACTATTCGAATTTTACTACGTTGCTTTGCTGGCCGTAAATGCAGTGAATCCATGATAAATCCCAAGCACTAACTCGCAATTATAATTAAATTCACTGGGTGGCGCTGTGGAGTGTGTTAACAAGTTGTGTGTATTTGATCACATAATGTTGTCGTCTGCCTCGCGAAGTTTGGAATTACTTGAAAATGATCTTACTAAATGGAATTACTTTTGATCAAATTAATTAATTAATCTGAGTTATAATATCATCATCACCACAATGAGAAATCACATGAAATCCAAACAGTCGACTGAGGAAAGACAGCTGACCAACACTGCATTCACGACTGCAGGTAAGCGCAGCTGGACCCCGCGTGATCCGAGCTTAGATGATAACTTATCTTATAGCAAAATTATTTTGAGACGTATGCTTCCTTTAAGTTTCGTTGAGGGAGACCGGTTTAAGAACAGAAAACGCAAAGTGCTGTTAGAAACTTAGAACACCGTTCTCTTTGTGTCTCTGAAACGTCTGTCAGCGCAGCGCCTTTTCTCACTCGATCATAAATTGCTGGCGGCGCCCCTGCATGTGGATATTGTTTTTCCCTATATAAACGTGAAACAATATAAACACGATAATCATATGCTGACTCGAGTGTGTGTACGTTCTGTACGATATCTGGCGCAACCGCTTTATTAGGCGTTTTTTTCCCGTTCGCGCTGCTTGAGCATTCTTTTATTAATGCTTTTGTTTTTTATATTTTGTTTACACATAAGCCTAATGTTTAATGTTTTCAACTAAAAGAAATGGTGACAAAAACGTTAAAAAAAACCTTAAAAAATAACATCTTTTTCGTTAAATGTCATTTAAATAAACGAATATTTAAATATTCGATTTTTATGAGCCCAAATATTCGAATGCAATATTTTTGAAAAATGCCCATCCCTAATTAACATACAGACTTCCAGTGTTGGGAGGGATACTTTCAAAACATATTTCGTTGCAGAATGCATGACTGGCAAAACCAGCAAAAGTAATGATTATGAATATGTAAAATATAGCAAGGAGATATTTGAATTGTTTATTAATAAATAAGTGTTTTCTTTGTCATTGTCGGCTAAGATGAAGTTGACGATGCTGACTCGCGATCTTCAGTTGTTATGAACTGCTCAGAGACTTGGAGGTGAAGATCCAAATGCAGCTTTATTCAAGAATAGTCGTATAGGCAGGGTCAAGAATCAGCAGACAGGACAATGGAGAAAACACAGAGGGAATCCAAGAAACAGGCAGAGGTCAGGGCAGGCAGCAATAATCAGAGTCCAAGAACAATCCAAAGTCAAAAACAGAAAACAAACACGGGAAAACGCTCAGAAATGCAGACACACAGTACAACAAGACTTCGCAGTGAGTGAATGAATGAACATGGTATAAATAGACTGAGACTAGCAGGATGACAAGACACAGGTGAATACAATCAGTGACAATGAGGTACAGGTGAATGTGATCAGTGATGATGAGTCCAGGCAGTGAGTATGGGAAATGTAGTTTGTGAGGAAGTGATCATAGTCTATTGTGGAGCGCCCTCTGGTGGCTCTCGAGGGCACTCCAGCTGGTGATCGTTACATCAGTAGCCTAGTGAACGCGCCAGAGAGAAATGCACATTTCATAAGGATTACATAAGCAGAGAGCAGTCTGTTTTCTTTCGTTTTGAATTGTTCAGTTTAAAAGTAGACATGTGAGGCAAGTAGGCTACTTTATATGCTGAGTTTCGGTTCATTTATGAGACGAGCTCCAGTTCACGCGCCGGCGTGATTATCTCGTTATTAATGTTTCGTGATTATCTCTATATTGTCTGCTATATTTACTTCTTATTTATTAAATACAGGCAATTGGTTGATGAAACATTGATTAAAATTAAGATACAATTAATACAAAACGAAATTCACTTTAAAGAAAGGTTTTGTGCTTTCTGTTTGATGTCTTTGTGAAAGTTTTAAAGCATCTTTTAGTGCCGCTTTCAGAGCGCTCACGTCCGTAACGGAGAACACGTCCGTAACATTGTTTTTCCTCATAAATGCGAACACGAAAAATAAAATAAAATGAATATTTTATGTTATGTGGAGACAGAGACAACCCTTCATCCGGTGGGTAGTATTAATTTTGGTTTGCGCAGTGTAATTCACAGAATTACTAAAACATATTTGCCACCTAAGTTAAAGATTGTTTTGTGTCACGCATGTTTATTTCGGCGTGTGTTTCATCCAAATTGCGATCGCATCGCGGGGGCCGGATTGAAGCACTATGCGGGCCGAATCCGGCCCCCGGGCCGTATATTGCCCATGTATGTCCTATGACATTAAAAATGATTCTAAATTTAAATGATCTCATATATGTGGCTATTGTGATTCACGATCATAGGCCCTGTCCAAAATGGTACACTTCATATGAATTTTCGGTCTTGTGTACTTATTTCATGTGTCCGTTAAATCCATGGGACCGTAGGGCGACAGTGAAAGCGGGTTAGGTTTTTGCACGTCGTGCACAGTAACCCTAAAGGCACCGGGGTGGCAGTGCCACCGGCTTGTTTATATATATATATATATATATATATATATATATATATATATATATATATATATATATATATATATATATATATATATATATATATAAATATAGCTGCGAGCAGCGATGAAGGGCCAAAGCCGGCGGAACCGCCACTCCGGTGCCTTTAGGTAACTAAAGGCACCGGGGTTGCGGTGCCACCGGCTTGGGCCCGTAATCGCTGCTCGCAGCTATATTTATTATTATTATTTTACTACCTTTTGGGCACTTTTGGGGGCCTTAACGTGCTCAAAAACTCTTGAAACTTTGCACACGGGTCAGAACCCGCGGCTATCAGGGCCGGGCTGAAGCTGGTACCCGGGCGTGGCAGGGGGGCTCGACAGCGCCACCTGGAACGGGGTTTGAACACTTGTCCATATATCAAACAAGCTTGCATGTAATAATCTGAAACTCAGTACACATATAGATGTCATCAGGCTGAACAACTTTCGTGCTCTAAGTTTTACGCCAGCCCAACAAGAAGTCGGCTATTTAGGGTTGATGGAAACGCATGCTCAGGAATTTGAAACCCTTCTCCTAGGGAATTCCCCCGTTCGTCTCCAAACTCGGTGTGCATGAAGTCAAGACATTGAGGATGAAAAATTGCCAGGGGATTTTTGATATCTCGAACGGTTTGGCCGTGGCGAGGAAACAAATGTATGGCGAATAATGGAAACAGGAAGTGTGTTATAACTTCTACATACATTAACTGATCTTGATGAAACTTCAGCAGTGTGTTCGTTGTAAGAGGCCGATCACATGGATATGACTATTGTGAGTCAAAGTTATAGCGCCACCAACTGGCAGCAGGAAGTGTGTCACTTTCTAAATCCTTTTGACAAAAGTGGGGGGGGGGTTAGTTTTATCTACAGTAACAAAACTTGATATGTATATTGTACTCTTCGAGCCGGACAACTTTCTAATTTACCGTAATTAGCAACGACCAACAGGAAGTCAGATATTTTGGTCTGAATGTGGATTTTTGGCTAAATCAGTCCCTGATTTTTTACCCACTCCTCTTAAGTGGTTTATTTAATTTCCACCAAACTTTTTCAACATGATGAAAATACATTAAAGAAGCTAAATTGTGAATGGCTATTGAATATCTCAAATTGTTTTGCTATGGCGAGGGATTAACCTGTTAAGCTTCACCAGAGCGCGGGCGCACTGAAGCGTTTTTTTTTTTAAATAGTTCAAAGTTACTATCAGATTTAATGTTATTACCTTGACAAACTATACATCATTAAAAAGATATAAGACTCAAGTTTCAGTATTTGACCACTATTGTATTCTGTGAAACTTATAGTGACAGTTATGTCTTAATTTGTGTCAGGAGTTATGAAATTAAAAAATGAGTCGTTACCTTTAATATGAATTATGAGCGTCAGCCGCTTCCATTCAGAAAAAAACTCCCGTGCGATCGTCATGGCAGAGCTTGACAAAACAACGTCCGTCAGGGCTTTTAGCTCAAACATGTGCAGATTTGGAGAAATATTGATAGATTCTCATAGGTTTACATCAGACTTCTATAGACAGGAATAATATTTATTGAATTTATACCCAAATGCGTCGATGTAATCATTTTGAGCGCTGTATACTCTGATGTACTGTGTTATCAATTCATACTAACGGTCTGGGGCGCTGTTTGAACAGTAAAGTCCATATATGGATCACACGAAGAAGAACTATAATCATGTGACATTCAGGAAGTCCTGGCACAACAAAGCTATCCGAGATCGCTGTAAAGTGCAGATAAAGATGTTTTGAAGACAATAAACATGATTGCAATGATATTTGATTTACCTGTGTTCTTCGAGTCATGTCAGGTATTTTCATAATAATAGATTATATGTATAATGTAATGCTAATCGAGATAGACTTTCAAATTGTGCAGAATACAATAAAATAATATATTTTCTATCTGATTTTTTTATCTGAAGCCAAATCAGATTACAGAAAGTTATTTAAAACACTCGACTTGCGCTATAAAGTAAGTTGAGCACAAACATAGTTTTATTCTCATAAATTGTCGTGTAGGCTATTGATGGTGTGCTAAGCTAACATGCTAGCTAGTACTGAGCACCTGCTACCTAACTTCGGTGTAATTTTTATGATTTTTTTCTAAATAAGAATGCTTACTGAACTGTTTCGTTTTTCAAAAAGGGCATTTGATACAGTTTCACTGTGAAGTGAGAACTTTTATAAAATAAATGAGGGATTGAAACAGTGTGAATTGCTAGTCGTTAGTGATTATAATGCAGACAAAAGAAAAGCATATTTAGAGCAATAAACAGGCTGGAGAGGTGTGAATATGTGCAGGGGAGACTGAGACTGAATGGGGCTCGTTTTTGCATCACAAAACAATAGAGGCAATAGACTGAATAGATGCTTATAAGATGACAATAAACACCAGTCTAATCAAAATAAAGTCATATGACATGATCTTGAAAAACATTGAACTAAATACAGAGTTTTAGACTTATCATCTTCAGATTTTAAATATAACATGGCCAGACATGTGGCTTTAGCTGCAGTGCATTTCTAGATTGCTCCAGGGCCAACTTCAATTTTATTTTCATGAAGATGTTTCATAAAAATAAATGTATAATAACTTTACAAAACTTTGAAGCTATTTATAACTATTTTTTTTCATTATGACAATAATTAATTCTACATTTACAATAAACTTCCAGGTGTCAGCTTTCAAATGAGATCTTACTTGTGCTTTTAGTACAAAGGGTTCATGAACTGTATCTGTTTCAGTTTGGGAATGCCATATCTGGGGATTTTTCAAAAATGGGCTTGAAGCTTAACAGGTTAAAGTCATGTCAAAAAAGTAAACACTAAAAGCCTCATATCTTCTAAAAAATTAATTATACACCATTTATTTCTAGATAAAATTATACAAATATCAGAACTTAACCCATTTTATTCTTGTTTTCAATTTAAGAATAATGTACAAGTTTAAAAACAGCCAGAATAAATACATCAAGAAATACATAGGGCTATACTGCCCTCTTGTGTCCAAAATGATATCAACTCAGTACATAAAACTTTTTATCAGGTATGGCTATTGTAATTAAATATAAATATATTAGGTATGTGGCTGTGAGGATCTTTTCCCACCGGTTGATCGACGTGTGACACCAGCGAGGGCTTTTAAATCGCTAATATAAAAGTGAAAGTAAAGTAAGGACGTCCGCACGGACATTTATAGTGGTGGCGCTCGCAGTGCGCTCGAATGAATTTCTATGGAAGTAGAAATGAAAAAACGTTCGCTCTGTTTTGCTCGCTCGTCACCATGGACGCGCACCGTTATGAATGCCAGTGCAGCCGCATACTTTTTAGTGTCACTTTAAAATTAGCGCAATATCGGGGGCCGATTGCTTCCGGTTTTCAGGGAAAACACAACAACAAAAGAGTAAATGACAGATTCGCTTAAATAGGCGCTTTTACACAAACTATTCCGTCATCATTTTTTTCAGTCAGCTCTTCACTCTCGTGATTAATGAATTTTGACTCCTCTTGCTGATCTTTGCTGCAACTTTCGTTTTGCTCACAATTTAGTAAGCAAACACGTTCAAGTTTTAATTGTAGTGACTAAATGATTTTATTATACACACACACACATCAAATTGACGGTGGGGGGCCATGGTATATTTAAATCTGCATATTGTAATATCTGCAGGGCACCCCTAGTCTAGTCTTATTAAAAATGAAAGATGAAGCATACATTTAATTTGTAAATTTGATCAACAAATTCAATTATTTAGAATAATAAAATCAAATTAAATCGTTTACACTGAAAAATAATAATGCATTAAATAATGCTATGAGATTGTTTTAAATATGAGTTAATTAACAGTCGTTGGAAAGAATGATACTTTTAAACAACACTAAACCGTCATTAGGCGTCGCCAGGCGACCGTCTTAATGAGCGAGTCATTGATACATTCGTTCAAACGATTCGTTCGAACGACGGAGTCATTCATGAATGAGACAGGTGCTGCGTCCCAATTCGCCTACTTATACTACGCCCTAAAAGTATGTGCTCTTTTTGAGAAGAAAAAGTACATACTTTTGAGTGTGTAGCAAAAGAGTAGGCAAGCTTTGGGACATACTACTTCGTCATCTTTAACGGACAGCTCAGTCGCGAGCATCTGTCACCGTAAACTGCCGCCCTGTCAATCATCTTGTCTCATTTAAAATCCTCCATTCAATCTAATTTAATTTCTTACTGTTTCGGAGAGAAATGTTGTCGCACGTTCATCTGCCAATCGTGAGTCTTTCATGTGGAGACTCTCCTCATGTGTTTGCAATTTGAATATAATGATGCATTTAAAAGTTAATGGCTAAACGCTTTACAAACGTTCACAATGCTGCTGCAGATGCAATATAATGTAACCAACATTGAATAAATACATTTTCGTCAGGTTAGATACTGATAATTAATCACTCAAACCCCTTTATCTAAACCACTCTACATAACCGCCGGACTCGCGCGTCCTCCATGTCTGTAGTTTTTTTTAACACTTTTCACCCGTGTTTGTAGTTCTAACCGAATCCTCGTCCAACGCGCGATGGGTTGTGGGCAATAACAGCCGTTAGAGTGTGCATCGATCTGCACTTCGGATTCTGACTGGATATAGTAGACCATCCAGGTCTCTATGGAACACTCATTTCAACATACTACGATTTGGGACGTACTAATTCTATTTTCGAATACTATTTAGGACGGATAGTATGCGAATTGGGACGCAGCTTATGGATTGGTCATTGAATCTTTGAGTCAACCGATTCGTTCAAAATGCTGAATCATTGTGTCTGTTACAGTGACAAGAGTTTAACCCTTGTTCAAGTTTAAGGCCTTGTCTTTTTGGATATATATATTTTTTTCAATTACAAAATATGCATACGACCCATATATTTTAAATGTATTGTTTGCTTTAAATTAAATTAAGATTGTATGTTTGGTAATTGAACCTAAATAAATTTAAAATGAATGTGCTATATTTCAGAATAATATATTTGTTTTCCTTTATTTTAATCAACACTAACTTTATTCTCATCTGAATTATAAATAAATTATTTCTGTATAAAATAAAAAAATCCCGAATACTCCAGACCAACCGTGCACTATTCCTACAACATCATCAGTGCTGAAGCGGAACTACCAGAGCCGGTCGGCAGATAGCGAGCAGATGCAGCATATGTGTTGTAACGAGGCAGGGTCAGGCCAGGGGAATCCATTTGCAGCTTTTTATTAAGAATGGTGAAGACAGGAAGCGTGAGCAATGGCAAACAGGGCAGAACAGAAAAGGCAGAGACAAACCAGGTTGACAGGCAAAGGGCCAAGGCAGGCAGCAAGAATCAGAGTCCAATAAACAATCCAGATCGGGGCAGGCAGAAAGTAGTCAGCAACGGTAAACAATCGGTCAAATACAGAAATCAAACATGGGAAATGATGGCCGGGCAAAATCCATGTAAGTGGCTATTGTGGTTCACGATCATAGACCCTGTCCCAAATGGCACACTATGAATTTTCAGTCGTGTACTTATTTCATGTGTCCGTTAAATCCATGATTTAGGGTAGGGTGTCTCATTTTTCATTTTAGGTTTCAGAAGGTTGCTCACACATACTTTGTAGTTGATATGTGCCCTTGATGTGCACTTTTGCAGAGCCCACACTGATGCAAGCTCTACAGCACACTTCTTTTCGACAGTCAAAGCAGGGTTACGTTTTTGCACGTCGTGCACAATAACCATAAAGGCACCAGGGTGGCGGTGCCACCGGCTTTATATATATATATATATATATATGTATATATATGTGAGATAAAACATGACAATCTGGGGCTCAGGTCAGGAAGCAGACAGACTGGCTAAACCGACCGTCTGCTAGCGGCTTCACGTCACCAAGGTCAGATAAATCCCATCACATAGAGTCTCTTTCACCTAGATGTCATCATATAGAGACTGTGTCTGTTCCCCGAATTTGGAAATCCAAAAAAACGTCAGGTTAAAAATTTAATTGATGTTCAACAAATAAAAAACAGATATAATACAGATGAGCAAATGATACAGCTTGGGTTGCTGAATATTCGATCCCTTACTTCAAAATCTCTCATAGTTAATGATATGATTTCAGATTATAATCTTGATATGCTGTGTTTGACAGAAACCTGGCTAAAACCAAACGATTACATTATTTTAAATGAGTCAACCCCACAGTTATACAGTTATAAACATGAACCTCGTCTGAAAGGCAAAGGGGGAGGTGTTGCTGTAATTTATAGTAATATTTTCAAAACCACTAAGAAATCTAGCTTTAAATATACTTCTTTTGAAGTATTGGTGCTTAATGTAAAAATATATAGTGTAAACGATAAATCACATTTGAGAATTATGCTGGCTACTGTATACAGGCCACCAGGGCACCATAAAGATTTTATCAAAGAATTTGCGGACTTTCTATCAGAATTAGTATTGGCTGCAGATAAAGTACTAATTGTTGGTGATTTTAATATACATGTAGATAATGAAAAAGATGCATTGGGATTGGCATTTAAATACATTGTAAACTCAATTGGAGTTAGACAACACGTGTCAGGACCTACTCATTGTCGTAATCATACTCTAGATCTAATATTATCACATGGAATAGATGTTGATGCCGTTGAAATTCTGCAGCAGAGCGATGACATCTCAGATCATTATCTAGTCTCATGTAAATTACATTTAGCCAAGGCTGCAAAGCCGACGAGATTGCTTTATCAATAATCTCCCTAATCAGTTTCATCATCTCAGCATCCCGGATAGCTTAGAAGAACTTGATATTGCAACAGAAACGTTTAACTCTCCCTTTTCCAGCACTTTAGACGCAGTTGCTCCGTTGCGCTTAAAGAAGATTAAAGAAAATAGCCCAACGCCGTGGTACAGCGAGCACACCCGGGTCCTTAAGAGAGCAGCCAGAAAAATGGAGCGCAACTGGAAGAAAACTAAACTAGAGGTATTTCGGATTTCGTGGAAAGAGAGCTCGATTGCTTACAGAGAGGCTTTAAAAGCTGCTAGGTCTGCTTATTTTTCAAACCTATTAGAAGAAAATAAACATAATCCAAGGTATTTATTTGAAACAGTGGCTAAACTAACGAAAAAGAAAGCTTCAAGCTCAGAAGTGTCCAAGCAACACAGCAGTGATGACTTTATGAACTTCTTCACTTATAAGATTGATAATATCAGGGACAAAATTATAACTATGCAACCGTCTACCACAGTATCGCATCAGGAAGTGCATTGTAGTCTCCCTGAGGAAAAATTTGATTCATTTGTTGCTATAGGAGAGGAAGAATTCTGCAAACTCGTTAATTCATCTAAATCGACAACTTGTATGTTAGATCCTATACAGACTAAGCTACTGAAAGAGATGTTTCCAGAGGTCATATATCCTCTTCTTAATATCATTAATTCATCTTTGTCTCTTAGATACGTACCAAAAACCTTTAAACTGGCTATGATAAAACCGCTTGTTAAAAAACCACAACTTGATCCTACAGAATTAGTCAATTACAGGCCGATCTCGAATCTGCCTTTTCTGTCAAAGATATTAGAAAAAGCAGTATCTTCACAACTGTGTTCCTTTCTAGAAAGAAATGATATCTGCGAGGATTTTCAGTCCGGATTTAGACCGTACCATAGTACTGAGACCGCTCTCTTTAGAGTCACAAATGATTTGCTCTTATCATCCGATCGTGGTTGTATCTCTCTATTAGTGTTACTCGATCTTAGTGCTGCATTTGACACAATTGATCACAACATTCTTTTAAATAGACTAGAAAACTATGTGGGCATTAGTGGAATTGCACTAGCATGGTTTAAATCATACTTAACTGACCGTTATCAGTTTGTAGCAGTAAATGAAGAGATGTCTTATCGATCACAAGTTCAGTATGGCGTACCACAAGGCTTAGTACTAGGACCGCTGCTGTTCACTCTGTACATGCTACCATTAGGAGATATCATTAGGAAACATGGAGTTAGCTTTCACTGTTATGCCGATGATACTCAGCTGTATATTTCTTCAAAACCCAACGAAACTTACCAATTCACAAAATTAACGGAATGCATAGCTGATATAAAAAATTGGATGACTAGTAATTTCCTACTACTAAATTCTGAAAAGACAGAGATTCTAATTATTGGACAAAGAACTTCCACACGTAATAACCCAGAATGCTGTCTAACACTTGATGGCTGCTCTGTCAAGTCTTCGTCGTCGGTTAGGAACCTGGGTGTGCTCTTTGATACCAACCTTTCTTTTGAAAGCCACGTGTCTAGTATCTGTAAAACTGCATTTTTCCATCTTAAAAATATATCTAAAATACGCCATATGCTCTCATTGGGAAATGCGGAACAATTAGTCCATGCGTTCATGACCTCAAGGCTAGATTATTGTAATGCTCTACTGGGTGGTTGCCCTGCACGCTTAATAAATAAACTACAGCTAGTTCAAAACGCCGCAGCTCGAGTTCTTACCAGAACCAGGAAATATGACCATATTAGCCCGGTTCTGTCAACACTGCATTGGCTCCCTATTAAACATCGTATAAATTTTAAAATATTGTTGATTACCTACAAAGCACTAAATGGTTTAGCTCCGCAGTACTTGAGCAAGCTCTTAACGTATTATAGTCCTTCACGTCTATTGCGATCTCAAAATTCCGGCCAGTTGATAATACCTAGAATATCTAAATCGACTGCAGGCGGTAGATCCTTTTCCTATTTAGCACCAAAACTTTGGAACAGTCTTCCTACCATTGTCCGGGAAGCAGACACACTCTGTCAGTTCAAAGCTAGACTAAAAACACATCTCTTTGACCTAGCATACACATAACACACTATAGACTTCTATAAATTCAATGTTAGGCTGCATAGATTAGGTCAGCCGGAACTGGGAACACTTCCCTTAAATCTTGATGTACTCGCTACATCATAAGAAGAATGGCATCTACGCTAATATTAGTGTCTTTGTTTATCCCGAGGTTTTCCCGCAGCCTGCCGGATCTAGGCCGTGTCCAGATCTGACGAAGGAGATCCGCCTGGACCCGATGACAATGCAGTGCTGAAGTGTCCACTATCCTCTCCCAATGGAGGATCCCTTTCCCACTCTACAGATGAAGCGTTGTGAATTCTGGCTCGCGTACCCCGAAGTGATAAAATAAAACAAAATTCTGTATCAAAATTTATAGGCAAGAAAAGTAGTTTGTTTAGGCTGGGTTGTATGAATTATAAACCGGCGCACATATTTTAAAAAGCACATAACTATAGAATCAATTCTGAATGAGCATGTGAACGCCGTCAGCGTTAATCACAGGTTCGCGTTTAAAAGTCTGATCATTTCGACGGAGGTGAATCAATCAAAGTTAACTTTAGCTGGAAATAACATTATTCAAGAACCGCTATAATGCCAAAACAATCTGTTACCTTAAATTATATGTTTATCTCTGTAAAGCTGCTTTGAAACAATCCATTGTTAAAAACGCTATATAAATGAAGATGACTTGACTTGACTTGACTATATATGTATATATATATATTAGGGCTGTCAAAATAATTTTCGATAAATTTCGATTAATTAATCTGAGAAAAAATAACGCGTTAAAAAAAATAACGCAGATTAATCCATTTCGTATTGACCTTTCACCCAGAGCCGTTCTAGAAGGAGGGAGACGAGAACGCGCTGCCTGGATCATTGATTGGAACATTTACTTATAAAAACACGGCCTGATGGAAGTGTTGATAAACAGTCGTCTGCCGCAAGGAATTTGCATATCACCAGAGTTCGTCAACTCTAAAGTACCACATCAATGCAAAGCATCCAGGAGTTAATGTTAATCCGGAGGTACGACCTTGCACGTCCCGTGATACCAACTCTAGCAGTCAACGTCATCTTCAAACTTAAACCACACTCGAGCAAACACTGAAGCGCTAACTTAGCAAATCTGTGTGCGTGAGCGAGTGTGTGTGTGTGCCTGAGAGAAAGCGTGTGTGAGACGCGTGAGTGAGTGAGTGAGTGCGTGTGTGTGTGTGTGTGGTAACAGTCCAAAAAAAGAGAGCAGCCTTGAGCTCTGAGAATGTCAAGCTACGTTTTCTCAGTGACTGGCTGAAGGAGAAGTAGAAGAGAGGCAGATGTGTCTGACTACAATTTAAAAATGAGAAATTGTTTATTTTTTGTGTAAAATGTGGTAAAAGGGGCTGATTTTTTTATTGAAGGTTTATGTTCAATTGCACAAAAAAGCCCTGGAATTGATATTGCACTATGTTAAACTTTTGGTCTCTTGCCTGAGTTTATTCATGGCACATACAAGAGAAATGGTGTTGACATTGAGGGGAGTGTTTGTGTTACTTTATTCATTGTGTCCCCTATAACTGTGGCCTGAGATGCCTTGTAGAGTGAAAGAAATCTTTTTTGAATTTATTTCCTCAGCATATTATTATTAGGTCATATTGTTGATTGTTTTTGTATTTGAACAGTGAAACTAATAATAAAAGAGTTTTTGAACTGTAATGTCACTAATGCGGATTATTCATTGATTATTTTGAATTGAAATATGTAAAATACTTTCACAGCAAAAATGATGTATGCGATTAATTTAGATTAATTAATCACAGAGTATGTAATTAATTAGATAAAAAATTTTAATCGATTGACAGCCCTAATATATATGTATATATGTATATATATATATATATATATATATATATATATAGCTGCGAGCAGCGATGAAGGGCCAAAGCCGGTGGTACCGCCACCCTGGTGCACCAGGGTGGGCCGGCTTGGGCCGTAAGAGTAAACACTCGGTTTACTCTGATCAGGGTTGCATTTCCCGAAAGGATCGTTATCCAACTATGATCGCAATTCCCATTGAACTCTATTGGTAACGACGAAACTTGCGACCATAGTTGGCTAACGATGCTTTTGGGAAACGCACCCCTGATTGGTTCAATAAACACGCCAGTCACCAGAACACATCTTTATCTTTATTTGGCTCAGAAATGTTCTCATTGCTGAAATAGTACTTTTAATGCACACATACATGTTAGATAAATAAATGAACAAATAACTAACTAACTAACTAAATAAATCATGACTGCTTAAAAAGCTGGGCACCAGGCTGACTGACATTCATATTCAATGGTGTAAATGTTATTGGATTTAAATTTGATACATTATATAATCTGTTACACCACTGAGCTGATGTTAAACTCTACAATCAAAACATTTAATACCCATTCTTTATGTAATAATACCATGTTGATGCAGTGTTTTTCACATCATGTCTCTGTTCATGGTATTTAATACTCAATTATATATTTTGAAATATATATTTAAATATATATACAGGGCTCGCAAAATGTCAAAATCGCTGGTAGCCCTTCGGGCAGGCACTCTTCAGATTTTGGTAGGCCAAAATTAATTTTACTAGCCCAAATTGGTTAGAAGTCAAAACATCAATCAAAAACTTTTTCAAAACACAAATATCAACAATTGGATGTAACATAATCAAATTAGAATCATCAATACAAATATGCATCTGGTTCTAACTGAACTGAAATTTGTGTGACCAGTATGGAACATGAATCAGTCTGTGGCTCAGCCCCCAATGAGGGTATGACTAAAAAAAAAGTTAACACTTTAGGTTTTTGTCTAATGCTCACTAACTAGTTTCATTAATTTGCAGATGGCAGGATTTTATAATTACTGAGGTCCCGGATGTGAGGTAGGCTTGTTAGGGGGGTTCGAGAAAATTTTTATTTCTCTGATCTACATATCCCAAAAATTGGATAACAATAACTTTAAAAACATATCATGCAGCTGATTATTTTTCTCTCCTTATGTCAGTGAAGAAAGTATACATGGGGTCGGTTGATTTACATGATAGGTTGATTTATGCATCATTTTCTCAGACGCATTCATTTACTGAAAGCTACTAGGAAAACTAGGTAGCCTAACTAAGTTTATTAAATTCATTCACAATATATACACATTCATTATTGTTATTGATCTTATTCCAAACACAGGGCCATAGACAGGGCTTTATAATCAAAGAGGTCCTAAATTTAAGGTTGTCAGGGGGTTCAAATATTTTATTTCTCTGATATGTGCATTTTAAGACATTTTAAGGCCAAAAAAGGATAAGAAATAGCTTTAAAACCATGTCAGTGGCAGTAGATTATTTGTCAATACCTGCTCTATCATCTCCGTCACTCTTTCTTTTTCTCTCAGTCTCCTCATTTTGCCCTGTCTCTTCCCCTCCGAAAAATGAACTTTTTAAATTTACTGAAGGCTACAAATTGTATTATATTAATTCTCAACATGTACACATTCATTATTAATCTTGTGCCTAACATGATGCAAACGGCTTTGTTAATGTTTCTTGTCACCTCACAATGACAGTAAACTAATTATTACAATACATGAATCGTTACATAAGCCTATTTTCAGTATATTAGTTTGCCTTATTATTTTTGTCATTCGTTTAACATTTATGACCTAAAAAAACTGTCAAATATGAAATGTTTAGTTTAGCTACTTACATCTTATCTCGCACTTGACCATAAACTGAAGCGTCAGTCACTCTGCTAAAATTTGCGCTCAGCAGCTTCTGTGAACATAAAGCCCGCCTATTTGATTGATCATCTCAAATATTCTGACATTGACAAGCAGTGACAGACCAATGAGGCTAAGATGAACACACACACTATAGAATCAATTCTTAATGCGCATGTGAACGCATGTGAACGCCGTCAGCGTTAATCATAGGCTCGCGTTTAAAGTCTGTTTAGAGAGAACGGCGTCGTCTTAGTGGCCCCTAATTTACCGCTATAAAGCCAAAACAATCTCTGTTACCTTAAATTATATGTTTATCTCTGTAAAGCTGCCTCTGGAACAATCTATTGTTAAAAGCGCTATATAAATGAAGATGACTTGACTTGACTTGACACACACACACACCCTGTCCTCTTTTTCTGACTGCACTCTGCACTCGCGCTGCTGCGGATTGAAGATGAATGCGCTGAATCTGATTATAACAAGACTAGGGATGGGAACCGAGAACCGGTTCTTCTTCAGTTGGAACAGTTAACATGCCTGCTTAACGATTCCGCTTATCGGTTCCGCTCGTTGCAAATGTGTCATGATGTTACACACGCTCTGCGTTGTTTTAGTTCAGAACGCAGCAAACATGGCATCGAGGCAGAAGCGCTCTAAAGTTTGGTTATATTTTACGCGAAAAGACGACAATATATGAGGCGCCGTCTAGGGCTTAAATCAAACTTCATTCACGCACACATATATGAAACACGTGCATACACATACTAAGTAGTCAAACATACATGTATACTGCTGAATGCTCAAACAAATACATATGAAATGCACAACTACACACCTTAAGTCGCTCACGCACATACACGCAAACTCCACACACACACGAGATGCGCGGAACTCTCCAGGCACATACTCATATGAGACGCGCGCGCACACAAAGGCCCTGTCCCAAATGGCACACTCCGGACTTGTGGACTTCCTCAGAGTCCACACTTCGGTGACGTCATGTAGTGCAGACCTATAGGGCCCTTAGCGCGAGTCCGCAAGGGCGCATTGAGAGGTGTTTTTGGGACAGACTCGATCGTTGCGCCGGAAACAGGAAGGCGGTCTGATTGTTGTTATGGACAGGAGCTGCAGGTTCGGGAAAATATGTTGCCTATTGTTGTTGTGTTTATATGACTCAGTAAAGCCCTGACATTCTGTTCTATTTATTTAATGAATCATAATGCGATCGTATTATTCAGCTCGCTATTATTAGCCTATGTTTGAGACATCAACCACTGGTCGATGATCATAATGTTTGAATAAACTTGTCATAAAAACCGTAATGATAATAACACTTAAATATTTTCTTCTCAGCCATGTTAACAATTGTCCGTGAGCGAAATCTCCTCCCATCCGTCGTCTGATTGGCCTTTCGCAAGGCTTCCTGGGTAGTTAAAGTGCGTGGAGCCTGCATCTATGCGGGCTTCGCGGAAGACCGCTTCAAGGGTACAAAGGGGGCGCTGCTGAGCACACTTCAGAGCGTTCAAATGCTAAATGGGACGGCCTACGGACTCGTAGACTCGGCGAGCACGCGCAATTTAAGTCCACGAGACCGAAAGTCCGTATGAAGTGCGCCATTTGGGACAGGGCCAAACTCTCCACGCAGGCACGCACATACTCATATGAGACGCGCGCGCGCACATACTCATATGAGACGCGCGCGCGCACAAACTCTCCACGCAGGCACGCACATACTCATATGAGACGCGAGCACACACACACACACACACAAACGCGCGTAAATACTCAATGAGAAACGTCACCCGAATCCGCAGCCAAAAACAAATCATCCACCCGCCCTAATGATGTTCTCTGATTTAAGTATCCGCACCCGATGGTCAAATTACAATTATGCTGTGTTGTTACACTGATTATGGATGATCGTCACCTTCAACAGCGGACTCGGCGACGGTTGATGCGCGCATCTCTAGGGTCACTTTAAACACTAAATAATGAGCGCTGCTTTTAAATGAACATTTCTTTAAAACAAAATTGATTTGACAGAATTTAAATTTTCTTAGTGGCGTAAACAGACTTTAGTCCGATGAAACTTAACTTAAACTGGAATGTCACTGTTTCTGTCACTGTGACTTCCCGAACAGGCGAACACGCGCACACACACGCGCGCATCCATGCACGCATCACTTTTGAAGTAAAAGTGAAAATGGAGAATGCAGTGCATCGTAATGCATCGAGATATCGAATTGAACTGAATTGATGACATGATAATCGTAATCGAACCGAACCGTGAAACCAGTGTAGGTTCACACCCCTAATAGCCCTACAACACCCCTGAAACCAGTGTAGGTTCACACCCCTAATAGCCCTACAACACCCCTGTACTTATTCCCTAACCCAATGAGAATCAATAAGAGAATCTATAAGGAAACAAATCGATAAGCAATATCGATAATGGAATCGGAATCGTTAAATTCTTATCAATTCCCATCCCTAGTTATACATCTGATATACAAATTTACACAACGGTTGTTTCTGGTTCTCGATTCTGATTGGCTGAGAGCCTTTTACAGCCGTGCGATACTTGCACAGTAACAGCACTAACCGCTTCACTGTTTGTATCACTCCGCTTGAGGTAACTGTCATGGCGGTCGAGCAAATCCACCATATTTTTTTTCAAAAATACTACAGTAGTTGTGTCACGAAATGTAGTTAAAGGTTTTTAGCCGAAAATGTAGTTAAGACCTCAAATATGTGACTAATATACACTCACCTAAAGGATTATTAGGAACACCATACCAACACTGTGTTTGACCCCCTTTCGCCTTCAGAACTGCCTTAATTCTACGTAGCATTGATTCAACAAGGTGCTGAAAGCATTCTTTAGAAATGTTGGCCCATATTGATAAGATAGAATCTTGCAGTTGATGGAGATTTGTGGGATGCACATCCAGGCCACGAAGCTCCCGTTGCACCACATCCCAAAGATGCTCTATTGGGTTGAGATCTGGTGACTGTGTTCCTTATTCGATGCCCAATTGGCACTAAGGGGCCTAAAGTGTGCCAAGAAAACATCCCCTACACCATTACACCACCACCAGCAGCCTGCACAGTGGTAATAAGGCATGATGGATCTATGTTGTCATTCTGTTTACGCCAATTTCTGACTCTACCATCTGAATGTCTCAACAGAAATCGAGACTCATTAGACCAGGCAACATTTTTCCAGTTTTCAACTGTCCAATTTTGGTGAGCTCTTGCAAATTGTAGCCTCTTTTTCCTATTTGTAGTGGAGATGAGTGGTACCCGGTGGGGTCTTCTGCTGTTGTAGCCCATCCTCCTCAAGGTTGTGCGTGTTGTGGCTTCACAAATGCTTTGCTGCATACCTCGGTTGTAACGAGTGGTTATTTCAGTCAAAGTTGCTCTTCTATCAGCTTAAATCAGTCGGCCCATTCTCCTCTGACCTCTAGCATTTTCGCCCACAGGACTGCCGCATACTGGATGTTTTTCCCTTTTCACACCATTCTTTGTAAAACTTAGAAATGGTTGTGCTTGAAAATCCCAGTAACTGAGCAGATTGTAAAATACTCAGACCGGCCCGTCTGGCACCAACAACCATGCCACGCTCAAATTGCTTAAATCACCTTTCTTTCCCATTCTGACATTCAGTTTGGAGTTCAGGAGATTGTCTTGACCAGGACCACACCCCTAAATGCATTGAAGCAACTGCCATGTGATTGGTTGATTAGATAATTGCATTAATGAGAAATTGAACAGGTGTTCCTAATAATCCTTATATATATATATATATATATATATATATATATATATATATATATATATATATATATATATATATATATATATATATATATATATATATGTTTCCTGCAGTGCATTTATAATGTTAGTATAATTTTTACATTAAAAATTGTCATAATTTAGAGATAAAAGGTTGTTTTCTACCCTGCTTTTAGCTCTCTGATTTGTTTGAAATGGCATGTCTGCTGTGAGACTTCAATGTAAATGCCTGATATGATTTGCTAACATCTTTGCATATGAAATACATGTGGAACTCTTTAAAACCTTTACTACGTTTTTTAATATTACAGCTGTCAGGAACTAATTGTGAAAAGTGTTGATTATAGCATTATATTTAGATCTGCATTTAGATATGTACATGAAAATTTGAAGAAGGTGGAGGGGTCAATAATTACTTAGGGGTCCAAAAACGAAAGATATCTTTAACCCTCTGGGGTCTGAGGTGTTTTCTGGGCCCTGGAGGTGTTCTGACATGCTCTGACATTTGTGCTTATTTCTGATACTTCTGACATTTTCATGGCTAAAGTCTGATTACACTGCATTCAGCACAAACTCTGCTACAATAATATGTCAGCAGCATGTATGTAAAAGTTTGTAGTTTTAAAGGGTCACTCCACCCATTTCAACATTAATCTTTATTGAAAGTGGGTTATATATACCTTTTCAGTCGGAAAAGGGTGGCTTGCCCACTTCAGGTTGGTGGAGAAATCCTTCCTCAAGTGGAGGAGTTTAAGTATCTTGGGGTTTTGTTCACGAGTGAGGGAAGGATGGAACGGGAGATTGACAGACGGATCGGTGCAGCTTCTGCAGCAATGCGGTCGATGTACCGGTCTGTTGTGGTGAAGAAGGAGCTGAGCCGTAAGGCAAAGCTCTCGATTTACCGGTCAATCTACGTTCCTACTCTCACCTATGGTCATGAGCTTTGGGTCATGACCGAAAGGACAAGATCCCGGATACAGGCGGCCGAAATGAGCTTTCTCCGCAGGGTGGCTGGGCGATCCCTTAGAGATAGGGTGAGAAGCTCGGTCACTCGGGAGGAGCTCAGAGTAGAGCCGCTGCTCCTCCACATCGAGAGGGGTCAGCTGAGGTGGCTTGGGCATCTGTTCAGGATGCCTCCTGGACGCCTCCCTGGGGAGGTGTTCCGGGCACGTCCCACTGGGCGGAGGCCCCGGGGAAGGCCTAGGTCACGCTGGAGAGACTATGTCTCCCGGCTGGCCTGGGAACGCCTCGGTGTCCCCCCAGAAGAGCTGGAGGAAGTGTCCGGGGAGAGGGAAGTCTGGGCATCTCTGCTTAGACTGCTGCCCCCGCGACCCGGCCCCGGATGAAGCGGAAGAAGATGGATGGATGGGGTTATATATGTAGTCGCAATGTAAACGAAATTTTGAATTTGGTGCCCCTTGACCGAGAAAAGACAGAAAATAACTTTAGGGCGCATTTGTATGTAAGACAACAAATCCCACAATGCACCACATTGCACAGCTCCGCAAGCCACTCCCACTAATCCAGAACAGCGCGCAAACATCAAAGAAATCACTCTTCCGTCTACAAGGCTAGCTGCCAAAAGAGTTTGAAATTCATTTCACACAAAATGTCTAGTTAGTTGGCTGTGGCGAGCAGGACGAGGGACGTGAGAGGACGGTGCGAGTGATAATGAATGACACCTGTGAGACGCAGCGGTCTCATATCTCTCACGAAGGAGCGGAAGCACAAAAGGAACAGGCCTGATTTTATGTTTTGTTTCTGTTGTGTGTGGCCAGCTGGCGTATACTTTTGTTTTGTATTTGTTTATTTTAGTATTAAAATGTTTAAATGTTCGCCGGTTCCCGCCTCCTTCTTCCCACAACAACGAACCCCGTTACATTGGCAAACTCATTAGCGAATTACTCCTCGTTTGTATTTCTTTCTATATGGTGAATTATTGCATGATACCTGGATGTTCAGTCAGAACATATGCGGTGCGACACGAGGATGGTTCACATCACAACACAAACGTCCGTGTGCTCGTCTGATTCAGAGATTTCATACAGGAGAAATTGCTATCGTTGAAATTATCTACAGCAGACGGACTCTATCTGTGTCCGTAGCACACAGCGAGAGCACAGGCACCAGCAGTGCGCCCAGCTCGAGCCCGTCCGGGCTCCTCGTCTGCGACAGGCAGCCTCCTCCTGTAAACATTTTTATTTTTTGCCTGCCGGGTATTTTAAGTTGAGGTGCTATTTGTTTTTATATTAGACTTTTTCTATATTTACTGTTGCACTAAAGTCCAAAAGTGAAGATTTTATGTTATTTATTACTTGATTGTACAAGCTACCTCACAGAAGTGCTCTGTTTGTTAACAGAGTTGTTGAATGTTAAAATAAGGTGAATTAAATAAAAAATAAGGAACATCCTGGATCAGTTTTTTCTCTCTTCTGTATTCTTTTTGTATGTATTATATAAGTATCGGATCGGGACTCGGTATCGGTTGATTCTCAAAATCAAATGACTCGGACTCGGACTCGAGGGCAAAAAAAACCTGATCGGGACATCCCTAGTGCACCCCCAGCTTTTCAGTCCATGAGGAAACAGCGTCTAGTTTAAACGTAACCGAGAACAGCGCGCGTAAAGGGAACAGCCAGTCAGAGGATTTTTGACTGTTTGTGAGGTAAAATGTTTTCAGTTTGAATTCGTTTATATCACATCTGTGACCCCCTACTGGAGCTGTCGCTGGGCTGCAGATCTGAAACATCACGGTACTGTTTGAATAGACTTTGCTGCACGCCGGAGTGTTTTTGTGTGTAACACAATGTAGCGTCAGGTTAGAAAGCGAATGCTGATTGGTCATTTACTGTGTCTGTCAGATGTCTGCTTCACTTCTGAGTGGCTTGTTTTATGGTTCTGGGCGGAGCAGAGCGAGCGTGCCGTATTCAGTTCATTCATACTCGCTCTGCTCGCGCCAGTGGAAAAAAACGCTAATGCACTGTCACAAACTGTTTTGAAATATATCGGCCAAACGGAAATATTTATCGGCCGATGCCGTTATCTAAAAAAATCCAAATATCGGCCGATATATCGGCCTCGGCGATATATCGGTCGACCACTAGTCCAGAGGGCAGGTGGTAGGATGACTAGAGAGGAGAAGTTTAGATACTTCATCCTCGGTTAGTGGAGTGAAGGAGGAGAGAAGGTTGTTACATTTAGGAAACCATGTCCATGGTATACCCCAGAGTTGCGCTTAATGAAGGCTGCTGGAAGGCAATTAGAACGGCAGTACAAGAAATCTGACCTGACAGTACATAGGCTTCGCTATATTCAACAACAGTCTGAATACCACTCTGCTCTTAACATTGCACGTAAAAACTACTATTCTAACATCATTGGAAATGCTGCAACTAATTCTAAAGCTCTATTTAAGACTGTCGACAATCTTCTTAAACCAACTAAGCCCATTGTTTACTCCTCTGCTGACCAGTGTAATTCTTTTCTACATTATTTCACTGGTAAGATTGATGATATATACAGTTCCCTTACCGCCATCACCACAGTTGAGTTAGTTGATACACTGCCTTTACATCCCCCGATCACTACTTTTTCGAACTTTGACATGGTTGGAGTTGATTTCATTACAAATACAGTTAAGTCCATGAATTCAACCACCAGTATTTTAGATCCGGTTCCTTTCTCGGTTATTAAGAACTGCCTTGGATTAATTTGCCCTCATATGCTTTCTATTCTAAATTTATCATTGAGTTCTGGATTCATCCCTCCAGAATTAAAAATAGCTGCCATTACACCAGTCCCTAAGAAGCCTGGTTGTGATGTCTCTGATTTGTCTAACTTTAGGCCTATTTCAAACCTTCCATTCCTGGCCAAAGTTCTGGAGCGTGCTGTGGCTATTCAGCTAAATCATCATCTAGCACAAAATAGTCTTCTTGAACCTTTTCAATCTGGGTTCAGAAAAGGGCATAGCACTGAGACCGCCTTAGTGAGGGTCGTAAATGACCTTCTTATCGCAGCAGATTCTGGTGTATGCAGTATTTTGGTCTTGCTAGACCTCAGTGCTGCTTTCGACACTCTATGTCATTCTCTCTTGCTGGATAGGATGGAAAATTGGCTGGGTATTTCTGGAGTTGTACTCAGTTGGTTTAAATCTTATTTAGCGCATCGGGCACAGTTTGTAAGCTTGGGCATGTACAAATCGGATACCGTGCCTGTGCGACAGGGAGTTCCTCAAGGTTCAGTGCTAGGTCCAATCTTATTTAATATTTACATGCTTCCACTTGGGCAGATCATCAGCAAATATGACCTTGGGTATCACTGTTATGCGGATGATACACAGATTTACATCACCACAAATCCGGATGCACATTGCTCATTAATAACTTTGCATAGCTGTCTAGCAGAGATCAGCACATGGATGCAGAACAACTTTCTGAAGCTAAATGGCTCTAAAACGGAACTGATGTTGATTGGTACAGTGGTGTCTATTCGTAAGGCTGAGCAGGTTAGTCTGTTTGTTGACTCCAGCAGGGTAACTCCCACTCCACATGTGCGGAATCTTGGTGTAATTTTTGACTCACAGCTGAGTTTTGAAGCACATATAAAACAGGTCTCTAGAACTGCTTTTTACCATCTGAGAAATATTGCACGACTTAGACCATTTCTCTCCTTTGTAGACACAGAAAGGCTCATACATGCCTTCATTACAACTAGGCTAGACTATTGCAATGCCCTGTTCTCTGGCCTTCCAGCAAAATCATTAAACAGGCTACAGTATATACAGAACTCTGCTGCTCGTGTGCTCACTCGTACCTCTCCTCGGGAGCACATTACACCGGTCCTTTCACAGTTGCACTGGCTTCCAGTAAAGGTGAGAATTGATTTTAAAGTTCTCATTCTAACATACAAGGCATTACATGGGATCGCTCCAGCGTACCTACGTGATCTTATTAGCCCTTATACTCCATCACGTTCTCTCCGCTCTGCAAATTCTCTCTTATTACATCAGCCTTTGTGTAAGCTCAAGACCATGGGGGAAAGAGCTTTTTCCTGCAGAGCCCCCAAGCTATGGAATCTACTTCCTTCTACAATCAAAAGTGCGCCAACGTTGGGGCAATTCAAAGGATTAATTAAGACACATTTGTTCAAGGCTACTTTTTCTTAATTGTTTTTATTGCTCTTGCTGTATTTGTTTATTTCATTGTATGCGCTTTGGGTTTGAGAAAAGCGCATTATAAATAAAAGGTATTATTATTAATTGTTGGTGATTTTAATATACATGTAGATAATGAAAAAGATGCATTGGGATTGGCATTTAAAGACATTGTAAGCTCAATTGGAGTTAGACAACACATGTCAGGACCTACTCATTGTCGTAATCATACTCTAGATCTAATATTATCACATGGGATAGATGTTGATGCCGTTGAAATTCTGCAGCAGAGCGATGACATCTCAGATCATTATCTAATCTCATGTAAATTACATTTAGCCAAGGCTGCAAAGCCGACTCCGTGTTATAAATACGTTAGACCTATAACTCAATTTGACCCCAGTAATTTAAACCTCCACAATATAATTTTATTTTTTTACAAAGATTTGTCTCAGGTAATTTATGTCTTTGTTGACTACTTAAGTAACCTTTTGACCCTCTGGGGTCTGAGGTGTTTTTGGGGCCATTGGGATGTTCTGATATGCCCTTACATTTGTGCTTTTTTCAGTTATTTATAAACATGTTAATGGCAAAGGTGTAAATTCACTCTATATAGCACAAACTGGGCTACCATAATTTCTAAGCAACATGCATGTACATGTTTGTATTTTTAAGAGAATAATGTTTATGCGTGGTTATTGAAAAAAAATAAAAATGAAAGTTTTTGCAATAAGGCCACAAAACACATATTGATTATTTCTTCACAAGACTTTTGAAAATTGTATCACATAGCCTAGAATATTTGCTCCAAAACTATGTGAGAATCATCCTGACTACTCATTCAGATAAGACAATAAAGTATTTTTACATTTTTAATGACGTGTTTTGTGTCAGAAAGCTTTATGCGAGGAGGCATGATCTCTCATTAATATGTATGCATTTCACACCTGAGAAAG